>CM061067.1:49731666-50331666 GCA_030762895.1 Sophora flavescens | reverse complement strand
TGGTTATGTGTGATAATAAGTCATCAATCCATCTTGCTGCCAATCCCACCTCCAATGAGAGATCGAAACACATAGACATTGATTGCCACTTCATCAGACAATATGTCAATTCTGGTTTTCTGAACTTAATTTATCTCCCAACTCAACAGCAGTTAGCTGATGTCTTCACTAAAGCACTCCCACACTGCAAGTTTTTTGTTCTGATTTCCGAGTTAGGAGCATTAGACATCTATGCTCCAAACTTGAGGGGGAGTATTACGGTTAGGAGTTAGTTTTAAGTTAGTTAATCCCTGTTAGTTGTTAATTGGTTGTTAGATTAGTTAGTCTTAATTTAAACAGATATATAGCTTTGTTTAGTTAGATGATAGGTCAGACTTGTACATTTTTACAGATAGAATGAATGATTCATTGATGGAATTCTCTCTCATTCTCTCTTTCACTTACAAGTTCAATAATGTTCCTTATGTTCATAATGATGCTCATTTGATTATGAATTTTGAACTGTAGTGCCGAACACAACCAATTCTCTGCACCTAATGTCCATGAGTCACAATACAACCCCAGCTACATGCAGTCTGATTCGTATGCTTGCTAGTATTGTAATATTGTATTATGTTAGCAATTAATCGATTAAAAGTTAATTAACAAATTAATTAAATCCTTGAACTATTTATTTTTTATCCAGGCCACCCCAGCCGTTCAATACTCAGTTGCATCAAGTTGACCGTCCCTCTGGAATGCAGAAGATTTTCGATTTACAATCTCAAAATTCTATGTTGTCTGTCAATCCAATGTTTCCTGGGTATACTGATATTTCATCTCTCTTTTTTTTTGTCGAAATTATAAATCAGCATAAAGTATCAAGCGTGTTTGTTTATTTTGTTTTAGGTCGGAACCATACACACCCCTTCAGCCTGAGTTTGTAATGCCACCAAATCCTTATGTTCATCAACATGGTTATACACTCATGCAGCCTGCACCTGCAGTTCTTAATTCTATGTACGCTTTTTATTTATATTATTTATCTATTTTTATAATTACATTATGGAAAATTAAGTAACTTTAAATTCAGTTCATGATTATGTTATCTCAAGCTGTTGAAAGTCTAACTTAATTTTATTGATATATATAGGGCTGCAATGTATGTTAGATAATGGGGTCTGGCCTGCAACAAAGAAGAGAAGAACAAAGGTAATGCGCAATCTCCAAGGCGTGTAGGAACACTAGGCTTTAGGTTCGATTCTCCCCCACCAATCTCTCCTCGTAGATTGGATGCAACAGGTGTAACTGGTGAATCCCCTTCAGGATACAATGGAGAACCTTGGTTTGGTTTGCACACCCTAAACCAATCATATCGACAATGGCAGTTTACAAAACAATAGTCTCCTTATCTCTCTCTGTGCATAAGGGAGAAAAGAAGGTGATTTGGATGAAGAATGGTTGAGAGATTATGAGATTTTTCATATCCTTCACTGCATGTAGATGATTCTATTTATAGACCAACTCATGTCACTTGGTAAAGAAAACAACCTTTCAAAGGATTCTACAACAGTAAAAATATTGACTTAAGTAATATTAAAGTTACACTAATATCATAGAGAAACTGTCGGCCTAGCGGTCAGCGGATGCGCCCCATCAACCTTCGGGTTTTTATTAAAGTTTTGGTCAGTTACATAACTAACATAAAAATTCAAAATCTGCAGGCGCTAGGACTTGAACATGGACCGCATAGTTTATAATGAAGGGACTCAACCACTCTACCAATCAACATCTATATATCAACTATACACCATTATATTAATTTAACCATTACCAAGCAACATTTTAATAAGGATTTTGAAAATATCCCACAATCCCCCACCATTTTCAAAATAAATCCAAATCCCATTATTCCGGAAATCGCAAGCTTTCAGACAAAAGTATCTTGGAGATTTGAACCTTTACTTAGTAAGCCATGGGTTTCACTCATCCCCGAATAAAATGGTAGACAAGCTTTGAACCAAATATTCATTAGAACAAGCGTGCATGACTTACACATGAAATCTCGGTACCATTGAACGACGTGGTAGTGTGACACATTTGGTAAGGCCTTGTGTCGTGTATCCTTTTCATGAGAGCTTACAGAGTCAAGCCCAACTCTAAGAAGCGACCATACTTCACTCTCACATAGGTGGACTTTACCTGAAGCACCCCCCATAAGTTGGGCACCTCAGAACATATATGCTATAGGTCCATTAAGGGCAAAAGCTCACCCTTTTCTTTTATGTCCTTATGGTTTCCAAGTACTTTTAAACCTTGGGATGTATCTATTTGTCAAGTACTTGCAATCACTCTCATAGTGTACTTTGGCCCATAGAACTCAAGACTTGATGCTACTCAAGTGTGAGTTGGGTTTCCACCATTGGTGATCGTGTAGATATGGGCTTGAGTCCCATCCCTAATGATGTTTTCAACACCATATCCCTTGTGAGTCCTTTCGTCAAATGATCTGCAAGATTCATCTCTGTTTTCACAAAGACTATGGATATTACTCCATTTGTAATCAAATCTTTTACATAGCTATGTATTAGCCCAATGTGCCTGGACTTTCCATTATAAACCTGGCTATATGCCTTTGATAGTGTTGATTGACTATCACAATGTATGGATATTGGTGCTATTGGCTTTGGCCAAATTGGTATCTCATACATCAAATTTCTAAGCCATTCAGCTTCTTTGCTTGTTGCTGCCAATGCTATGAATTCTGCAGCCATGGTGGAGTCAGCAATGCAAGTTTGTTTCTTGGAACCCCAAGAAATAGCACCCCCACCAAGTGTGAAGACCCAACCGCTTGTTGAAGCATGATCTTCTGTATAAGTCACCCTACTGGCATCCGTGTAACCTTCTAATACTGAAGGATACCCATTATAGTTCAAACTATAATTCATTGTCCCCTTCAAGTATTTCAATACTCTTCGGACATCATGCCAATGGTCTTTGCTTGGATTACTTGTATACTTAGTTAGTCTCCCTGCAGCATATGCAATGTCTGGTCTAGTACATGTCATGGCATACATTAAGCATCCAATTACTTCTGAGTATTCAAGTTGTGCTACTGGACAACCTTTATTTGGTACTAAATTAGTGTTATGATCAAAGGGAGTAACAACAGATTGACAATCAAATTCATTAAATTTCTTTAACACCTTTTCTATATAATAAGATTGGGACAAACCTATGTTCTCATCATCTCTTATTATTCTAATCCCTAGTATCACATCGGCTTCCCCTAAGTCTTTCATATCAAAATTACTAGAGAGGAAACTCTTAGTTTTTTCCACCCCATCTAGATCAGTACCAAATATTAACATATCATCAACATATAAACAAATCATAACACCTTTTCCATTATGGAATTTACTATAAATACACTTGTCAGATTCATTTATTTTATATCCACTAGCTAGCACAACTTGATCAAACTTTTGATGCCATTGTTTAGGAGCTTGTATTAGTCCATACAATGACTTATTCAATTTACACACCTTCTTTTCTTGACCATTAACCACAAACCCTTCAGGTTGTGACATATACACCTCTTCATCCAATTCCCCATTAAGAAATGTTGTTTTCACATCCATTTGATGAATGACAAACTTATAGATGGATGCAAGTGCCAATAGCACTCTAATTGAGGCAATTCTTGCCACATGTGCATATGTTTCAAAATAGTCAATGCCATCTTTTGTGTAAATCCCTTAGCAACTAGTCTTGCCTTAAACTTATCTATGGTTCCATCTACCTTCATTTTCCTTTTGAAAATCCATTTACATCCTATAGGTTTGGAACCAGGTGGGAGGTCTACTAATTTCCACATTTTATTCCCCATTATTGAGTCTATTTCCTCTTGTATAGCTTCCTTCCAGAAAGCGGCATCTTGAGACTTTATTGCCTCTTCAAATGTTTCTGGATCACCTGTTGTATTATAACATATTGGTCCATAACTGTCTATGGACTCTCTTGTTCCTTCAACAAGGAACATGAAAAAGTCTGGTCCATAAGTTTTCTCTTTCCTAGCTCTCTGACTTCTTCTAAGTTCTGAACTCTCTAAAGTATTATTATTAAATACATTGGTTTCTAGATTATGTGCATTACTATGAACATTAATTTTGTGACTTGGAATTGAGTTAAACCTATCTTCTTGAAAGATAGCATCCCTAGACTCAATTACTGTATTTACAGGATATATATGAGTCATTAGATTCTATAACCATGAATCTATATGCTTTGCTATTTTTAGCATAGCCCAGGAACACACATTCAATTCCCCTTTCACCTAATTTCTTTCTTTTTGGTTCGGGAACTTTTACTATTGCCCTACAACCCCAAACTTTGAAATAGTCAAGGTTGGGCTTTCTATTTTTTCAAAGTTCATATGGGGTTATTTTGTTCCTTTTGTTTGGAACTCTCTTCAATATATAACAAGCCGTCAACAAGGGTTCTCCCCAATAACCCTTTGCTAGACCAGAATATGATAGCATTGCATTTACCATTTCTTCTAATACCCTATTTTTCCTTTCAGCTATGCCGTTTTGTTGTGGGGAATAAGGTGCGGTTGTTTGGTGAATTATTCCAGTAGACTCAAAGTAACTAGGGTTATAGAACTCTCCTCCTCTATCACTCCTAAAACATTTAATAAATGTTTCATGTTGAAGTTCTACTTCTGTTTTAAATATCTTAAATTTATCTAACCCTTCATCCTTTGAATGCATTAAATATACATAGCAATATCTAGTACAATCATCTACGAATGTCACAAAATATTTTTTACCACCTATAGTGGGCCAACCATGTAAATCACATACATCAGAATGAATTAAATCTAACACTTTAGAACTTCTTTCAACTCTAGGAAAAGGAAATCTAGTTATCTTAGTTAGCATACAAGTTGTACATGCATCCGAAATTCTACTTGTTTTAGCAATTAAACATGAATTCATCATTTCATCCATTTTCCTAAAATTAACATGTCCTAAATAAGAATGCCATAAATTACAAGACTCAACAATATAAGCATAAATAAATCTATTATCA
This sequence comes from Sophora flavescens, assembly GCA_030762895.1. NCBI lineage: Eukaryota > Viridiplantae > Streptophyta > Magnoliopsida > Fabales > Fabaceae > Sophora > Sophora flavescens. The sequence continues at coordinate 50,326,593 of CM061067.1, read as the reverse complement.
TTAATAATATTGAGTTTGAACATATTCTCACAAAGGTATCCTTTTCCTATAAACATTCCTCCCTTAGAGAGAATAAACTTGTCTCCCTCAAATACACATTTGAACCCGTACTTATTAAGTAACGGTACAGAAATTAAATTCTTCCTAACATCTGGTACATAATAAACATCTATAAGAGTGACTACTTTTCCCGAAGTGAATTCTAGTTCCACCGTCCATTTGCCTTTAACTTGGACAGTTGATGCATTTCCCATATATAGAACGGTTCCATCTTCTTCATTAATTGTCTTGAGGAGATCCTTGTTCTTACACATATGGCGACTTGCACCGGAGTCAATCCACCATGATCCAACATCTTCTATCATGTTGATTTCGGAAATGACCGCAACAAGATTGTCCTTTGTTGCACTAGAGTCCTTCTCTTTTTCCTTTTTCAGGAGATGACAATTCCTTTGAAATGTCCTGGTTTTCCACAATAGAAACAACCATTTTTATTTTTATTTTTCTTGTAGTCATTCTCATTATTATTTTCATGAGATTTTCCAAATTCTCGATTCCTCTTTTTAGAGGACTTACCAGATTTTCCTTCCTCTACTACATGCACCTTCTCATGAACAGAATGTTCTTTAGTATCATCTTGTTTTCGATACTCTTCTTCTAAACAAAGGTGATTACCCAATTGTTCAAGAGAAATGTGATCTTTTCGATGTTTAAGACTTCTTTTAAAGTCTTTCTATGAAGGTGGAAGTTTGTCAATGATTGAGGAGACAATGATGGTTTCATCCATGTGCATATTATGTTGTTTGTAGTTACTGAGAATACGTTCAATTTCATGCATTTGTTCCATGATAGGCATACCATCAACCATTTTATAATTATTAAAACGACTAACAAGAAATTTCTTACTTGTTGCGTCCTCCATCATGTATCTTGCCTCAAGTTTCTCCCATAGTTCTTTGGAGGATCCCGTATTTTGATACACATCAAACAGTGAGTCGGTCATGCCATTCAAAATATGCCCCATGCAAATGTAGTCATCATTAACCCACTTGTTCCTCTCACGAGTCTCATTGATGGTCTCATCTTCTCTTTACTCTAGTCTTGGTGTGTTCAACCCATATGCCACCTTCAATGTTGTAATAAGGAAGTGTATCTTCTTTTTCCAACGATGAAAGTTTCCACCTTCGAACCTCTCAAGTTTCATAAAGTCAGAAGTCATCTCCTTCAACGTTGCAGCCATTGTTACAGAAATCGAACCTAAAGATTGTTAGATAATGGGGTCTGGCCTGCACCAAAGAAGAAAAGAACAACGGTAATACGCAATCTCCAAGGCGTGTAGGAACACTAGGCTTTAGGTTTGATTCGCCCCCCACCAATCTCTCCTTGTAGATTGGATGCAACAGGTGTAACTGGCGAATCCCCTTCAGGATACAATGGAGAACCTTGGTTTGGTTTGGACACCCTAAACCAATCGTATCGACAATGGCAGTTTACAGAACAATAGTCTCCTTAACTCTCTCTACGCATAAGGGATAAAAGAAGGTGATTTGGATGAAGAATGGTTGAGAGAATCTGAGTTTTTTCGTATCCTTCACTGCATGCAGATGGTTCTATTTATAGACCAACTCATGTCACTTGGTGAAGCAAAACAACCTTTCAAAGGATTCTGCAACGGTAAAAATAATGACTTAAGTAATATTAAAGTTACACTAATATCATAGAGAAACTGTCGGCCTAGCGGTCAACGGATGCGCCCTATCAACCTTCGGGGACCGTGTTCAAGTCCTGCCAACGTCTCTTTTTATTAAAATTTTGGTGCAGGCACTAGGACTTGAACATGGACCACATAGTTTACAATGAAGGGACTCAACCACTCTACAAATCAACGTTTGTATATCAACTATACACCTTTAACCGTTACCAAGTAACCTTTTAATAAGGATTTTGAAAATCTCTCACAATGTACCCTGGTTATCATCCACAACCTAGTCCACTTGTGACTACAAGTAACCCCTTTGGCTCGGGATTTTCAGTGCCTCCTACGTATCAAATCATTGACCTTCACATGTTCCATTTTGATATATATAGCCATTTATTGAACATGTCAACATATTCATTATAATAAATGGTTTCCCTCATTGTATAGGTATTCCCCGTTATATGATAATCAGAACAATCATTATAATCTCCAGACAACTATGCCTAATGGTCCCAGGCAGCAAGGTGTTAGCTCAATGCAATTCACAGGGTAAGCAACCTTTACCAATAACTCTTACTCACATAGTTGATTATTTATGCACTAATGGTTTGTAGTATGAATCTTTTTAAGCAAAGTATATATGACTTCTACCTGATAGATGCCTACAATATGAATTTAGCATTCTTATCTCTTTATGGATATCGCCCACTTATGTATGATTGTCGAACTCTGATAACTATTCATTAGTTGTTTCTTCAAAATTTCTCATTATTTGGTATGATATATAGTTTTTTTTATGGAACAACGAATTTTTTTATTAAAGGAGTAAAAAGGTTTGGAATACCTCTTGTACAATCCCTATAATATTATTTTCTTTGCTTGATTAAAAAAGAGTAAAATGGATACTTCAACCCTTATATTAGAAATGTAACAAAACTTGATGCTTTTAAAAGTAATATTTTTTTTCCCCTGAAGTGAACAAGAATGCTAATCTTAATTTTTTTTTACACCAAATTAATAATGCTTATGACATTTTTTTTATCATCAAACAAAATAATGTATTAGTGAGTGTGTAAGGGGTACTCTAACTCCTTACAATGAATCAATTACAACCAATCCAATTAGTCCTCTAATAATTTCCTTTTCTGTTCATGAAAATCGTCGATGATGTAAGCTTTTTATAAGCCTTAATTATTTTGTGAATTTAGTTATGTACATCAATAATTTTCACTTGATAATTAATAATTCATACTCACTGTCTACACTGTTTGCGTAAAATTTGTTTCTGGAAAATCATCTCAAAGGGAAAATTGAAAAAAACATCTGATACTAAAATCTTTTATGTAACCGTGTTTTCAGAACTAATTGTCGTCTAGCGTTTTAAAATACTTTTAAGTCAAAATTTGATATTTTTCTCTTTAAATAATTTTCTAAATTCACGATTAAGTTATTTTCGAAGATTAATTTCATAAAGTAACTTCTTATAATATTACGGAATTTCTTACGTAAAAATTAGCAGTACAAAAAATAATTTCACAGTTACATCCTTACTGTGACTAATATTTTACTTTTACACTAATAAATCATTAAAATAATAATATTTTCGAAATTTCTTATTTTCTCCAATAATTATTTAAATCATATTATATTCCAATATCTCTCAATTAAATATTGAATATTACTCATGAAGCTTCTTAAAACTTTTATCTCATTTAATAAATTGCGCACTGACCACTGTCAGGCTTCTCAAACCACAATCAACAACATCATAACAATTATTTCCAGACAGATCATGCATCACCACATTATAACATTTAACTGCAAATAAACACTTAACCACAAATAAATAAACACAGATATAAATAACACAACTTAAAACAAATTACACAAAAACACCACGACCACAGATAAAATACAGACCAACAACAGATAGCATGTAGCCATCTGATAATCCCTTAGGGATTCCCCTCTTATCTCTCGAAGAATTTAGCTTCCGATTTAAAACTTTGTCGTGAATCTGAAAACCGTCAATGCACGTAGATGATAATCTAGCTTATCCTTCATTAAACATAACACTCAATCAACAAACAAACAACTGAATCAAGCCTAAAATCCTACATGTTGGTTTCGGTCAAGGGCTGACTTTGGGGTTAGAAATCTCTAAAATTTCTAAACTCTTGGATTAATGATTCCTAGTTACTTAAAACCCTAAATCAATGATCATTGTACAAAGATTGAAATTAAATCTTCCAATCCTCAAACAATTAAATTTCAGCCATGACAACTAAATTAGCTTAGAGACCTTGATTCATTTCAAACAACATAGATCCAATACCTACATAACTTATAAGATCGGATCATGTAAAGAAAATGAACAAAATCCTCCCCCCACCAAGACATAGGTTCGGCATCTTTAGGTCAACTAGGCACGAAAATTTATTTTTATGCACACTCTTGGATCTTGAATATAGAGAGGATAATAGGATCATACAAATTGGTTTCACATTTTTAGGATTTTTCTATGATTTACTATGATTTTTCAAAGTTCTAGATCTAGAAAATCGAAAAGATGATTAAGGCTTTAAATCATGAAAGTAAATGAAGAACATGATGCTAAACAAGGAAGATGAGTAAGGTTGACCTCTTGGAATCAAGAAATGAGCAAGAAATCTCCAACTTCCTTCACAAAATCAAGCTATGGCAACTTAGGGTTTAATGGTGGAAATGACAAAGTTTGGTGAAGATGATGACTCTAGACTTTTATAGAAGTGAGGATGGCTTCATGGAGTGCTTGGGCCGTGGGGTTTGAAGGGAATTTGGATCCAAAGTGCCAATTTTGAGGGGTAAATTAGCAATCTTGTACAATGGCAAATTTGTAAATAAAACCAACATAAAGGGTAATTTAGTCTTTTCCTCCTAAAATGTAATCATGACTAAGGGTAGTCATCCCATGACTCACCCCTTGTGACTCTCTACCGTCAAGTAGAGTATAACTATGGTTTCGGAATAATTAAAATAATTTTCTAAGTCTCAAATAAAAATGTAAACATAATTATATAAATTTCTGATATTAGAAAACAGAGGAAAGTCGGGGTGTTACAGACTACCCCTCTAAAAAAAATTTCGTCCTCGAAGCTAGACAGGGTTTCTCAATCTCCAATCTCTTACTTTCACAAGAAAGTATATAGAAGAATTTTATCACTTTGAAACGAATACAGAATGTCCTGTGCGTAAAAAGATTCTCTAATAGGTTTGTATATGTAAAAATGTATGATCGGTACACATTTACTAACATGAATCTAAGAAAGCTCCTTCTCTCACAAGAACATTACGAAACAACAATTTTAAAAGGATATTAGTCCGACAAGAATTCAGACTGGATCACTTCCACCAAACGTAAAAGTGACTAGACTAAGTCTCATAGAGAGACTTCTTTTATCAAGAAAATGTCCATTCCGAATAACAACAGGATAATTCAGACATATAGAATTTCAAAATAACTGGTTGAAAAATTGAAGTCTAAAACATCACATCACGTGACAAAGAAGAAATAGACCACCTCAAATACTTCATACATTCTATCGAAATGAAAGAATGTGTTGAGTCCGATTTAAAGTATAGTTAAAATATTACCGTCGTAGTCTGAAGTCTCAGCTCCCTTCACATCTGCCCGTAGTCATCGGTTTATTAGTGCTAGTGTTATTGACAGTAGGTCCACGCCTTGGAGCATTGCACTCCCTTGAGATATGTCCCACCTGACCACAGTTGTAACACTTAGTTCCTTTCAAAGGGCAAGTATTAGCCATATGTTTCAGATCACCACAATTGTAACATTTTCTAACTTGACCTAGGTTTTGATTCTTCTGGCCTCCACTTCTCGATGCAACAAAATTAGGACGATAATGTTGTTGATTCTGATTATTTCCCGGTGGTCATAAATAAGGTTCATTCTGTGCTTGTCTTCCCCTTTGGTTCTGGAATTGACCCTTTGACCTTCCCGGTCCTCCTACAGTTCCTTTGTTTTCCTTTTCCTTCCTCATTAGCTCTATTTTTCTATACTTCTCGACTAAGGCTTGGAAATTCCGAATTTCTAATGGTAGTACTGATTCTTTAATCTCGAAACGCAATCCTTTTTCAAAATTCTCGCACTTCCAATCTTCGTTTGGGTTGTTCTGAAAAAAGTGAAATTACTTGGCAAGTGATTCAAACTTTGCTGCGTACTCTCCAACAGTTAAATCCCTCTGCTGAAGTTGCAAAAATTCATGCTCCTTCTCAACTCGTGCACTTTGAGGCAAATACTTGTTTAAGAAGATGGTTCGGAATACTTCCCAAGTAATCTCCTGATTCTCTGCTTCCAGCAGATGTTCGGTGCCCTTCCACCAATACTCAGCATCGCCTACCAACAGAAAAGTGGCATAAGATACCTTCACTCCCTCAGGACTGTGAATCGGCTTAAAAATTTTCTCTAACTCCTAAATCCATAAGTCGGCTTTCACAGGATCCACTTCTCCATGAAACTGTGATGGATCTTGACGTCTAAAAGCGGTTAGATTTTTGCCTTCACCTGCCTGCTCAGCTCGAGCCTGCTCCTGCTGGTTCTGGGCAGACATTGTAGCAGTTTGATATGCGATAGCAGCTGCCACATTATCCATAGCCAGAGCGGCATAATTCACTCCTTCTTCATATTTCTCATCCATGTTGCCCCGGCCACCAACTGGACCACCTTATCGACCACATCCACGACCGCGTCCACGTCCTCGTCCACGTCCACGTCCAGCTTCTGATGCGAGTTCCATAACTGACCTGCCGAACAAAATCAGTTAGACCGCACCCAAAAAATGAAACGCGCATTAGTATATTAACACACATTACTTCTAAGAAGTGATTCAAACAAAACTTAATTCAGAGGAAACACAACGTCAACACAACAAACCTATTCCCCAACATTCCCGAAAGACTCGACCAGCTCTGATACCACAAATGTAACACCCTCCCTAGGTCATTACATGGTTAACTCGTTGCGAAAAATTAAACTTTAATTCGTTGGTTGCTTTCGAAAAATAATATTTTCTTAAGTTATTAATCTTCCTCAAAACGGTGAGAAAATTTGTTCCTTTTTATTTTCTTTTCGACCAATCCAACGACAACGTAAACATCATCAAATATGGAGATATATAAATATAACACACTTCTATACTGCGTCATAATTGTTTACACAACAAGACCTTACTAAGTATAGGTTCTTCCAAAACATAATATTACTCAAAACCTAAGCTGGTCGGAACTAACAGAGACTATGCAAGAAGTAAACAGCATCAGCATGCTCTGAACTAAACAACCTTCTTCTTCTTGTAGAAGTCATATTCCTTGAGCGGTTCATCTGGACTCGAACATACATATATACCCAAGTAGAGAAACCAGAAATAGAACATGCAAGAGTGAGAAACCAATATATGGATTTAACGCGATAACTACATGCGTGACATAAAAGAAAACATATACACATATACCAGTTTATAACAACATAAACACTCATAATAAGGCAAATAGTTTATCCATGGGTTTCACACCCCAAACATCATCATTTAAAACTATGCATGAACACTTCATATTCGTAATCGAAATTCATACCTAATTCCATCGGATATCCCGACCCCGAGGTGAGTTGATCAAACTCAATAGCCATGCAGGCAAAAGGCACGAAGCCAAAACCATAGCACACTGTCCAACACAAGGCACAGTGATCACCGAATATGGTTACCATAGCACACTGTCCAATTTAAGGAGCAATGATCACCGAATATGGTTTTTCATTATCCAACCAGGGCACAATGATACGTCGATTCATGAATATCGCCATGATATCATGATTAACAAACAGGCATGTCCGTCTAAAATGCATGTAAAACATTTTGTTCTTGACGCTTTTCTTTGTGTTCAATCTTTCCTTGCCGGAGTTAAAATCTTACGACCAACCATAGTTTTAGACATCTTAACACTTTTATTAATAACACAAGACATCAAGTCCGAGTGCTCAATCACGAAACCCCTAGACCGATACCTCGGGATTAGGTTCGTGGTAATAGAAAACAGTATTCACTTTGAATAATATTATTTACCCCGAACTTAGGACACACAACCCATATGACACGCAGTCCAAAACTACCCCGAAATTAGGACACGCAGTCCAAAACTACACCGAAATTAAGACACAAATCCCAAAACATCGTAAAAACACTATTTCCCCTACATCTCGATTACTAAGTTCAAACTCACTGTCTACACCGTTTGCATAAAATTTGTTTCTGGTAAATCATCTAAAAGGGAAAATTGAAAAAAAAATATGATACTAAAATCTTTTATGTAACCGTGTTTTCAGAACTAATTGTCGTCTAGCGTTTTAAAATACTTTTAAGTCAAAATTTGATATTTTTCTCTTTAAATAATTTTCTAAATTCATGATTAAGTTATTTTCAAAGATTAATTTCATAAAGTAACTCTTATAATATTGTGGAATTTCTTACGTAAAAATTAGCGGTACAAAAATAATTTCACGGTTACGTCCTTAGTGTGACTCATGGTTTTCTTTTACACTAATAAACCATTAAAATAATAATATTTTCAAAATTTCTTATTTTCTCCAATAATTATTTAAATCATATTATATTCCAATATCTCTCAATTAAATACTGAATATTACTCATGAAGCTTCTTAAAACTTTTATCTCATTTAATTAATTGCGCACTGACCATTGTCAGGCTTCTCGAACCTCAATCAACAACATCATAACAATTATTTCCAGACAGATCATGCATCACCACATTATAACATTTAACTGCAAATAAACACTTAACCGCAAATAAATAAACACAGATATAAATAACACAACTTAAAACAAATTCCACAAAAACACCACGACCACAGATAAAATACAGACCAACAACAGATAACATGTAGCCATCCGATAATCCCTTAGGAATTCCCCTCTTACCTCTCGAAGAACTTAGCTTCCGATTAAAAACTTTGTTGTGAATCCGGAAACCGTCAACGCACGTACACGATAATCTAGCTTATCCTTCATTAAACATAACACTCAATCAACAAACAAACAACTGAATCAAGACTAAAATCTACATGTTGGTTTCGGTCAAGGGCTGACTTTGGGGTTAGAAATCTCTAAAATTTCTAAACTCTTGGATTAATGATTCCTAGTTACTTAAAACCCTAAATCAATGATCATTGTACAAAGATTGAAATTAAATATTCCAATCCTCAAACAATTAAATGTCAGCCATGACAACTAAATTAGCTTAGAGACCTTGATTCATTTCAAACAACATAGATCCAATACCTACATAACTTATAAGATTGGATCCCCCGACCAAGACACAGGTTCGGCCTTTTTAGGTTAACTAAGCACGAAAATTTATTTTTATGCACACTATTGGATCTTTAATATAGAGAGGATAATAGGATCATAGAAATTGGTTTCACATTTTAAGGATTTTTCTATGATTTACTATGATTTTTCAAAGTTCTAGATCTAGAAAATCGAAAAGATGATTAAGGCTTTAAATCATGAAAGTAAATGAAGAACATGATGCTAAACAAGGAAGATGAGTAAGGTTTACTGGCGCGCTATCGCGCACGCGTCAAAAAGCGAGCGATTGGAAAAATATGTAGTTAGGGAGCGACAACTCGAGTATCGTCTCACAAGGACTCTTGGGTTGTTGTTAACAGAAAAGGTCAGATTTGGGGGGTTTTAGATTTAAAATTAAATAAAGAAAACAAAGCAGAAAACAATGCAAGCTAAATAATTATCAAATAAGCTAAACGATCAACCTACTGCTTCGGTTTCCTGCTATCATTGATTCATATAATTCCAATCCCCAAGCGGATTCTAATCTCCTTTCGATTGTAACATCAATTAACAAGCGAAACCAACGCTACAAGACATATGTTCCTAATTCCCGAATTAAGCAAACGGGGTGAAGCGCTCGTGAATTAAGCAAACACGATTGAACACACGCGAATTAAGAAAACACGATTAAATATAGGAACACACAATCAACGAAACAAATCAATACATATTCTATATAATCCTGAATTAAGCAAACAGAACATACAGAACAAATATTGAAAGAGAATAGCATTAAGTTTAGGAATTACAAAACCTCAAGCGGCGGTGCAAACTGGTTACAGTTGATCAATCAAGGAGACTAGTTCTCCATTACAAAAGAAAACTCAAAACTCTAAACCTAAATTCGCAGCCGTACTGTGAAAAATATAGGAAGAGGGATCCTCAGTTATGCCCTAAAACAGACTATAAATACAGATTCTGGGTTCCACATGCTCGCGAGGAGAGCATCCTTTCGCGAGGCGAATATTATGAAAAGCTCTTCAGTGTTTGGCTTTCTCGCGAGGCGAGACTAGGATTCGCGAGGCGAGACTTCAAATTCCAATCTGTCACAGCCGTGACCTTCATCACGGCTAGGTCATGATGGTCTCTGTCCTTCAGGGTTGGATTTCTCGCGGGGCGAGACAGTGATTCGTGGGGCGAGACAGAGAGGATGGCATTTATGGCACAGCAAGGCTTCAGGCTCGCGAGGCGAGTAGCCTCTCGCGGGGCGAATAACTCCAGAATTGCTTCTCTTTATTAACCTGAAAACAAGAAATAGCAGTAAGTGCTTTATTTGACTCTAAATCAGATAAATTACCCTAAAACTACTTTAGAGACTCAAAATGTTGCTTGAGGACAATCAAGTCTAATTTGGGTGAAAACGAGGTATAATTAGCACAAAACCACGGTCATACTAGTCATAAAACTAGATGAGCCAGAGGCTGATCAAAATACCCCAAACTTAAACTTTGCTTGTCCCCAAGCAAACTAAAACTCAAAAAGGACTCAGACTTGGCAAGCTTAAAGGATTCAATCAACTTTGCACAAATTTCAAGCAATTCATCAAAATAATTTTTCCTTCAATGTCCCCCCTTTTCAAACAAAGCAATCCCCACATGCAATTACTCTAAACAGTTGAGAACTTCATCATTCAAGCAGTCATTAATTTAAGCAAGGGATCCAAGTTACACACAAAAGGGAGATCACCAAATTCAAACAATCGCCTTCCTCACAAGGGAATTTAGTGTTTCGCTCATTCGCTCAGTTTTTGCCTAGGCTATCAACTTTTCACTCAATTTCACTTTTAAGAGAACTTCCCATGAATTTGATTTTCATCTCAATCAAGGTTCCCACGAAAACATGCATGCAACATCAAAAGGTCTTTTAAAGGTTGTAATGGGGCCTGGCTAAAGGTAGGATATTCAAAGGCACTAGGCTTAAGTCCCTAGGAACTAAGAGAGCATGAACATTTCAACACACCGAATTTCCACTCAAGTTCCTTTTTCCATATTTCTTTTTGCTTTTGGGTGACTAGAGCCTTTTCCTTCTAATACCCTTTTTGACATTTTTGAACTTTTTTTTCTTTTTTTTTTCTTTTTGCCCTTGGCTCCAACCTTTATTTTTCTTTTCTTTTTCTCAATCCCGAACAACACATCATATCCTCGTAGCCACCCCAAACTTAGTTTCTTGCAAACCTTGTCTTGCTAAGGATCCATGCTCTCCTAATCCTAAGATTGGGTTAACATAGTTTTTCAGATTTTAGGCTCATAATATGAGGTCATCAAGAAGCAATAGGCTAATTAGGCTCAATGGGGCTAACTATGGAACATGCATTAGGGACTGGTTCAATTTGGCCAAGTAGCTAATTCAAAGAAAATTGCCTAAATCATTTGATGCAAACACATAGACATGCAAACCAAGAAGAGATTCAAGTAAATTTGAGAAAGTCCAGCTCAAAAGTGATTCACAGTTAAAAACACGTTGGAGGCTCAAATCCTCACCCGGACAGTTTTTGCAAATTGTTTGACCGAGATTCCATCCCTAGTGTGTGCACCCCTTCACCCCAAACTTATCATAAATCATGCAATCATAATAGAATATCTCAAAGTTTAATTTTCAATTTTTCACATGGGGATCAATTTTTCAAATTTCAAGACCTAGGGGAATATCATCAACAATCAACACATATCGTGTAATCAATCTATGCAAAATTCGACAAAATCCAATCAAGCTTACCGACACAAGACTCAACACACAAACTCTTGAGCTAAAAGAAAACAAAACAAAAACAAAGCAAAGATAATAAAAAAAAGTAAGGTTTAGAGAAAACTCATGGAGGTGGTTCCACCGGGATCCCACTGTCTGTGGTACAGCGGCCACGGAATGCCCAAATTGCAATATGATCCTCCCGGATCCCATGGCTTGTAGCATAAGGCCCACGTGATAGACAAGGGACGGAAGATTATTCCATGGTCCCCTAGCTTGCAGCCTTGATATGGAGGTGAGCACTTGACAATTATGGTGACCTCGCCAAGTGCGGCGGACTTCTTGCTCCTTCTTGGGTCAAAGATGACCTCCTTGTCAACCTTGTCAACAAAGTCCCCCCAATAAAAATGGGGTTCAACCTCTTGGACTGGCCATAGTGTCATCACATTCAAGGATTCAAAATCCAGTCTCTCGGGCAGAGGCTTGAACTCCATCATCGGTTGTTCCACAGTGGGAGGTGGCAAACAGGTATCGAGGATCTCTGGTGCCGCTTCAACTTCTGCACGATTCTCACTCACTGCATTATCCAATCCATCACCTGCTATACATGCAAAAATCTCAGCACACACCACACAAAGGTTAGTGTTAGTACAGTCAGTACATATAGTACAACAAACTGAATCAGAAAAGGCTTGAATGTCTGGAAGTTCAATACTCAGTTCATCCATCCCATCACTTTCAACACATGCATATGAATTAATAGAATCATCTAATTCCAAAGGTTCTTCATTATCCTCAAGCATGGTGAAACAGATGTCCTCCTGATCCTCATTTTCCATGTTTCTTGACCGAACAGGGCCCTCAACCTCATGTGTCTCATGTTTCATATGGACGTTTTGCTCTTCATACCTTTCAAAACATGCTACACACGAAGTAAAATTCATTACAATCAGCACATGAAGTATAATAGATAGAATCAGGAAAGGTATGTATATCTGGAGATTCAACACACAGTTCATCAATAGAAGTATTCTTGACATCATTATCAAAATTATCCTCAGAGGAAGTATTGTCAGGAACAACTATTTGCGAATCTGTATGTTCTTCAAGGAGATGTGGAGTTTGCAGTGTAGCTAAGGAGGAAACGGTGAGAGTATACGACTTGCCTCCATCCTCTGTTGAAATTCAAGATTACTTGCTTCCATCCTCTGTTGGAATTCAAGATTATTCTTTGCCATTTGTTGTACCATTTCTTCCAGACTGAGTTGGCATATTGTGAAGTCAGGCTGATATTGTAGCTCGCGTGTCGTTTGATGCACCAAAGATGCTATCTCATCCAAGATGCCCTGTCCTCCACTACGTTGGCTAGAATAATCATTCATTCCAAACACGCCAAAATCATTACTAAACTCATAATTCCCAGCAGAGTTAGGATAATATATGCATGGGGGTGGCTCATAATAAACATTAGGCATATAACCATACATGTGATTATCCATGGGAAGTACTAAGATTCACAACCAGACAAAGCATCCATAGTTAATTCAGCAATGCAATTTTTTTTTCCTGTTAATAACAACAAGAGTCCCCGGCAATGGTGCCAATTTTTGGCGCGCTATCGCGCACGCGTCAAAAAGCGAGCGATTGGAAAAATATGTAGTTATGGAGCGACAACTCGAGTATCGTCTCACAAGGACTCTTGGGTTGTTGTTAACAGAAAAGGTCAGATTTGGGGGGTTTTAGATTTAAAATTAAATAAAGAAAACAAAGCAGAAAACAATGCAAGCTAAATAATTATAAAATAAGCTAAACGATCAACCTACTGCTTCGGTTTCCCGCTATCATTGATTCATATAATTCCAAGCCCTAAGCAGATTCTAATCTCCTTTCGATTGTAACATCAATTAACAAGCGAAACCCACGCTACAAGACATATGTTCCTAATTCCCGAATTAAGCAAACGGGGTGAAGCGCTCGTGAATTAAGCAAACACGATTGAACACACGCGAATTAAGCAAATGCGATTAAATATAGGAACACACAATCATCGAAACAAATCAATACATATTCTATATAATCCTGAATTTAACAAACAGAACATACAGAACAAATATTGAAAGAGAATTGCATTAAGTTTAGGAATTACAAAACCTCAAGCGGCGGTGCAAACCGGTTACAGTAGATCAATCAAGGAGACTAGTTCTCCATTACAAAAGAAACACAAAACTCTAAACCTAAATTCGCAATCGTACAGTGAAAAAGATAGGAAGAGGGATCCTCAGTTCTGCCCTAAAACAGACTATAAATACAGATTCTGGGTTCCACGCGCTCGCGAGGCGAGCATCCTTTCACGAGGCGAATATTATGAACAGCTCTTCAGTGTTTGACTTTCTCGCGAGGCGAGACTAGGATTCGCGAGGCGAGACTTCAAATTCCAATCTGTCACAGCCGTGACCTTGATCACGGCTAGGCCGTGATGGTCTCTGTCCTTGAGGGTTGGATTTCTCGCGGGGTGAGACAGTGATTCGCGGGGCTAGACAGAGGATGGCATTTCTGGCACAGCAAGGCTTCAGGCTCGCGAGGCGAGTAGCCTATCGCGGGGAGAATAACTCCAGAATTGCTTCTCTTTATTAACCTGAAAACAAGAAGTAGCAGTAAGTGCTTTATTTGACTCTAAATCAGATAAATTACCCTAAAACTACTTTAGAGACTCAAAATGTTGCTTGAAGACAATCAAGTCTAATTTGGGTGAAAACGAGGTATAATTAGCACAAAACCACGGTCATACTAGTCATAAAACTAGATGAGCCAGAGGCTGATCATTTACCTCTTGGAATCAAGAAATGAGCAAGAAATCTCCTACTTCCTTCACAAAATCAAGCTATGGCAACTTAGAGTTTAATGGTGGAAACGGCGAAGTTTGGTGATGATGATGACTCTAGCCTTTTATAGAAGTGAGGATGGCTTCATGGAGTGCTTGGGACGTAGGGTTTGAAGAGCATTTGGGTCCAAAGTGCCAATTTTGAGGGGTAAAATAGTAATCTTGTACAATGGCCAATTTGTAAATAAAACCAACATAAAGGGTAATTTAGTCTTTTCCTTTTAAAATGTAATCAGGACTAAGGGTAGTCATCCCATGACTCGCCCCTTGTGACTCGTCATGATTTGACATCCTATTTATCCGTTAGAGGGTCCCGCAAATCCCGTTTTCAGCTCTGTCATTTACCCGATTTCGTATAACGCCCGCATAATATATATTATTTCACTTTTTAAGTGAAAAATTTTAAAATAGCCAAAGAAGTTTGAAACTTCATAAAAACCTTAAGTGTTTCGTTCACGAGTCAAAATTAGGTCATTTGAGCAGTATAACTATACTGTCGTGAAATTCACAGACCGGGTTCTGCCTGACTTTTCAACCTAAATTTTAACCGTAACTCTCTACCGTCAAGTAGAGTATAACTCTGGTTTCGGAATAATTAAAATAATTTTCTAAGTCTCAGATAAAAATGTAAACATAATTATATAAATTTCTGATATTAGAAAACAACGGAAAGTCGGGGTGTTACAGACCACCCCTCTAAAATAAAATTCGTCCTCGAAGCTAGACAGGGTTTCTCAATCCCCAATCTCTTACTTTCACAAGAAATTATATAGAAGAATTTTATCACTTTGAAATGAATACAGAATGTCATGTGCATAAAAAGATTCTCTAATAGGTTCGTATATGTAAAAATGTATGATCGGTACACATTTACTAACATGAATCTAAGAAAGCTCCTTCTCTCACAAGAACATTACGAAACAAAAATTTTAAAAGGATATTAGTCCGACAAGAATTCAGACTGGATCACTTCCACCAAACGTAAAAGTGACTAGACTAAGTCTCATCGAGAAACTTCTTTTATCAAGAATATGTCCATTCTGAATAACAACAGGATAGTTCAGACATATAGAATTTCAAAATAACTGGTTGAACAATTGAAGTCTAAAACATCACATCACGTGACAAAGAAGAAATAGACCACCTCAAATATTTCATACATTCTATCGAAATGAAAGAATGCTTTGAGTCCGATTTAAAGTATAGTTAAAATATTACCGTCGTAGTCTGAAGTCTTAGCTCCCTTCACATTATAAACTATGCCCGTAGTCATCGATTTATTAGTGCTGGTGTTATTGACAGCAGGTCCACGCCTTGGAGAATTGCACTCCCTTGAGATATGTCCCACCTGACCACAGTTGTAACACTTAGTTCCTTTCAAAGCGCAAGTATTAGCCATATGTTTCGGATCACCACAATTGTAACATTTTCTAACTTGACCTTGGTTTTGATTCTTCTGGCCTCCACTTCCCGATGTAACCAAATTAGAACGATATTGTTGTTGATTCTGATTATTTCTCGGTGGTCGGAAATAAAGTTCACTCTGTGCTTGTTTTCCCCTTTGGTTCTGGAATTGACCCTTTGACCTATCCGGTCCTCCTACAGTTCCTTTGTTGTCCTTTTCCTTACTCATTAGCTCTATTTTTCTACACTTCTCGACTAAGGCTTGGAAATTCCAAATTTCTAACGGTAGTACTGATTCTTTAATCTCGAAACGCAATCCTTTTTCAAAACGCTCGCACTTCCAATCTTCGTTTGGGTTGTTCTGGAAAAAGCGAAAACACTTGGCAAGTGATTCAAACCTTGCTGCGTACTCTCCAACAGTTAAATCCCTCTGCTGAAGTTACAGAAATTCTTGCTCCTTCTCAGCTCGTGCACTTTGAGGAAAATACTTGTTTATGAAGATGGTTCGGAATACTTCCCAAGTAATGTCCTGATTCTCTGCTTCCATCAGCTGTTCGGTGCCCTTCCACCAATACTCAGCATCGCCTACCAACAGAAAAGTGGCATAAGATACCTTCACTCCCTCAGGACTGTGAATCAGCTTAAAAATTTTCTCGAACTCCTGAATCCATAAGTCAGCTTTCACATGATCCACTTCTCCATGAAACTGTGATGGATCATGACATCTAAAAGCGGTTAGATTTTTTCCTTCAGCTGCCTGCTCAGCTCGAGCCTGCTCCTGCTGGTTATGGGCAGCAATTGTAGCAGCTTGATGTGCGATAGCAGCTGCCACATTGTCCATAGCCTGAGCGGCATAGGTCACTCCTTCATAGTTCTCATCCATGTTGCCCCGGCCACCAACGGGTCCACCTTGTCGACCACATCCACGAGTTCTCATCCATAGTTCTGATGCGAGTTCCATAACTGACCTGCCGAACAAAATCAGTTAGACCACACCCAGAAAATGAAACGCGCATTAGTGTATTAACACACATTACTTCTAAGAAGTAACTCAAACAAATCTTAATTGAAAGGAAACACAACGTCAACACAACAGACCTATTCGCCAACATTCCCGAAAGACTCGACCAGCTCTGATACCACAAATGTAACACCCTCCTTGGGTCATTACATGGTTAACTCGTTGCGGAAAATAAAACTTTAATTCGCTGGATGCTTTCGGAAAATAATATTTTCTTAAGTTATTAATCTTCCTCAAAACAATGATAAAATTTGTCCTTTTTTCTTTTCTTTTCGACCAATCCAATGACAACGTAAACATCATCAAATATGGAGATATATAAATATAACACACTTCTATACTGCGTCATAATTGTTTACAAAACAAGACCTTACTAAGTATAGGTTCTTCCAAAACATAATATAACTCAAAACCTAAGCTGGTCGAAACTAACGGACACTATGCAAGTTGTAAACAGCATCAGCATGCTCTGAACTAAACAGCCTTCTTCTTCTTGTAGAAGTCATATTCCTTGAGCGGTTCATCTGGACTTGAACATACATATATACCCAAGTACAGAAACCAGAAATAGAACATGCAATAGTGAGAAACCAATATACGGATTTAACACGATAACTACATGCGTGACACAAAAGAAAACATATACACATATATCAGTTTATGACAACATAAACACTCATAATAAGGCAAATAGTTTATCCATGGGTTTCACACCCCAAACATCATCATTTAAAACTATGCATGAACACTTCATATTCGTAATCAAAATTCATACCTAATCCCATGGGATATCCCGACACCGAGGTGAGTTGATCAAACTCAATAGCCACGCTGGCAAAAGGCACGAAGCCAAAATCATAGCACACTGTCCAACACAAGGCACAGTGATCACCGAATATGGTACTATAGCACACTGTCCAATTTAAGGAGCAGTGATCACCGAATATGGTTTTCCATTGTTCAACCAAGGCACAATGATACGTCGATTCATGAATATCGCCATGATATCATGATTAACAAACAGGCATGTTTGCCTAAAATGCATGTAAGACATTTTGTTCTTGACGCTTTTCTTTGTGTTCGATCTTTCCTTGCGAGAGCTTAAAAGCTTACCACCAACCATAGTTTTAGACATCTTAACACTTTTAATAATAACACAAGACATCAAGTCGGAGTGCTCAATCACGAAACCCCTAGATCGATGCCTCGGAGTGCTCAATCACGCAGTCCAACACTACCCCGAAATTAGGACACGCAGTCCAAAACTGCACCGAAATTAAGACACAAATCCCAAAACACCGCAAAAACACTATTTCCCCTACATCTCGATTACTAAGTTTAAACTCACTATCTACACTGTTTGCGTAAAATTTGTTTCTGGTAAATCATCTCAAAGGGAAAATTGAAAAAAACATCTGATACTAAAATCTTTTATGTAACCGTGTTTTTAGAACTAATTGCTGTCTAGCGTTTTAAAATACTTTTAAGTCAAAATTTGATCTTTTTCTCTTTAAATAATTTTCTAAATTCATGATTAAGTTATTTTTGAAGATTAATATCATAAAGTAACTTCTTATAATATTACGGAATTTCTTACGTAAAAATTAGCAGTACAAAAATAATTTCACGGTTACGTCCTTACTATGACTCATAGTTTACTTTTACACTAATAAATCATTAAAATAATAATATTTTAGAAATTTATTATTTTCTCCAATAATTATTTAAATCATATTATATTCCAATATCTCTCAATTAAATACTGAATATTACTCATGAAGCTTCTTAAAACTTTTATCTCATTTAATTAATTGCGCACTGACCACTGTCTGGCTTCTCAAACCACAATCAACAACATCATAACAATTATTTCCAGACAGATCATGCATCACCACATTATAACATTTAACTTCAAATAAACACTTAACCGCAAATAAATAAACACAGATATAAATAACACAACTTAAAACAAATTACACAAAAACACTATGACCACAGATAAAATACAGACCAACAACTGATAGCATGTAGCCATCCGAAAATCCCTTAGGAATTCCCCTCTTACCTCTCGAAGAACTTAGCTTCCGATTTAAAACTTTGTTGTGAATCCGGAAACCGTCAACGCACGTACACGATAATATAGCTTATCCTTCATTAAACATAACACTCAATCAACAAACAAACAACTGAATCAAGCCTAAAATCCTACATGTTGGTTTCGGCCAAGGGCTGACTTTGGGGTTAGAAATCTCTAAAATTTCTAAACTGTTGGATTAATGATTCCTTGTTACTTAAAACCCTAAATCAATGATCATTGTACAAAGATTGAAATTAAATCTTCCAATCCTCAAACAATTAAATTCCAGCCGTGACAACTAAATTAGCTTAGAGGCCTTGATTCATTTCAAACAACATAGATCCAATACCTACATAACTTATAAGATTGGATCATGTAAAGAAAATGAACAAAAATCTTCACCCCACCAAGACATAGGTTCGGCCTCTTTAGGTTAACTAGGCACGAAAATTTATTTTTATGCACACTCTTGGATCTTGAATAGAGAGGATAACAGGATCATAGAAATTAGTTTCACATTTTTAGGATTTTTCTATGATTTACTATGATTTTTCAAAGTTCTAGATCTAGAAAATGGAAAAGATGATTAAGGCTTTAAATCATGAAAGTAAATGAAGAACATGATGCTAAACAAGGAATATGAGTAAGGTTTACCTCTTGGAATCAATAAATGAGCAAGAAATCTCCTACTTCCTTCATAAAATCAAGCTATGGCAACTTAGGGTTTAATGGTGGAAACGGCAAAGTTTGGTGAAGATGATGACTCTAGCCTTTTATAGAAGTGAGGATGGCTTCATGGAGTGCTTGGGACGTAGGGTTTGAAGGGCATTTGGGTCCAAAGTGCCAATTTTGAGGGGTAAAATAGTAATCTTGTGCATTGGCAAATTTGTAAATAAAACCAACATAAAGGGTAATTTAGTCTTTTCCTTTTAAAATGTAATCATGACTAAGGGTAGTCATCCCATGACTCACCCCTTGTGACTCATCATGATTTGACATCCTATTTATCCGTTAGAGGGTCCCGCAAATCCAGTTTTCAGCTCTGTCGTTTACCCGATTTCGTATAACTCCCGCATAATATATATTATTTCACTTTTTAAGTGAAAAATTTTAAAATAGCCAAAGAAGTTGGAAACTTCATAAAAACCTTAAGTGTTTCGTTCATGAGTCAAAATTAGGTCATTTGAGCAGTATAATTATACTGTCAGTGAAATTCATAGACCGGGTTCCGCCTGACTTTTCAACCTAAATTTTAACCGTAACTCTCTACCGTCAAGTAGAGTATAACTATGGTTTCGGAATAATTAAAATAATTTTCTAAGTCTCAAATAAAAATGTAAATATAATTATATAAATTTCTGATATTAGAAAACAGTGGAAAGTCGGGGTGTTACAATACCCATCGGACACAGTACATTCTTCGCCTCGTAGTTATGATCCGGAAATGTGTTACCTTCTGGAAGCATGTTCTTCGACAACTCAAGCAATTCAGTGAAGCTTTTATACTCCACCCATTTCTCGCCTTCACACTGAATAATTTTAACAATGCCAGCAACTGTGTATAAGTAGTGCTCTCCAGATACAAAGGCTTCTCCGCATCACTGCACAAAGTATCATACACATGTGCTTGCTGAAAAGACTCTTGTCCAATATCACGGATCATGTCCTCTAGTCGATCGTCCTCCATATCTACATCAACTACCTCACTTTGGGACACACTTGGTTGTTTTAACAAGACATCACCATGCCATATCCATCTTGTATAATTCTTGCAAATCCCTTCACAAATAAGATGACTACGTATTTCCTTAACTTGACATTTCCTTTTATTCACACATTTGACACGAGGACAACAAAACTTTCCATTATTACCAGGAAGATTTCTTTGAGCAAATTCTAGAAACTCTTCCACTCCCTTCCCATACTCATCACTTATGCGTCTACTAACCATCCAACTACGATCCATAGCTACGTTGTGTAAATATACACATAACTACGATTAAGTTAAGGGGCTAAAATAAGATGGACTCTAATGATATTTCCTTGCATCAATGATCAATACATTTCACAGGGCAACAACCCTAACAAACTCTATTATCATCAGCCATAAGCATGAGCATGAGCCATAAGCAAAACAGTATCCATAACAATAGTTTACAATTCATTTTATCAAGTAATCCAAAATCACAATGAAACAGAAACGTACAGAACAAACCACAAAAAACAATGAAACCCAAAAACCCTTGTCTTTAAGAGGATGAAACCAAAAACAAAAAGAGAGAAACACAAAATAAAAGAGGGGAATGAAAAAGGAAAGTAAAAGAGGGAAAGGGAGAGAGAGCTTACAAATGATGAAGAAGCAGCAATGGTGGTCCTTCACGGTGGCGTGAGTGAGGGAGGACGAAGTGGCGTGAGTGAGGGAGGATGAAGGAACAATGGTGGTCCTTCACGGTGGCGTGAGTGAGTGTAAGGGCACAGGAGGACGAAGGAACGTGTGTTGAAAGAGAGACTTGAGTGTTAAGCACGGGAGTGAATAGCTAGACTTGAGTTTTCGTATGGTAAAATATAAAGACATGCAATGTTGGTTGCTAGGCCAACTGCCGTTACATGTCACTTGTAACAAACAACCGATGTTACAAGTTTTTCCCTCCACCAAGATTCTTAAGAATTGCTCACTTGTAATAGCGTTTAAGCGGTTGTGTAACAACCGTTGTTACAAGTCACTTGTAACATCGATTTTCATACAACCACCATTACAAGTGTTTTAAATGAACCAGATATTTATGATATTGTCACCGCCTCTTTTGTAACATCTGTTTTAAACTAACCGATTTTATATTCAGTCGTTACAAGCATATTTTCCACTAGTGAAACAAAGGGGTTTAAAGATTGAAGTTGACACAGGCAAACACAAGAATGATAGCTTGTAGATTGGCAAAAGTTTAGCTAGCAAAGATATTTCTTCAGTGGTTGAGGTCTTCTATTTATAGTGACCTTCTTCTTCACTTGAAAATCTTCAATGGTTGTTTTGACTATTCCCGTTTAGAGATAGCATTAAATGCATAATATCCGTTGTGACTGATAGCTTGATTATGGCCATTGTGAAATGTACTCTTGGTTATCACTTTTGTGCAAAATGGAGAGTCACAGCTCTGAGCAAATGCAACTTGAAAAACTATTTTTCCTCCTTTGTGAAAATTCCAGCTATTCCAGCAGTAAAGGTGACAGGGTACAGAGCGTTTTGCATTTCTTCATTGTACCATGTTGCTTTTTGTATTTCCTCGATGGTACTATGTTTCTCTCACAAAGAAATAAGGCATTAAAACAGATAAAACTAATAGGAAGGACCAACATTGTTTGAAATAAATATCAAACATTTGAAATAAATATTTCTTTGTGGTCAGGGTAGCATTTACTTAACTAGACAGAGCATATGAAAACTTATAACAAAAGAGCTCGTCAACTTAAAATCTGCGTCTACACACTCATGGGTAAACCAAGTCTATGGACTTGCAGTTTTCTTTTCGCTCGTCTACTGACGTGGCATATCCTCTCGTCTAACAACAAGTCTTTGGACTTGTTATATTTCAGTGAGTTATTTTTTATCTCCGTCTAATGACGTGGCATTTAAGCTCGTCTACTCATTGAAACTAAAGTTCCCGTCTACTGAGAGTATTTTATTAACCGTCTAGTCAAATATATTAAATAAATATATATACCAAACGTTTTGAGCAGCTCGTCTACATGAATGGACGTGGATTCACAATCTAACCCCAAGCAGATATAAGGAAACTTTTTTCAAGGTTTCCATAACTTACATATTTTGAGCATTCATGCAAGACTAGATAAAGCATGTTAGATCTCAACTAAAACTTTGCCATGCAAATTTAATCCTTTTTGTTAACAACAAAACTCAGAGATTATTAATCCAAATCACTTTGGTTCCAACAAAGATAGATGATTTCTTTCCCTCTTTAATATCTGCCCTCTTCAAGACCTCTGCTTTTGAAAAACAGTCGACCTCCAACTTTGACAAATGGCAAACCCTCAGAATTTGTTGAGCATTGTGAACACCTAATTTTGTCCAGATGTTTTTTTAATTAATGTTTTGAAAAAATAATAAATAAAAATAAAAATTTTGAAAAATGAAAAAAAAATGTTTTTTGTTCTTGGCCCATTAAAGATTTAGATGAACCCCTTTTCTTTTTATTGTTGCAAGTGATTTGTTGGGCCCATTATCCAAATGATCCAAATCCATAAACAAAAACAAAAACAAAACAAGAAAAACAACAAAAAATGACTTCTGATTTTTATTTGAAAAATATAAAAATAAATTTTAATTCTTTGTCATTTTCTCCCCTCTCCAATGTTGTTATATGTCCTCTTCCACTTCAAGTATGAACCAATTTTATTTTTATTTCCCTTCTTTTGTTTTGTTGTGCTTTTTTCCAAAACAAGGGGTAGCAAATCCTGCACCTGCAACAGCCCAGCAGAGTAGTGGGAGCACCACACCTTGGCACCTCCATCTGCACAAAATTTTCGTCCTCCCCTCTCAAAGAAAATAACAGATCTGTCTTTTTTTTCTCACCCTATATATAGGCACACCACATTTCACAGTGGGGGAAGAGGCGTAAATATAAGAAAGGCAGAACCGAGAATGGAGGATTCTTTCTTCAAAGAAAAAAAGCCTCCTAGCCTTTATCATGAATCACTTATAACAACCCTTCACCTTCATTTTCACCAAAAGCCTCATCTCCATAACCACCATACCACTAACAAAATCTCCCTTCAACCTCAAAAACTCACAAAAGTTCATCTTCATTCAACCCCAAGTCAAAAAAAAATCAAAAGAGAAAAATACAAAATACAAACACATAAAAAAACATATCTGGTTCTTGTTCCAAGTTCCTCCATTTGCTCCACCACCCCCATCGTCCATCTTCGCTAATCGTGTCGCCGCCATCGTCCATCTCCTCCTCTTTTAGCCACTCATCACCACGCTCTGTCACAACAAAGCCAAGCTATCGTCACTACCGCCAAGCCGTCGTCACCACCGCCGCTAACCAGGGGCCTGACGTCACCGCCATTAACCACATACCTTCCGTCATCTCAGAACACAGAGCGTCCCTCTACCGCTGTGAGCCACTAAGTCACCGTTCCAATCAGACCAGTGCCACTTTGCACCGACGAACACCACACCACTCTCTGTACCGAACCACCATCACAAACCGTCGCATCGTCCTTCTCCGCCATGTTAACCCCAACGCCGCACCCAAACGCACCGTCCAGACGTCGTTCGCACCCAGCTCCGTCACACCTTACCACCACCACGACGTCCTTCCTTGTCGCTGTCGCGTTGCTTCCCCTTCACACATTCAGGAAACTCTTCTCCTTCTGTTATCGTTGGTAACGAAGCTAGAAGCTTCCTTTTTACTTCTTTTATTTCTTTCATTCTGTTTTCCGTTAATTATTTTTTTACTTTTTATTTTTTGCTTTTGTTTAATTTTGTAATGGGCTTCTGATAATTCATTTGGGTTCATTAAGAGTTTAGTGGCCCAACTTGCTCTTGTTATTTTATCTATTCTTTGTTTCATTAAAATATTTTTTTTTAAATTAAAAAAAGTTATTAGTTGCTTAAATAATACAAGTTTGCATATATCTTAATTTAAAACAAAAGGATTAGCTGAGACGCGACGTCTTGTTAATCATTGTATTTTTAGGACACCTGAGTTATGACAACTTGGTGTTCCTAAGTCCTTTTAAAATAAAATAAAATTTAATTTCTTTTAAAATAAATGGGTTATCTGAGATACGACATCTTGTTAATCCTTATCTTTTTAGGACATCTGAGTTGTGACAACTTGATGATCCTAAGCCTCTAAAAATAAAAATAAATTAACTTCTTTTACACAGGGTAAACTGAGATGCAACGTCTTGTTAACCCTTAATCATCTTTTCAAAAATTAAAATCAACCAACCAATCAAATCTTTTCTATAAGAACTACGTGTCTTTGAGTTTCCCATCGCACCCGGGAATAAGTAGGAGCGAAATCAATCATTCTGTCAAGCCAAAATTTAATTTTTCCTTTTGTTGTGTTTATATTTATTTTTTATTTAAAAAGTGGGGTAAAATAAATATTTTCAAAGGTTATTAAAATTATTTTGCACAATTAACTTGAGGTACCGTTTTTGAACAGGTGATGTAGGGTGTTAACACCTTCTTTACTAGTAACCGACTCCCGGACTCATATCTTTATCTTTTTTTAAAACCAGTTTCCTTAAAATAAATGGTTTTTCCAATGTTTTTCCTAAATAAAATATTGGTGGTGACTCCTCTGTTTTTACCTTCTTTTCGTGGCGCCCGGAAGGGATGGTCGCGACAGCTGGCGACTCCACTGGGGACTTTTGAGAGTCAGGCCTATCATAGTGGTTGTGCAAGTATTTTAATAGATTTTATTTATTTTACTCTATCTTATTTGTTTTGTAAATAATTTTTATTTTTATTATCCTTTCATCTAAACCATAAGGTAGATAACTCTTGTATATATTTGCTTGCCTTGTTTTTGCAGATGTTTGGTGGTAGTTTTAGGATTTCAGGTTTGTATGCTCCCTTCACACACCGCACTTACAAATTGAGCACACACTTATGAGTGAGGCCCTATACCCAGGTCTCGTAACCCAATGGATAAGAGAGAGGTTGTGTAATGGTAGCCATTTGGGATGTACATCCTATCTTGGTATCATGAAAACCTCAGCTAGAGTTTGACCCTTTTGATGATGTCCCACGTCTGGTAGATCACCTACTATTGTTGTCAACATCATGAATTGGCATCTTAGCTCTAGAGGCCAGAATACTGGAATTTTAGAGCCACCCTATGGGAGGTCACAACTTAAAGATCCATAGACCATTAGGGTTGAGCCTAATGAGGTAACCAGATTTAGGACACAAAAGGGGCTTACTTTCTCCTTATCTCCTCGTTTTATTTTTATTTTCCACATTATGCATATAATTTAACACTGTGCATCTTATTATAGGAAACACCGGTGAATATTTTTGAAAATGGAAGATAATATGGGATCTGATCACAGTGAGAAAAGGCCATCAATAATAAGGAAAGTCTTGCACATCAAGGACAAGAGAATTGATACCGCTAGTCTCAAGACCCTAGGCCAAATGTTGAAGATACCGCAACGACTCACTCTCACAACGAATTATGGGAAAATTTTAAATTTGTTAGATGTGGAAGTGCAAGTAGAGGTAATCACGGCATTGGCCCAATATTATGACCCACTAATGAGATGTTTCACTTTCCAAGACTTTCAATTGGCACCCACTTTAGAAGAGTTTGAGCAGATTATGGGCTTACCATTAGAAGGAAAGAAGCCATATTGCTACATTGAACAATATCCATCTGTCCAAACCATAGCACGTATGTTGAAAGTGCATCCAAAGAGCATGCAAACTGTGCAGCAAACTAAGGGATTTTCTAGGAAACTTCTTGAAGAGCATATGCATCATCTTGCAAAAACTGAAGATTGGGACACTTTCATAGATGTGCTAGCTTTCACTATCTATGGCATTGTTCTTTTCCCCAACCTAGAAAACTTTTTTGAT
This sequence comes from Sophora flavescens, assembly GCA_030762895.1. Lineage (NCBI taxonomy): Eukaryota > Viridiplantae > Streptophyta > Magnoliopsida > Fabales > Fabaceae > Sophora > Sophora flavescens. The sequence goes on along the minus strand of CM061067.1, from coordinate 50,299,790 downwards.
TTTGCTGCCATTGATGTATTCTTTTCTCTCAAATTCAACGCTAGGAATCCTGTTCCAGCTATTCTTGCAGACGTCTATTGTACTATGAATTTCTATCATGAAAAAAATGGTAAAGAGATTCGTTGCTGCCTTCCCGTGTTATATGTATGGCTCACTTCCCACAAATTCCTCAGAAATTATAAAATGGATTGCCCTATCACAGACTTCAAAATGTATCAGTTAAAAACCAAGAGCAGTCGTGAGTTGGCGATTCACATGTCTCAACTAAAGGAAAATCGAGTCAGATGGTATCCGCGATGGGAAGACGTTGAAACCTTGGTTTATCAGTGTGGGGATTTCCCAAATGAACCACTTATGGGAACAAGAGGTTGCATCAACTATAATACGTTACTAGGACAATGCCAACTTGGTTATCCTATAATGGGCCCACCTAAAGCATCTTTGACAACTCCTTTCATCCTTTATTATAAGGATGGAAAGAATACAGAACAACTCCAAAAGGTGCAGAATTCTTGGGACATAATCATTAAGAAGGGGAAGAAGTTAGGAGTTAGAAGTTGTGCCGCCAAAGAGAGTTATCGTGAATGGGTTAAAGATAGAGTATAAAAAATTAAGCTACCATTCAAAGAGCCAGTAACACCATCAGCTGAGGAACCTCCTCTCACATTCAAGGATGAAGAATTGAAGGAAGTCAAAACACAGTTAGCACAGGTTGAGGGCGAGAAAGAAGGGACAGAGGATGAGCTCATAAAAGTTGATGGGATGTGCGCAACATTAAAAAGGGAAAACACTGAAAAGGATTCTGCTCTCGAAAGAGTCAACAAAAAGTTGAAAATAGAACATGAATACATGCTTAAAACCAAAGGATGCCTTCAAGCAGTAAATAGAGAATTTGCTATGCGAAGACATGAGCGGGATGAAGCAAGAACTGAAAATCAGAGACTCGGGGAGCTCCTAGGAGAAACTGAAGTAGCTCGCAAGGATGCTAAAAAACAAGTGGATGATCTGAGGATAGAGATGGACAACATGATTGCTCGGTATAGTAGTGCCATCGAGAAAGAGAAACTGCGCATGAAAGAAATGTCTGACAAATATCAAGCTGCCATCAAAAGAGAACAAGAAAGGGTGAAGGACTTGGCTGAGTATGCAAGAGAGCAAGCAGAGAATAGTCAAAGATGGGCAATGAGGTTTTCACAACTAGCAGGGTTAGACAACACTGCCATAGCAAAGGTTCCGGAATACTTACAAAATGTCGAGGAGGTGATTCTTCAACTTGAGACACCGATCGAAATCAAGGAATGTATAGAATATTGTATGGGCTTGATAAGAAGGATTAAGGATATGACTCGTAAAAGGGAATAGAATTTATTTGGTCAGCAGTCTCAAAAGTGTAAAAGTGTCTGAGCCTATTAGAAAATGTTATGGGCTTCATTGTTATCAATGTACTTCATGGTAATGAATGAAAAGGCTACATTCTTGAAGTTGATTCTCACTGATGATCCCATATTTGTCTTCTATAACCTAATACCTTTGAACGAGACGTTCTAGGAAGGGTCAATCAATATATTCACCGATTTTTTTACAAACCAAATACCTTTGAATGAGACGTTCTAGGAATGGTTAATCAAATTCTGCAACCTAATACCTTTGAACGAGATGTTCTAGGGATGGTTAATTAAATATTCATCAATAATGCATTCATATCTTTGAACGAGACGTTCTACGAATAAGACTTTCAAATAACACTTTTTCACGGATGATTTACTTGTTAGGTAAAATAATCAATATAGCTGGAAAAAGAATACTGTGACACCCTTATCCCACTCGATCACAGACAAGAGCCATGGCAGATGAACTAGAAGAAGTCCAAGAGATCAGGGATGAAGTCTGTCAAATCAAGGATCAAATGACTAAGATGATGGAGATCCTACAAGCAATGCAGAAGGAAAAGAACACAGAGGAGAACCCTTTAGCCTCAAACGAAGGACATCCAGTCATACCTCCTATCCCGCCTGGTTTTGTTCAGATTCCTATTCAAGGCTTCAACCAACCAGGGGCCATGATGCCTCTCACTATTTATCCAAGCAACCAAAATCATATTTCATTTGACCCAAACAATCCCCCATACGGCTTGCCTCGTGGATTTGTGCCACCAACGGCCCCTGTCCCACAAGATGGCATTCAAAACTTCGAACATACCACCCAGACACAAACCCCCACCAATGATGTCGAAATGCCACGAACACAAACTGTAAATCCTACAGATGGTAACACATAGACAGTGACACCTTCTGCCAATCCAAAACCCCCGCAATACACCCTGCATTATGGACCCCATGGGGCTCAAACGATCCAAAACTTCGGATCCTCCTACACGCCATACTATTTTCCCCAGAATATGTACATTGTAACTCCAGTGAATCATTCGGGAGGGAATTCCCTATCTAAAGAAAATTTGGAAGTATTAGAGGAAAGACTGCGTGCCATTAAAGGGGTAAATAGTTATGGTCTGCGAGATGCCTCGGAACTTTGTCTGATTTTGACAACTATAAGGGTACCACTTGTCCCAAAAACCATTTGACCATGTATGTTAGGAATATGGCATCATATGCCCAAGATGATAAGCTCTTGATTCACTTCTTCCAAGACAGTTTAACTGGGGCAGCTCCAAATTGGTACACGCATCTCGAGCGGGCACACATCCGATCCTTCAAAGATCTAGCAGATGCATTCCTGAAGCAATACAAGTACAATATTGACATGGCTCCCGATAGGATGCAAATCCAAAATATGACAAAAAAGAGACACAGACTTTCAAAGAGTATGCACAACGATGGAAGGAACTGGCTGCTCAGGTGGAGCCTCCATTAGCTGAGAAAGAAATTGTAGCAATGTTCATTGATACACTCCAGTCGCCCTTCTATGATAGAATGATTGGGAGTGTGTCATTGATCTTTTCTGACATGGTCATCATCGGTGAAAGAATTGAAAATGGAATGAGGAATGGCAAGATCACCAAGACCTCAGTGGCGAATGGCCCAAAGAAAGCCCCGATTGTGAAAAGGAATGAGGGAGAAGCACATGCAGTAACCTTTGAACAAAAGAAACCAAACCAATGGAGACCAAACCAAACACTCGCCTTCCAAGCCCAGTACACCCCGTATTACCAACTATCTCCATATCACCAAGCCAACAAGTCATTCATCGCCGCCACCTCACAATTTCCAAATCCCCAACCGATGGCACCCTACCGACCATTATATCACTCTCAACCTCAAACACACCCTGCCATGGCACCTCAAATCATTCAACACGTAAACCCAAACACAAGCCAAACAAGACCGCCTCATAACTCAAAAAAAGCCAGTACATTTCGATCTGATACCCATGACCTACACTGAGCTATTGCATCATCTTATAAGTAAATTTGTGTTGACTCCTATCCCAATGAAACCATTGGACCCTCCTTATCCGAAGTGGTTTGACCCAAATGCTAAATGTGAGTATCATGCGGGGGCAACAGGTCATTCCACTGAGAACTGCAGGGCTTTCAAGTTTAAGGTACAAGATCTTATTAATGCTAAATGGTTGAGCTTACAGAAATATGCTCGGAAGGGGGCACAAGGTCCTATGCCAAATCACGAGGGTTCGAGAATCAATGATATAGATAGCTTCATGGAACCTACTCTTAAGAGCCAAGTGGCTGATGTCAGAACTCCCATGAGAGTCATTTTAAGAGAGATACAAAAACATGGATTGGTGCAAACCTCAATTGTTGAAAAGGAGACTCTCGATGAATAGATAAGGTGTGACTTCGACGGGAATATGGGGCATTCAATTGAAGACTGTGCAGAATTTCGACAGGTTGTGCAACAGTTAATAGATATGAAGATTATCCTAATTGGTTGTGAATCGAATGAGTGTGGCATTAACATGGTTGCTGAATCTACAATTTCCCCAACTCCAGTTAAGATAACTCCTTTTACTGTTGTGGTTAATCCTCAACTAGTTCCTAAGCAAGTCGCTCTGAAACCAGTGGTGATACACTATACTGAGAAGGAACCTATGCCGGTTTCGAGTGGGCCAACACCAATTGTCATCCTAGTCCCAGGTCCTTTCCCTTACAAGGACACCAAAGCGGTACCATGGAAATATGATATGCAAGTTCAACCAAGTCCTTCCAACGGGACCACTGTGGTTACCAACGTTTCGAGAATTGGTGGAATGACTAGGAGTGGTTGCATTTATACTCCAGAGGTATTGCAAAGGGAGGAAACAGAAAAGGAAGAAAAAGATTGCAAGGGTAAAGGGAAGCCGGAAGGAACTCTGGTTGAAAAGGATACAAAAAGGGGTGAGAATAAAAATGAGGTATCTGATGGAGAAGTTGGTGAATTCCCGAAGTTCATCAAGCAAAGTGAATGCAGGGATGTGAATCAGTTGAATTGAATTCTGGCTCGGATATCTCTTTTGTCTCTGTTGATGAATTCTGAGTCACATAGGAGAGTATTGATGAAGGTGTTGAATCAAGCTCATGTCTCTCATGACATCACAGTTGACAAGCTTGATAACATTGTTGGTAACATCGTTGTTGATAATTATGTCACTTTCACTGATGCTAAAATTCCAGCTGAAAGAATAGGGCACAACAAGGCGTTGCACATTTCTGTGAAGTGTCGAGATCATGTCATGCCTAGGGTTCTCATTGATAATGGTTCTTCTTTGAATGTAATGCCAAAGTCAACACTGGCAAAGTTGCCTTTTGATGGAACTCATATGAAGCCAAGCACAATGATTGTAAGAGCTTTCGATGGCACCCGAAGGGAAGTCATGGGAGAAATTGAATTGCCCATTCAGATTGGCCCTTGCACCTTTGAAATACTCTTCCAAGTAATGGACATCACACCAACTTACAGTTGTCTCCTAGGACGACCATGGATCCATTCGTCTAGAGCTATACCTTCCATATTGCACCAGAAAGTGAAGTTCATTGTCGATAGTAAGTTGATAATTGTTTCTGGAGAGGAGGATATGTTAGTGAGTAAGCCAACAACAACCCCTTACATTGAAGCTGTTGAAGAAGCTCTCGAGACCGCCTTCCGGTCACTTGAAATTGCCAGTGCCACTTATGTTGGGGATGGTGCTCCACTCTTGAAACCTCAGTCATCTAAAGCGTCCATTATGATGGCTAAGGTTATGCTCGAAGGAGGATACCGACCTGGAAGTGGTTTGGGGAAGAATGGCCAAGGTGTCCCTGACATCCTCATGCTCATCGAGAACAGGGACAAGTTTGGGTTGGGATACAAACCCACCAAGGCCGCCAAGATGAGGGTTATAGAAGAGAAGAAAAGAAAGAGGTTGGCTCGGCTGGAAAATCATGAATACGAGGCTGAAAGGGTTCCCATCTATGACATTCGAGGGAGCTTCCGGAGCATAGGGTTCACATTCCTCGACCAAGCAGCAGTTGTTGAAGATGATTATCCCGCCGATCATGGTGTCAATCTGGTGTATCCATGCTCTCCATATAAGGAGCTCAACAATTGGTAGATCATTGAGTTCCCCGGGACCATAGAGTCTTTGTCAAAGTAATTCTGTAATTCTTATCCTTCAGCTCTGCCCAAGGCTTTAGGAACTTTGTTGTAATGGGCTTACTTGTTTCCGTTTCAGTATGACTTATCAATAAATGCATGCATTCAATATCTTTATGTTCTTATCTCTCTTATTTTTACTTTCGCTTTTATTCATCGTTCCTCACCAATTAATGCAGTTTCTCGTCTTTAACAAGCAGATCTAAAAGTGACTCTATTGAAAATGAGTGTTAGTAACTCGGCATACAATTTTGACTATCCTATTGATCATGCTGATGAGGTTGCTGATGATGATGGGGAAGTTCCTCCTGAACTATTGAGATTGGTAGAACAAGAAGTCAGGGAAATTCGACCCCACGAAGAGCTGAGTGAACTAATCAATTTGGGAACCGAAGATGATTAAAAAGAGGTCAAGATTGGCATTTCCCTGCAAGAAAATGAACGAAGTTGGTTAATCAAGTTGTTGATGGATTATAAAGATATTTTTGTATGGTCGTACCAAGACATGCCAGGTCTAGACCCTAGTATAGCATAACACAAACTGCCATTAAAGCCGGAGTGTCCTTTAGTAAAGCAGAAGCTACGAAGGATGAAAGCCGAAATGTCCTTAAAGATCAAGGAGGAGGTCAAGAAGCAACTGCATGCAGGTTTCCTAGAATTTGTAAAGTATCCTCAATGGGTTTCTAATATCATTCCTATTCCCAAGAAAGATGGAAAGGCTCGAATGTGTGTTGACTATCGAGATCTGAACAGAGCTAGCCCAAAAGATGACTTTCCTCTGCCTCACATTGATGTTCTTGTAGATAATACTGCCCAACATGCGTTATTCTCTTTCATGGATGGATTTTCAGGATATAATCAGATCAAGATGGCACCTGAAGATATGGAGAAGACCACATTTGTCACTTTATGGGGAACCTTTTGCTACAAGGTTATGCCATTTGGATTGAAAAATGTTGGGGCAACATATCAGCGGGCTATGGTGGCTTTGTTCCATGACATGATGCATAAAAAAAATAGAAGTTTATGTAGATGATATGATTGCCAAGTCCAGATCTGAAGATGACCATGTGGATAATCTGCAAAAGCTTTTTAAGCGATTAAGGAAGTTTAAGCTCCGACTGAATCCAGCCAAATGCACTTTTGGAGTGAAATCAGGCAAGCTTCTAGGGTTCATTGTTAGTCAAAGAGGAATAGAGGTTGATCCTGAAAAAGTTCGAGCAATCATTGATATGCCAGCACCTCGAACAGAGAAAGAATTTCGTGGGTTTTTAGGAAGATTGAACTACATTGCCAGGTTCATCTCCCAACTAACCGCGACATGTGAACCAATCTTTAAATTGCTTCACAAAAATCAGGCTATAACATGGAATGAAGATTGTCAAAGAGCCTTTGAGATGATCAAACAATACCTACAAGAGCCTCCAGTCTTGGTTCCCCCAGTGCCGGGAAGACCTCTCGTTATGTATTTGACTGTGTTAGACGAATCTATGGGTTGTGTACTTGGGCAACACGATGAGTCAGGAAGAACAAAACATGCCATCTATTATCTAAGTAAGAAGTTCACCAGTTGTGAAGCCAACTACTCACTGCTAGAATGCACTTGCTGTGCTTTGGCACCAGCGGCTCGCCGTTTGAGGTATTACGTGTTGTGTTACACTACCTGGTTGGTGTCTAAGATGGATTCAATCAAGTATATCTTTGATAAGCCTACTCTGACTGGAAGAATTGCTCGCTGGCAAGTCCTGTTATCAGAATATGACATTGTCTATGTCACCCAAAAAGCAATAAAAGGCAGCGCTCTTGCAGAATATCTAGCCAATCAGTCAATAGAAGATTATGGATCCATGCAATGCGATTTCCCAGATGAAGATATAATTTCTTTGTTTGATCGCGAGCAATCACCAGAAAAAGAAAAGTGGACTTTGTTATTTGATGGAGCTTCTAATGCATTGGGGCATGGAATCGGGGTAATCTTAATCTTGCAGGAAAATGATTATTTCCCTATCACTGTGAGGCTTTGCTTCTATTGTACAAACAATATAGTCGAATATGAAGCTTGTACATTAGGGATCCTGACAGCAATAGCATCAAAGGCAAGAATACTGGAGGTATATGGAGATTCTGCATTAGTCATCCATCAGCTAAGAGGGGATTAGGAAACCCGAGATGCCAAGTTAATCCTATATCATGATTACATCAAAGGTTTGATCGAGCAGTTTGATGAGGTCACATTTCATCATATTCCTCGAGAAGATAACCAATTAGCTGACGCACTGTCTACCTTGGCCTCAATGTTCAAAGTAAGTGATGAAAGGAATCTACCACTCATCAAAGTGGAAAGTCATTACCATCATGCATATTGTCAAGTAATAGAGGAAGAGCCTGATCAAAAACTGTGGTACCATGACATCAAATGCTTCATCCAAAGAAGGGAATACCCTCTGGGCCCTTCAGAAAATGACAAAAGAACTCTAAGAAGACTTGCAATGGGTTTGTATTTAGAGAGGGGTATTCTATACAAAAGAAACCATGACATGGTGTTGTTGAGATGCATTGATGCGAAAGAAGCTAAACAGATAATTGAGGATGTACATGAAGGATCTTTTGGGACTCACGCGAGCGGTCATGCAATGGCAAGAAAAATCTTGAGGGCTAGCCAATACTGGTTGACAATGGAGACTGATTGCTTTAATTATGCGAAGAAGTTCCATAAGTGTCAGATATATGCTGATAAGGTCCATACACCACCAGCTTCCCTGAATGTCATGTCGACACCCTGGTCGTTCTCAATGTGGGGAATGGATGTGATCGGGCCAATCGAACCAAAGGCCTTGAGCGGGTATCGCTTCATTCTTGTTGCCATTGATTATTTCACAAAATGGGTTGAGGCTACGTCATATGCCAGTGACCAGGAATGTCGTGATCAAATTAGTCAAAAGAGAGTTAATTTGTCGTTATGGGTTGCCGCGTGAGATTATCACTGATAATGCGACCAACTTGGACAACAAGATGATGAAGGAGATGTGCGAAAACTTCAAGATAAAGCATGACAATTCATCCCCATACCGCCCAAAGATGAACGGAACAGTTGAGGAAGCTAATAAAAATATTAAGAAGATTGTTCAAAAGATGGTTGTGACGTATAAGGATTGGCATGAGATGTTATCTTTTGCTTTGCACGACTACCATACCTCTATTCGCACCTCAACAGGGTCAACTCTGTATTCTTTAGTTTATGGGATGGAGGCAGTACTCCTGATTTAAGTAGAGATCCCCTCATTAAGGGTATTGAGAGAGGCAGAATTGGAAGAAGCTGAGTGGGTCTAAGATCGACTCGATCAATTGAACCTCATTGAAGAGAAGAGATTAGCAGCACTGTGTCACGGTCAATTGTACCAAAAAAGGTTGATGAGAGCTTCACTTTCCATTTTTCTCACCATATTCTCCTGTTTTTTATTCACTTTCCATTTTCTTCTTCTTTCATTTTTACAGCCCCAAGCTTCTCCTCCACCTTCCTCTTACATTGGAACCATCTAAAAACCATATCCTCCAACCATCAGAATAAACCCATTTCTCACTACCCACAAAACCACTTCCAACACCTCAAACAGAACCATCTCCATAACCACCACAACCTCTATTCCACCCCAAATCACAAAATCAACACAAGATCACAACACTGAAAAAGAAGAAGACAAGAAAGAGAAATTACAGATACTACAAATCAACACTCTCCCTTTCTCACCATATCGTCGCCGTCCACTCCTCTCCGCCACGTTACCCATCCCAAGACTCGAATAAGATCTGAAGTAGCTCCGCCACGAACCGCCACCAATCTACGTCCGGCCACCGCCCCTTGCCTGCAACGCCACCGTCAACCTCTGCTGTCTAGCCCCAAACACGTTCCAGTGCCACAGTTTAAGAAGGCTTGCTCTTTATTTGTTTTTTATTTTGCTTTTATTATATTGGGTGAATGGGCTTCTATCTTGTGCTGGGCTTATGATGGGTGGTTTTTTTAAAAGTTTGATATGTTCCTTTGTTACTGATGTGTTGTTCATAATGACTCCTGGCTTTTTTTATTTTTTTAATCTTTATTTTTTTATCGGGCCAAACATAAACTAAAAAATAGGGTTAGCTTTGTGATATATTTATTTTCTAGAGTACAAATATTTATGAATTTAAATATATTAAATTGGTCATATCTTAATTTTAAAATAAAAAGATTAGCTGAGATACGACGTCTTACTAATCCTTACTTTTAGGACACCTGAGTTGCAACAACTTGGTGATCCTAAGTCCTTCTGAAAATATAAGAAAATAAAAGGATTATCTGAGATGTGACGTCTTGTTAATCCTTATTTTTTTAGGACATCTGAGTTATGACAACTTGATGATCCTAAGCATCTAAAAATAAAAAATAAAAACTAAATTAACTTCTTTTAAAAAGGGTAAATTGAGATGCAACACCTTGTTAGCCCTTGACCCTCTTTTCAAAATTAAAATCAATCAACCAACCAAACATTTTCTATAAGAACTACGTGGCTTTGAGTTTCTCATCGCACCGGGGAATACGTAGAAGCAGAATCAATCATTCTGTCAAGCAAAAATTTTATTTTCCTTTTTTATGTGTTCATTGTATTTCTATTTAATTTCAAAATGGGGTAAAATAAATATTTATAAAATTATTAAAAATTTGGCATAATTAACTTGAGGTACCTTTTTTAAAACGGACGATGTAGGGTGCTAACACCTTCCCTACTCGTAACCGACTCCCGAGCTCATATCTCTATCTTTTTGTTAAGACCAATTTACCTTAAACAAATGGGTTTTCCAAGGTTTTCCCAAATAAAAATATTGGTGGCAACTCCTCTGTATTTTACCTCTTTTCGAGGCGCCCGGACGGGACGGTCGCGACAGTTGGGTGGATTTCCCGTCATAAGCTCAAACATAAGATAAAAGAGCTTACGGGGTGGATTACCTGTCAGAAGCTCGAACATAAAGCTAAAAGAGCCTACGGGGTGAATTGCCCGTCAGAAGCTCGAACATAAGATAAAAGAGCTTATGGGGTGGATTGCCCGTCAGAAACTCGAACAGAAAGATAAAAGAGCTTACGGGGTGGATTGCCCGTCGAAGTTTGAAAAAAAAAGAGCTTACGGGGTTTGGTACCTGCCGCAGCTTGAAAACAAAAAGAATCACAGGGTTTGGTACCCGCCGCAGCTTGAAAACAAAACTAGCTTTTGGTGTGTGGTACCCGCCGAAGCTTGAAAGCAAAATGAGCTTACGGGGTTTGGTACCCGCTGCAGCTTGAAAACAAAACTAGCTTTCAGGGTGTGGTACCCGCCGAAGCTTGAAAACAAAAAGAGCTTACAGGGTTTGGTACTCGCCGCAGGTTGAAAACAAAAAGAGGTTTTGGGGTGTGGTACCCGTCGAAGCTTGAAAAGAAAAGATCTTATGGGGTTTGGTACCCGCCGCAGCTTGCAAACAAAACTAGCTTTCGGGAGCTTACATAGTTTTGGTACCCGCCGCAGCTTGAAAACAAAAAGAGTTTTCGGAGTGTGGTACCCGCCGAAGCTTGAAAACAAAAAGAGCTTACGAGGTTTGGTACCCTCCGCAGCTTGAATGCAAAAGGAGCTTTCTGGGTATGATACCCGCCGAAGCTTGAAAACAAAAAGAGCTGTGAACACCTAATTTTGTCCGGATGTTTTTAATTATTTTTTTGAAAACAAAACTTTGCAGAAAAAGAAAAATGTTTTTGTTCTTAGCCTGTGATATGATTACATGAGCCCATTTTTATTTTATTCTAGTAAGTGTCATGTTGAGCCCATTAAGTATTGTCATCCAAACCCAAATACAAAAAAATAAAAAATGATAAACAATAAATAATAATATAAAAATATTAAAGAAAATGAAAATGATAAAAAAAATAAGAATAGGAACGTATGGTTTTTTTTTACTGCTGGTACTATTCTCCCAACCTTGCTTTGTCATCTTCCACTTAAGGTATAAACCAGCTTTTGTTTTCTTTCCCTTCTTTTGTTATTTTATGCTTTTTTCCAAAATAGGAGGGACAACCCCTACACTGCAGCAACAACCCAGCAGAGTAGTGGGAGCACCACACCATTGCACCACTCTCTGCAGTTTTCGTCCTCCCCATCAGAGCAAATAACATATTTTGTTTTTTTCCCTCATCCTATATATACACACTTTCCATTTCACAAAGAAAAGGGGGGAAGAGGAGTAAATATAAGAAAGGCAGAACAGAGAATGGAGGACTCATTCTTCAAAGAAAAAAAGCCTCCTAGCCTTCATTATGAATCACTTATAACCACCCTTCACCTTCATTTCACCAAAAGCCTCATCTCCATAACGACCATACCACTAACAGAAGATCCCTTCCACCTTAAAAACTCACAAAAGTTCATCTTCATTCAACCCCAAGTCAAAAAAAATCAAAAGAGAAAAATACAAAATACAAACACATAAAAAACATATCTGGTTATTCTTCCAAGTTCCTCCATTTGCTCCACCACCCCCATCGTCCATCTCCGCTAATCGTGTCGCCGCCATCGTCCATCTCCGCCTCTTTTAGCCACTCATCACCACGCTCTGTCACAACAAAGCCAAGTTGTCGTCACCACCGCCGCTAACCAGGGGCCTGACGTCACCGCCATTAACCACATACCTTCCGCCATCTCAGAACACAGAGCGTCCCTCTGCCGCTATGAGCCACTAAGTCATCGTGCCAGTCAGACCAGCGCCACTTTGCCCCGACGAATGCCACACCACTCTCTGTACCAAACCACCGTCGAAAACTGCCGCATCATCCTTCTCCACCGTGTTAACCCCAACATCGCACCCAAACGCACCTTCCATACGTCGTTCGCACCCAGCTCCATCACGCCTCACCACCGCCATGACGTCCTTCCTTGCCGCCTTGCACCGCTGTCGCATCGCTTCCCCTTCACACATTCAGCAAACTCTTCTCCTTCTGTTATCGTTGATAAGGAAGCTAGAAGCTTCCTTTTTACTTATTTTATTTCTTTCATTCTGTTTTCCTTTAATTATTTTTTTTTTGCTTTTGTTTAATTTTGTGATGGGCTTCTGATATTTCATTTGGGTTCATTAAGAGTTTAGTGGCCCAACTTGCTCTTGTTATTTTATATATCCTTTGTTTCATTAAAAAAATTAAAATAAAAAATAATTAAAAAAGTTATTAGTTACTTAAATAATACAAGTTTGCATATATCTTAATTTAAAACAAAAGGATTGGCTGAGATGCGACGTCTTGTTAATCATTGTATTTTTAGGACACCTGAGTTATGACAACTTGGTGTTCCTAAGTTCTTTTAAAATAAAAAGAAATTTAATTTTTTTTTAAATAAAAGGGTTCTCTGAGATACGACATCTTGTTAATCCTTCTCTTTTTAGCACATCTGAGTTGTGACAACTTGATGATCCTAAGCCTCTAAAAATAAAAATAAACTAACTTCTTTTAAACAGGGTAAACTGAGATGCAACGTCTTGTTAACCCTTAATCCTCTCTTTAAAAATTAAAATCAACCAACCAATCAAATATTTTCTATAAGAATCACGTGGCTTTGATTTTCCCACACACCCGAGAATACGTAGGAGCGGAATCAATCATTCTGTCAAGCCAATATTTAATTTTTCCTTTTGTTGTGTTTATATTTTTTTATTTAAAAAGTGGGGTAAAATAAATATTTTCAAAGGTTATTAAAATTATTTTGCATAATTAACTTGAGGTACCATTTTTAAACGGGTGATGTAGGGTGCTAACACCTTCCTTACTCGTAATCAACTCCCGGACTCATATCTTTATCTTTTTTTTAAGACCAGTTTCCTTAAAATAAATGAATTTTCCAATGTTTTTCCCAAATAAAATATTGGTGGCGACTCCACTGGGGATCTTAGAGAGTCAGGCCTATCATAGTTGGTTGTGCAAAATTTTAATAACTTTTATTTGTTTATTTTACCTTTTTTTTTTTACATCATAAATTGTCTTTTATTTCTTCATCATACATACCTATATATATTTTACAATTTATCATGTTAAATCTAGGGTAGATGATATCTCCTTCCTATGTGTGGCTTTGTTTGTAGGACAGGTCTTAATTTTTTGGGCTGTATACGTTGTATGCTCCCTCCACACACTACTACACTTACACATTGAGTACACACTTATGAGTGAGGCCTTATACTCGGGTCTTGGTAACCCTAAGTTTAAGAGAGAGGTTGTGTAGTGGTAGCCATTTTGGGATGTATATCCTATCTGGGTATCATGAAAATCTCAGCTAGAGTGTGACCCATTTGATGATGTCCCATGTCTGGTAGATCACCTACTGTCGTGGCCAACGTCATGATTTGGGATCTTAGCTCTAGAGGCCAAAAAACTATTGGAATTATAGAATCACCCTAATGTGAGTTCACGAATTAAAGATCCATAAATCATCAGGATATAGTCCAATGAGGTAATCCGATTTAGGACACAAAGAAGGCATGTATCTTCTTTACCCATATCTTTCATGTTCATACATATCCATTTTTTTTCCTTTTCAAAGTAAAAGAGAAACCACATTTTTTTCCTCTTAAAAAAAAAACAAAGAGTTTATCGCTCTCTTTTCTAAAAAAGCACACTTTCTTCTTGCATTTCATGCATTCAACAAATTTTTTTTACTCACTAAAATATTTATTTTTGCATGCTTTAATAACTTTTTTTTAAAAAAAATATCATATTTCATGCATCTCATATATTGAATTTCTTTTAAAGTTGAAAAAAATCCATGCATGTCATGCATTTATATCATAGATAAAAAATTACAAAAAAAAAAAACCATCTCATGCATTCATTATAAAAAATCATCCATCTCATGCATCCATAAAAAAAGAACATTTCCTTATTGCATCTCATGCATTTAAAAAAAAAACTTCTTGGGTCAATATAAAAATAAACATAATCTTTTTCATACATTTCATGCATCACTATCTTTTTGGGTCAATATAAAAAAATCATACATATCATGTATTCATATATAAAAAAAAAACTCATCATTCATCTCAAGCATAAGAAGTTCATATCATGAATTGTAGTAAGAAAAAAAACTTGTTTTTTTCATACATCATTTGAGTTAAAGAATAAAATAAAGAATTTGTTCATGCTTCTCATGCATTGTGCTTTTCATGCTCCTTTCTTGGAGAAAACCGGACCTTTATGCTTCCACTGAAAACAAATCAAAACCTAGATCATGAGGTGGAACTGGAATGAGACTTGCTCAAGTGGTCCAAAAATGCGAATCACAACCTTGTACCTAATCATGGGTGCTCTGATGTCAATAAAGTGGAGGGGCTTTCAAAGTCGTTTATCAGAAGTTAAGTGGTGCATGTCAATTATGAAACTTCTGTGAGAAAGATATTAGCTAGAGGACTTCTGAGAATTCAAGAAGAAGTCCATGTTTACATCACCGGAGATTCGCATTCTTGTGGTTGAGAAGAGTTAATACTTTATGATCCCCGTTTTGGGAATTTCAGAGCAATTGAGACTAGATTTGTTTCTCAGTGGGTTACCATAAAATGATGGTTACGTTATATTCTATCATGTGATAATTGAACTATGCTTACTTACTTGAAGCCTCAATGTAATTGACTTGCATGCATACCTTGTCTAATCCACTCTTGCATCTTTGTCTACGTTGCAGTGTTCTCTCGCCATTCTCATATCTCATCTCTTGGTTGTCTTCTCCAAGTAATTTCTTTGGTTTTAAAGGCCCACGTTCTTGGAAGTTCCTTGTGAGACATCAATGAATCCCACATGTGCCCATGCCTTTTCAAGATTAAAAAAGAAAAGAAAAAGAAAAAAGAGGAGCAAATAATTAAACACTTGGTGAGCATCATCTATTTGTCTCTCAAATAAGGTTTTCAAAGTAAAGCAATCATACTTTGAAATGAAGATTGACCATCTTTCTCTATCATTAACAAAATATCACCATTATCTCTTGTTACCCCTTTTGAGCTTAAAAATTTTCTGCAAAGAACTCAGGACAAGGATCACCCCTAAACAAGGGGAAAGCAAGAAAGAAATGGTGATTATGAAGAATAAAGTGAGAAAGTGAAAAAGAAAATGAAATGAAGAAAAAATGAAAAAGCGAGAAAGAAAAAGGAGAAAGAAGGAGGATAAAGAACTTCATGCAAAAAAGAAGAATAAAAAGGAAAGTCAACAGAAAGAAAATGTTCTCAAATCTGAAAATAGCATGGATCCTTGATCCTATTCAACCTTAACACATTTTTTTGAGCCTTATATCCTTCCTTTCATGACGCCCAACCATTGGTCACATTAAAAGCTTCAAAAAGTCCATTCCGATCAATGAATGAATGCTACCTTTTTCATCAACTTTAATTTTGAGACAAAAAGTTTGTGCTCTTATGAGTTTTTAATTAATTTATCTAAAAAAATAGAGAGAAAGAAAAGAATGAAAATAAAAAAAGAAAAAGAAAGCTCGTTAGACTAAAAACCCTCAAAGGCGGCCTAAGAAAAATTTAGGGCAAGATCTACATGGTGCAAAACTTTGCTTTCAAGGGCCTTATTCTATAGCATCTTCATTATTAGATGCCTTACACTGGGGAAGCTCCATTGTCAAGTTTTCCCTGTTAAGTTCCCTACACTGGGCAGTTTTATTCTTGGGACCCAACACTAGGGAAACATCATTCTCAAGTTTTTCCTTATCAAGTGCCCTACACTGGGGCAGCTTCATTGTGAGAACCCTACACTAGGGCCACTCAATTCTCAAGGGACTTGTTCTGAGGCAAATTTGTTCCCAAGCAACATATGTCGAGCCAATCGCCATGATCAAATCGATCCAAACTGGGGCGACACCCTTCTGATCTTCATATCACCACTTGTGCATCTTGCTTCATTTCTGCCCTTCTGAATACCATTTGAGTTGTCAAACTTCCAACACAAATCAAGAAGTTGTTCAGGCCATATTGTCCTTTCCTGTCATACTTTTGAATCCATGCATGTTTGTTACATAATGCTTCAGGTAAGGTAAACATGAGTTCAACGGTACAATTTAACCATCTAATGGTAAATCTTTGATGAACAACTCTGGTTAGAAGAATTCTAAATACAAGGAAGAAAGTGGCATCCTCAATTGGCAATTCAAGCAAGAGCTTTCATCTTCACAAATAAGGGTGACAAAATTGTCCGTGTCCAAAAAAAACAAAAACAAAAAAAGCAAAAGCAAAAAAGATAGAAAGAAATAAGTGAAAAAAATGGCTCGCTGGACTGAACCCAAAATGGCAGTCTAGGCAAAAGTTAGAGCGATCATGTAGGTTGAAAACTAGGAAAGAGCGACGACCTACGCAAAAATTAGGGTCAAATTCAAGCAAAGTACAAGAAGTCTCCTCAAACTGGGGCAGGTTAAGAGGACGAGTCATGAAAGGCTCCACATAAATGAAGACTGGGGCAAGTCACATCCTTAAAAGTTGATCAAAAAATCTCATCCATTGGGATAATCATCTTGAAGCAAAGCATCAGTTGGACAAGCAAATGACAAATCAGATCAACAAGTCTCATTTCAACTCATCGTCAAACTTTGATGTAATCAAAATCAAGGAGCCTCATTCTAGTTCATCCTTAAGCTTGGTTGTGATCCATACTTCAGGGAGTCAAGGATCCAATAATGATCTTGAAAAAGAAAAAAAAAATCAATCACAGTTTTCATCAAAGCATATCATGCATCACGCATAATAAATAACCAAGGTTTTCATCAATCATAAAAAAGCATCTCATGCATCATACATTAAAAAAAATTATCACAGTTTTCAGCAGTCATAAAAGGACATCTCTCACATCATGCATTGTATCATCATTTCATGCATCAACAAAGTCAACATCTTTGCAGTGCATTTGTTCGACTTTAGGCCTCAAAAGTCATGTCTTTGTCCATCTTTAGTAGGCATAGGGCCCCGCAAGTTTTTTATCTTTCTTTTCAAGCTTCGCGGGTATCATCACTACAACAGAAAAGACTTTAGATAGCATTTTCGTGTGCCTTTTAATAGCGCTTTTAAACGCTATCTATTCCCCCGTAATTAAAGCTTCTGACCTAAGATAGTGCTTCCGAAACGTCTTAGGGTACATCTAAGATAGCGTTTCCTCAAAGAAACGTTATCTTAAGGTCCTTTTTTTAATAAAAAAAAAATGTTTACACTGATTTTTCCAAATTCTCTCTTCATTCATCAAAACCCAGTACATAAGAAAATCGTATGAAAAACATCAACCAAATCAAAACACAGTAAAGCTGAAAATCATGCTATTCAATGTATCAAATCAATACAATTGTGTGTAAAAGATGAAGACCCACAACATAAACAAAAAAAAATTACACAATCCTCAAATCCCCTCTAATTTTGAAACCCTAAGATTACATAAACAAAAATGCCAGTAACAAACACAGCAACGAACCATCGGACAGAACAGGTGTTGTCAGCTACGTGTGGTGGTGGTCATCTACGAACCAAGTGCGTGTGGTGGCGGTCAGCTAAGAACCAGGTGCGGCGGCCGGACTCGTGGCGTCTGGACAATGGACCAGGAGCGTGAAGGAATGTAGATCAGGAAGAAGGGACTTGGGGTGGCGCATTTGAATGGCGAAGGACGATGGGTGGAGGAAGAGGCGTGGCGGCTCTGGTTCATGATGGGTGGAGTAGATCTGGACGAAGGAACTTGGGGCGCGACTGAAACCATGAGATAAAGGAACTTCGAAGGAACCGTAAAACCATGATGGGTGGAGTAGATCTGGACGAAGGAACCATGAAACCGTGATGGGTGGAGTAGATCTGTTCGAACCGTGAAACCACCCAAGGTTGCGACTTCAAAAACGAAGGTAGGCACATCGTTGCCTTGTTAACTATAGAATGAAAAAGAGTTGGAGTACCGTGGGACGAGAGAATTGAACGCCCCTCACGTTTTTAAATTTTGGAAGAGGAAACAATAGCCTTTCTGTATAGAAGTGCTGTTGTAGGGGTACATAAGATAGTGTTTGCTAGCGGAAGCGCTGTCTTAGGTGGTTAGTTAAGATAGTGTTTCCTCAAGGAAATGCTATCTTTTCCTGCAGCTTGACTTTTAATAGTGGTTCCTTAAGGAAACACTATCTTAGGTGATACCTAAGATAGCGTTTCCGCATGGAAATGCTATAAAAGGTGCGGTATTAAAAGTCTAATATGTTGTAGTGCATACCCCATAAGCTCTTATCTGTCTTGTCAAGCTCCGGCGGGTACCACACCCCGAAAGCTCTTTTTGTTTTCAACCTGCGGCGGGTACCACACCCCGTAAGCTCTTTTTGTTTTCAAGCTTCAGCGGGTACCACACCTCGAAAGCTCCTTTTGTTTTCAAACTTCAGCGGGTACCACACCCCGAAAGCTCCTTTTTGTTTTCAAGCTACGGCGGGTACCAAACCCCGTAAGCTCTTTTTGTTTTCAAGCTTCGGCGGGTACCACACCCCGAAAGCTCTTTTTGTTTTCAAGCTGTGGCGGGTACCAAACCCTGTAAGCTCATTTTGCTTTCAAGCTTCAGTGGGTACCACACTCCGAAAGCTATTTTTGTTCACTACAAAAAAAGAACTATTTAGTGACCGGCATATTCGATCGCTAAACTTTCTAAGTCGGTCGCTATTTATGTTAGCGACCGAATTAGTGACCGATTCATGGTGGTGGCTGATAACCTGGTCGCTAAGCTTTTAGAGACCGAAATAATAATTCGGTCGCTAAATGGCGACCGTAATTTCGGTCGCTAAATAATAAAAAATGGTCGCTACACGGTTGGTCGCATTGTTTGGGTAACCATTTTTAGCGACCGATAATCGGTTGCTAGTTCAGTCGCCAATGTTGGTTACTGTTAACCTATATTAGCGACGGATTTTCGGTCACTAGACCACAATCTGTTAATGGTATCTAAAGTTTAGCGACCGAATTATTGGTTTCTAATTCGGTCGCTAAACTGGTTTTTATTAAATTTTTTTAAATCTAATTTTTAAAATAATAAATTTTTTCTGTTTTTCTTAAAAGTTTAGCAAAATACTAATAAAACACACCAAATTACTAATGAAATATACAATCATAAGAAATAATGAATATATATTAAAAAAAATAATCCAAAGTGTCGTACAAGAATCGTTTAAAGTCAAAAATATGAAGAAAAAAATCAATCATGATGAGGGGGAGGTGGAGGAATCCAATCATCCTCAGCGTCCGTACCACCGACGCCTCAGTATCGATCGCCCCTCTGTGCAGCAGACGACATCGATGGCTGGCGGCGGAACCGAGGAGCGAGCGGCAGCAAAGACAACCGTCAGAGCATCACCCTGAGCAACTAGAGTCTGGATCCTCATCTGCTCCAACACCAGCTGCAGTGTTTGGCCCTGCTCGATGCTCGTCTGCATCAGCTGTTGGTGTGCCTGAGTCAACTGTGCAATCTGGTTCGCCATCTGCTGCTCTCTCTCGCTCTTCTTCCGAAGCTCCACGTTCAGCTTCGTGATGGTGTCCTGCATTTGGTTGAACTGCTCCTGAGGGACGGTATCGGCGTAGGAAGGAGCAGGCATGCCGGATGATGAAGCGATAAACTCGCCTCCCAGGTGTCCGAGGCCATACACGTGCCGGTTCTTGTTCCTGCCCCCGACGACCTCCAAATAAATGGCATTATCGTTGATGGAGATAGGAGAGTTGGGCCCATCACCAGTCAAGGCCTCATCTTGTGACTGTGAGGCACGTGATATGGCATCGTCCTTCTTCTCGTTGAAGCCCACCTACAAAGTATAGTTGAAGATATTTAGTTAAAAATATAATCAATATTAACAAATCATTTATAATAAATTACAAGTAAACACTAAATTTTTTTTTTGCTTACAGCATAGTTACGAGCCTTGTCGTTGACCCATGTCCCCGACTTCAACTTCTTCATCCTCTCCACCAACTCCATAGCAGTGGGGGCCTGCTGTTTCTGTGCTTTCTGCACAGAAAAATATAATCTTAAATTCATAAGAATAATTAAAAATGAAAACTAATTAAATAGTATAATAAGTCAAAAGTTTAATGTATTATCAGCTCGTCGTAGTGGGCAGCGGATGATTTAGACCCGTCAGTCCAAGCACATGTGCCACCATTAGAAGCTCGATTACGCCAAGCTGTGGCCTGGATCTCCTGGAACTTCTCAGTAGCCCAGTATTGGTCCAACTGCCTCCTGATCAGGATCCACCCACTTCCCCTTATTCTTACCCTTCCTCAGCTTGTTCGTCAGATTCTTCATGACCAGTGAGCCTTTATGCTCAAATATGTCCCTGACAAGACCCTCTAAAGCTACGTCCCACCTATACTCTTTCTGCAACTTACAGTTGTTAGGAAATTCGTGTGTGTGTGTGTATATATATATATATAATGTAAATTTAATTTAAATAACTTAATAAATTGTTACCTTAAACTCTTGAAACAACTGATCCCTATGACCCCCTGGGATGGCCTTCCATGTAGGCCATGGAACATCAAACTTGCGTCGCAGGATCTTCGATATCGAATTAGAAGGGCCATTCGTGGGCAGAAAGCTGTAGCAAAATTAGAGCATTAATAAATGTTATAAATAAAAAAACAAGTAAATAGAAATTAACGATACTTTATATATATTAAAAAAATTAAATTAGCTTACTCGTTATCCCCCCAGGGAATAAGAAGAATCCTCCTGTCGGATGGACCACGACTCTCTTGTCCCGATGATGATGATGGTCCTGTCATAGGTGTGGATGATGAGGGTGCAGCCTGTGTCCCGACCACATGAGGCTGGGTAGGGGGTGCAACTCCATCACCCTGAGGTGTCCCGTCCACAGAGGTGCTAGTAGGGTGGCCTCGATCTGAAGGTTGTGGGTCGGTCGGCGAAGGGACTCTTGCAGCACGATCTCTGCCACGACCTCCACGACGACCCCTACCTCTAGAGGAATCTGCCATCTGTGTAAAAAATGAAAAGATGATTACACAACAGTGTAAATAATACAAAAATAAATTACCTAAGTAGAATGACATTTACACAATGAATTATAACATAAATTACCTAAGTAGAATCTCTGTCACTAAATTCACCCTCACTCTGATCAATCTCACTTGATCGGAATGTGCCTTCGCTAGATGCGTCCAACTCGTATTGATCCATTAACTCTCTTTCAACTTCTTCCCCATTTCCGGAAATGTCAGCCATAGAATTAACAATAATGTCCGGCGTAATTTGTAACGGTACGTGAGGTCTTGAAAACTCATCATCTTGGTACGGAGCATCTTTTTCAGGCTGGTTGATTACATTATCAGTAATTATACTGCGAGCTTTTATCTTAATAACACTCAACCAGCCTTGATGTCCTTCGGGATATGGCGAGTAATAAATCTGATCTGCCTGTTGTGAAAAAATGAATGGGTCGTACGCCTTATTATACCTTCGAGACAGCCTAACTTGAACAATACCATATTTTTTTATCGATTTTTGTCCCTATGTCAAGAGTAGGATCAAACCAATCACACTTGAAGATAACTAACTTCATCACGGGGAAACCGGTATAATCGAGTTCAAGGATGTCAGTTAGAACCCCATAGAAATCATCCTCTACATTGCCATCAGTGGCTCGCACACAAACACCATAGTTACACGACTGCATTCCTTCATTCCATGTTTTTGTGTTAAATTTATATCCATTTACAATGTAAGTATTCCATGATGTAACCCATCTGTTAGGCCCCCATGCCAAATTTGTCAACAATGGATTTTGAACATTGTTTTCTGGATCTCGTACCTAAAAAATAAAATATTATATTATTCTTATACATGCTATATATTTAAGGAGATAAAATGTATTGCAACAAATGAAGATGCTTAACCTACATATTTACTGAACGACGTAGCAAAGTGAGAAGTAATTTCTCGATCAACCTGATCGTTTGAAATGTCAGGTTGGAGATCCCTTAGAAAATTGCCGCACATCCTACATATGGGAGATTAACAGCAGGACGATTAATAATCATAAATGTCAATTGAACTTATAAAAGACATTGTAGAATTCAAGATTCAATACAATGAGCATGCGTGCCCTGAGAAGGTACGCATGCTCATTAATATTGAATCTCAAATAGGAAACTAAGGCTTTCGTAACTTAATAATTAACTCTAGCAGAAAATAAAACCATTGACTTATAAGGATTGCAGCATACTTCAACAAATATATATTGAAGCATATTTCAATACAAACTTAGATAAAATATAGTAGCAAATATCCTATTGAGCTCCGCTCTCCACTAACAAGTAACACATAATTGTCAAACACATGCATAACTTCTAAATTAGCAACACACAACAAGCATCCCGCCTTTTTGACAGGATCACATCCTATTGAGCTCTGCTCTCCACTAAGGCTACTCTAACTCATTAACCATAACAGAAGATACAAATTTAACTCTATATACATAGCACAATTTTAGCGACAAAAACGTTAATAAGGACATAAAAATGGCAATCAAGGCATAGAATTGACACATCCATCCTATAGAGCTCTGCTCTCCACTAACAAACAACATATAAAGTTTACAACCACATGCATCAATTTTAATCTACCAGCACACAACCAGCATCCTATTGAGCTCAGCTCTCCGCTAACAAACAACATATTCAATTGCAACCACATGCATCATTTCTAATCTACCAGCACACAACCAGAATCCTATTGAGCTCAGCTCTTCACTAACAATCAACAAATCAATTCAAAGTCTTCAAGAACCACTAGCAACAAATAAAAAGATAGAGTATTTGACCTATCTAAACTCCAAGTAAATAGTGAAAACGGGTGACGACTAGAGCGGTTGTCAATCGACAAAGAAAACTGTAAGAAAAAATAATAACATCATCAAAGGCTCTTGTGATAAAAGTATAAACTTGGAAATCATTAACCTACTTGCACACTTGCCACTCATGAAAGTATAAACAAAACATTTTCATTACATATCAGTACCATAGCTTGTTTAAGCCGGGAATTGTTTTAGTGGCAAAGCAATAAAAACTTAGATAAAATATTGTAGCAAACATCTTATTGAGCTTCGTTCTCCACTAACAAGTAACACATAATTGCCAAACACATGCATAACTTCTAAATTATCAGCACACAACCAGCATCCTGCCTTTCGAACAGGATCACATCCTATTGAGCTCCGCTCTCCACTAACAAACAACACATAATGGCAAACACATGCATAAATGATAAATTATCAGCAGACAAATCCTATCGAGCTCTGCTCTCAACTAACAGACAACACAACTTGACATTACACATTACAGATACCACACAAATCAAGGCATAATAAAGGTGTAGTTAACTTACTTCAGCTCCCAACAAAGAATGGAAATAGTGACAAAGATCAAGGAGTACTGCAAGTGATTAAATTCAATAGCCTGTTCAAAAATATATGATTAATTTCAATTCACAAGTTTATGGTAAATATATATTGAATAAAATTGTTTCCCACCAACAGTTCAACATTCCAGAAGCAAGCACGAGATTAATTTTTCAAAGCACTAATCATTTAACTAGCTGCAAATAATTCACAACAAACTACAACGTGGGTAGTAAGGACACATAGGAACATGTGGAAACCGAGAAACTTATAAGACTTCAAACCATTTCCCATTATTTTCTAGTTGGATCTCTTTATGCTTGGCTAAATGATCATCACAATTTTGTATGGTCAATAAGCCACAATGTTGGTGTCCTGTTTTAGTGAAAGGGAAGCTAATATTGCCACGATATCCACAATAAAATGAATGTGGACATTCTCCTTGATACCCTTTCCCATCTCCAGTCACAAATAGAAGTTTCATAAGTTGAGAAACCGAAAGGAAGTGATATTTATAAAGTGGAGACATCCTAATTCCTCACTATGAGAAAAATCAATTGGAACCAAACAACAACTTCATTCTCCAAAGCAAATTTATCTTATTTGGTTCTTTCTCCTTCTTCATAATGTAACACCAACTTGAATTACTTGATAAACCATATGAGTTTGAAAATGACATTGAAGACTAGCTGAAATGAAATTCATGGAAGATAGAGGTGTTAGATGAGGTAGATAGCCATGTAAAGAATTAATTTTCTCCTATTGACTAGCAGCAGAAAGACTTTGACTTTTGGACTCTATTCTTTCTCTTACATTATATCAATTTCTCTTGGAAGCTTGTTAAACCATCTAAATACCCCCCCCCCCCCCCCCCCCAAGCACATGCAATTGCATTGTCCCCTCTAACAGATATGTACCTAAATAGTGAAACAAGTAGCCTGCTACTGCTAGTTATATGTTATGTAAGGTTTGGTAATTTCTTCTAATTGAAAGTGTGCCTAATAAAACAAACAGAGTGAAATATGAAAGCACTAAACAGACAAGTAAGGAGAAGGGGTGTACCCTGATGGTGGTGGCGACGGCGGCGGTTCGATGGTAGAGCTGTAACCAAACAACCCTGGAATGTGGAATGAAGAAAAAAAATATAAGTGAAAGAGGGAGACAGAGACGAATCGAGAGAGAGGGATGGAAGCATACCTTGGTCTTACAGTGGTGGCGGCGAAGCCGCGAACGGTGGCCGTAAAAGGGTGGTTGTGGTGAGGGAGGGACAACAGAGAGAGGGAGACAAGGAGGGAGGGAGGGGCCGTAAAAGGAATGGCAAAAGGAGGGGCTTGCAGTGGTGGTGGTGGTAGTGCGAATGGTAGCCGTAGAAGGGAGGAACTATGGTGGCTGGAGAGGAGCTGGAGGAGGTGGTGGCCGGAGCTGCGTGTTAGAGAGAAGAGAAGAAAAGAGAGAAATGGGGGAAGAGAGGAAGGAAATCGCGATTTAGGGATTTTAGTTTTAGCGACCGAATTATTCGATCACTAAATCGGTCATTAAATGGGTTAATTTGAAATTTGAATTCATAAATTTAGCGACCGATTTAAAATTCGGTCGCTAACACGCTCTATTTTATTTTTTTACGCGTCGTTTAGCGACCAATTTAATATTGGTCGCAAATATAAATAAAATTTAACCGTTGCATTTAACTCAGTCGCCATTCCGGTCGCTAAAAAGTCATAAATTTTTTACTTTTACTTTCCTTTATTTTGCGACCAAAATAGAGACCGATAACTCTGCTACGCTCTATTTCGGTCGCAATATCAACTCTAATCAGTGTTTGATTTAAATCCTACAATCGGTCGCCATTTCGGTCGCAAACAACAACCAACAAATTCGGTCACTATTTTCGGTCGCTAAATAAACTTTTTTTGTAGTGGTTTTCAAGCTGCGGCGGGTACCAATGTGACACCCTAACTCGGGTCATCACATGGTTACCCGTTTGTGGAAATAAAACTTAATTTGCTAGTTGCTTTCGAAAAATAATGGTTTCTCAACGTTTATCTTTTCAAAATATGGTGATAAAATTTTTTCTCTTTTTTTTAACCTCGTGACAACAACAACGTAATCGAATCACACTTAAATACATAATGTATATAAGTCATACAACTATACTGCCTCATATGTTTTCACACCTAGATCATTATCAGTTTAGTTTATTCTCAAAACATAATATAACACAATAGGACCTAAGCTGGTCGTAACTAACGGACGCTACAACCGATAGAAGTAGTAACAGAATGCCCCGAACTAGACAGCCTTCTTCTTCTTGTAGAAATCATACCCCTTGTGCGGCTCTGATATATTTGTAAGGGTGAGACGCCAATATATGGATTTAACACAATAACTAAATGCGCGACACAAAAGAAGGCACATACACATATACATGTTTATAACAACATAAGCATTCATATTATAGCATATAGTTTATCAATAGGTTCCACACCCCAAACATCAACGTTGGAAAACTATGCATGGACACTTCAATACATCATCTAAACATTCACACTTAATCTCCGGAGATCCCCAGCATCATTTAAAATGAGCTGATCAAACTTGATTGCCAAAAGAGGCACGTCGTTTTTACCATAGCCCACTGTCCGGTACAGTGAGAATGTCGATTTATGGTTTTTCATTGTACGTCGATTGCCCAAAGGCACAATGAATACGTCGATTACATGAATATCATAAAGATACCATGATTAACAAACACATCGAGACATGAATATCATCAAGATATCATGATTAACCTCGTAGGCATGTCTGCCGAATATGCATGTAAACACATTGTTCTCGTCATTTTTCTTTGTGTTCAATCTTTCCTTTGCCGAAGCTCAAAGCTTGCGACCAACAGAGTTTTAACATTTTTAAACTTTCATTAATAACATAGGGCTTCAAAGTCCGAGTGCTCAATCATGAAACCCCTAGACCGATGCACCAGTCTTAGGTTCGTGGTAATAGAAAACATCATTAATATTTTACCGTCGTTTATGACGTCGTGAAGTAGACACACCGTCTACTGAACACCAAGTCTATAACGCCATAAGAACGCTAGTACACCGCTGTCTCGATTACTAAGTTCAACACCACTTTCAACACTGTTGTATTAATCTTGATTTCGGAAAATTTGTTAAGTGAGAAGATTTCTGTCATAAAACCCCGGTTACCGAAAAACATCATTTTCAGAAAAGAGGGTCACGGAGATTTGAAGTTCATCAAAAATACATGTTGCCGTTACTAAAATACTTTCCATCGTCGGTTTTCCAAAATGCCGTCGTTAAGTCATTTTAAAGTATTTCAAGGTAAAACTTAGCTTTTTCCACTTAAACAATTTTCTAAATTCACAGTTAAGTTATTTTCGCAAATTAACTTCACAAAATAACTTTTTATAATATTGTGGAATATCTTATGTAAAAATTAGCAGTAGTAAAATATTTTCACGGTTACCACCTCTTTGTGACACATAGTTCACTTTTTCAAATATAAATCATTAAAATAATAATATTTCTCAAATACTTGTTATTTTTCCCAAATAATATTTTCCATAAACATTATATTCCAACATTTCCCATAAAACATTGAATATAATTTATACAGCTTATTAAAGCTTTTATTTGATTAATCGATTGTTCACTGATCACTGTCAGGCTTCTCAAACAACATTCAACAACATCATTAGAATTATATCACCAGGCAGATCATGCATCATAGTAATATAATATATAACTGCAGATAATTAAATAAATTAAAAGCAGATCAATCACCGATACACAGATAAACAACGCAACATAAACAAAATAAACAAATAACCACAACCACATATAAATCATACAAACTACACTAAAAGCAAATGGTTATTGAGAAAAATCCCTCAGGTAAGCTCCCCTTACCTCTCGAAGCTCCTCAGTGAAATTAAAAGAACTTTGTCGATTGTCGGAAACCCTCATACGTCGTGAAACAATTAACCTTCAACAACACATCCAAACAACCAAACAAAACAAGTAAAACAAACACTTAATCCTCTCTAATAGGTCACAGCCTTCTTAGGGTTTTGTGGCTCAAAATCTCCAAACTTGCTTAAGTCATGGATTAATGATCCTAATATACTTAAGGAAATGGATTAAGGCTAAACAACAAAGTTAAGAATCAAAACCATCCTAACCCTCTAAATGGTAGATTCGGCCAACACAAGGACATAGGGTTAGGGTTTTCATTTTTGACAAACCAACTTAGATTTAACATAAACATTTATTAACTAGATGATTACATGATCACTTTGATAAAACTTAACAAAATCATTCAAGTTCCTCACTAATGAATTTCGGTCAAGACATGAAAGACATGGTTATAAATTTCAACTTGATACAGGAACTTGGATTTAGCAAGTACATACCCTAGAAGCATATGATCTATATGATCATTTTCAAGTAGAAAAACAACAAAGTTCCTCCACCTCTCACTATAGGTTTCGGCCATGCTCAAAAAAATGAGGACAAAGATTTTGTTTACAACAATCTCTTAGATCACGATAGTAGAGATAATAATAAGAACATAGAAAGTGGTTTCATATTTTTAGGATTTTTCTATGATTTATGGTGATTTTTCAAAGTTATGAACATAAAGATGAACATAGATTGAAACTAAGGATCAAGACATGGAAATAGAAAACTTTGTGAACAACATAGCATTGAATAATGATAAGGAGTAAGAATAACCTCTTAAAGTTCAAGAAAAGAGCAAGAATCACTAACTTCCTTTGAAAACTCAAGCTTTTTCACTTGTAAGAACATGGAGTTTTTGAGAGTTTGGAGAGGATGAAGAAGAATGTGGAAGAATGGAGAAGCTCCTAGCTTTTTCAAGAGCTTATGGCAGCCACAAGGAGGCTTGGGCCATGCGAAATTGGGCTTGGCAAAAGCCCAAGTCCATTACCAAATTTTGCAACATAAAAAATGCTTAAGACTTTAATCAAAAACCTAGGAAATTAAGAGTAGGAAATTGGTTTTCATGGAATAACTCTTGGACACGAAATTTGGGCCGCAAAAACTGCAGCCCAACGTGATTTGGATGAGTGAAAAATTGATCCACTTTACTTAGTGTATCATAGAAACTAGTTTAGGGGCTAAAGTGCAATTAAGAATAAGTTTAAGGACCAAAATGCAATTTCCATAGAAATTGTCATCATGAGGCCATGTACACCATTAATTGTTCACATGGGTGACTCTCCATATGTGACTCATTGGTATCATCCGTTAGAGGCTCCCGGAAATCCCATAATCTGCTCTGTTGCTTCCCCGATTCAATATGACACCCGGATAAAATATAATATTTCACTTTTTAGTGAAATATTTCGAAATAACCAAAATCGTAGGAGATTAAATAAAAACCTTAAGTTTTTCGTTCACGAGTAAAAATTAGGTCTTTTGAGCAGTATAATTATACTGTCAATGAAATTCACGGGTCAGGATTCACCTGACTTTCAAACCTAAATTTTAATCGTAGCTTCCTACATTCAAGTAGGATTGATTGATGAACTCCGTTTATTTAAAAAAAATTCTAACACTCATATAAATATATACACATAATCGTCCGTATTTCGATTATTTTGAAACAGTGAAAATCGGGGTGTTACAACCAAACCCCGTAAGCTCATTTTGCTTGTATTACCCGTCAGAAGCTCAAATAGAAAGCTAAAAGAGCCTACGAGGTGGATTACCAGTCAAAAGCTCGAACATAAAGCTAAAAGAGCCTACGGGGTGGATTACCCGTCAGAAGCTCGAACAGAAGATAAAAGAGCTTACGGGGTGGATTGCCCGTCAGAAGATCGAACAGAAAGATAAAAGAGCTTACGCGGGGTGGATTGCCCATCAAAGCTTGAAAATAAAAAGAGCTTACGGGATTTGGTACCCGCCGCAGCTTGAAAACAAAAAGAATCACGGGGTTTGGTGCCCGCCGCAGCTTGAAAACAAAAAGAGCTTTCGGGGTGTGGTACCCGCCGAAGCTTGAAAACAAAAAGAGCTTACGGGGTTTGGTACCTGCCGCAGCTTGAAAACAAAAGAAGCTTTCTGGGTGTGGTACCCGCCACAGCTTGAACACAAAAGGAGCTTTCAGGGTGTGGTACCCGTCGAAGCTATTTTATTATTTTCTGTTTTTTTCCAAAATAGGGGGGACAACCCCTGCACTGCAGCAACAGCCCAGTAAAGTAGTGGGTGCACCACACCATTGCACCATTCTCTGCAGTTTTCGTCATCCCATTCAGAGCAAATAACATATTTCGTTTTTTTCCTTATCCTATATATACACACGTTCCATTTCACAGAGAAAGGAGGGAGGGGGGAGGGGGGAGGGGGCAAGAGGCGTAAATATAAGAAAGGCAGAACAGAGAATGAAGGACTCATTCTTCAAAGAAAAAAAGCCTCCTACCCTTTATCATGAATCACTTATAACCACCCTTCACCTTCATTTTCACCAAAAGCCTCATCTCCATAACCACCATACCACTAATAGAAGCTCCCTTCAACCTCAAAAACTCACAAAAGTTCATCTTCATTCAACCCCATGTCAAAAAAAATCAAAAGAGAAAAATACAAAATACAAACACATAAAAACATATGTGGTTCTTGTTCCAAGTTCCTCCATTTGCTCCACCACCCCAATCGTCCATCTTCGCTAATCGTGTCGCCGCCGTTGTCCATCTCCGCCTCTTTTAGCCACTCATCACCATGCTCTATCACAACAAAGCCAAGTTGTTGTCACCACCGCCAAGCCGTCGTCACCACCGTCGCTAACCAGGGGCCTGACGTCACCGACATTAACCACATACCTTCTGCCATCTCAGAACACAGAGCGTCCCTCTGCCGCTGTGAGCCACTAAGTCACTGTGCTAGTCAGACCAGCACCAATTTTCTCCGACGAACGCCACACCACTCTCTGTACCGAACCACCATCGCAAATCGACGCATCGTCCTTCTCCGTCGCGTTAACCCCAACGCCGCACCCAAACGTACCGTCTAGACATCGTTCGCACCCAGCTCCGTCACGCCTCACCACCGCCACGACATCCTTCCTTGCCGCCTTGCGCCGCTGTCACGTCGCTTACCCTTCACACATTCAGCAAACTCTTCTCCTTCTGTTATCGTTGGTAACGAAGCTAGAAGCTTCCTTTTTACTTCTTTTATTTCTTTCATTCTGTTTTCCTTTAATTATTTTTTATTTTTGCTTTTGTTTAATTTTGTGATGGGATTCTGATATTTCATTTGGGTTCATTAAGAGTTTAGTGGCCCAAATTGCTCTTGTTATTTTATCTATTCTTTGTTTCATTAAAATGTTTTTTTAAATAAAAAATAATAATAAAAGTTATTAGTTGCTTAAATAATACAAGTTTGCATATATCTTAATTTAAAACAAAAGGATTAGCTGAGACGCGACGTCTTGTTAATCATTGTATTTTTAGGACACTTGAGTCATGACAACTTGGTGTTCCTAAGTCCTTTTAAAATAAAAAGAAATTTAATTTCTTTTAAAATAAAAGGGTTATCTGAGATACGACATCTTGTTAATCCTTATCTTTTTAGGACATCTGAGTTTTGACAACTTGATGATCCTAAGCCTCTAAAAATAAAATAAAAATTAACTTCTTTTAAACAGGGTAAACTGAGATGCAACGTTTTGTTAACCCTTAATCCTCTTTTCAAAAAATAAAATCAACCAACCAATCAAATCTTTTCTATAAGAACTACGTGGCTTTGAGTTTCACGTCGCACCCGGGAATACGTAGGAGCGGAATCAATCATTCTGTCAAGCCAAAATTTAATTTTTTTTCTTTTTTTGTGTTTATATTTTTAAAATTTAAAAAGTGGGGTAAAATAAATATTTTCAAAGGTATTTAATATTATTTTGTACAATTAACTTAAGGTACCGTTTTTAAACGAGTGATGTAAGGTGCTAACACCTTCCCTACTCGTAACCGACTCCCAAACTCATATCTTTATCTTTTTTTTTTAAGACCAGTTTCCTTAAAATAGATGGTTTTTCCAATGTTTTTCCCAAATAAAATATTGGTGGCGACTCCTCTGTTTTTACCTTTTTTTCGCGGCGCCCGGACGGGACGGTCGCGACAAGCATCACTACACCTACCTTTACTAGGTGTTTTCCTAAGCCTCACAATCAATGTAACACCCCATTTTTCATCTCCATGCTTATATTTGTTTGTGTTAATTATTATATGTTGCCTATAATTGATGTGTTTGTGCTAGATTATTAGGAAAATGTTTTAGGATGGGTATAATGGGGTTAAGGGGGATTTTCTAGTCAAAAATAACTTCTGACACATGAGCACAGCCCCCTGCTCATTTAAGCACGACCCATGCTCCTTTAAGCAGGCCCCTTACTCTTTTAAGCACGACCCCCTGCTCAGGCTCTGACAACACAAAAATGTGAGCTTCAGAATCCTTGTGCGACAAACCCTCTCCTCTCTCTTCTCTTTAACCTCTTCAAATTCCTCGGTGTTTGCTCTTGCGATTGGAGAGTAAACCACACGTTAGTGTCAACTAAGGTACTTTTGTAATCCCTTTATTAATCTCCTTGTTGTTTTCTTGAATTAGGGATTAATTGTTCTTTCCTTTTTTTTTGTTCTTGACCAAGATTTATGGAACCGTTCGAGTGAACCCAGTTTGGATTCGCTCAAGTTGACCGTAGACTTAGACCTTCATACCAGGTATGAGGAGAAGGAATTAGTATGAACATTCAGGTTTTGGGGTAGCGTAAGATGAGGGCTAACCCATGACTCTTTTGTATGCTATATGTCTTAATTGATATTTGCCCATTAAATTGTATTGTTGATATGCGAATGAGTACGTCTATCCACATGATTTATATGATTTTGGTATGACGTATGTGGAATATTGTTGATGATGATGATTGCATGTCTTGATTAAATGTGTTAGTGCTTCAATGTCTTGATATGATGAACTTTGATGAGGAGTTGTTATGATGAGTTGTTATTGTGATTAAAATATGGTAATTAGGGATGTTAGTGTTGAACCTAGGACTAAAAATTAGTAATTAATATTCATAAGACATGAAGATAACAAAGAGGGATGGGGTTAATGCCCAATGGAAATAGTAGAAGACATTTAGAGATGATCTTGAATGCTTTAGGAGAACTTAAGAGGTTCCCTAGAACAAATAGATAAGACAGAGATAAAAACAAGAGTGATAGTCCAATAATCAATTAATATTATAAACCTTAATAAAGGAAATTAATGATAAAGATGTTGATAATGGTTAAGATGATTGTGAACACCCCATCTTATCCGAGTCCCTTTTACTCTCTTTTTTTTTTTTGCCAAAATTTACAAAAATACAAAAAAAATAACAAAAACAAAAAATATTTTGTCTTGACTTGTAGGTTTGTGTTTCTAACTTAGCAATAAAATTTTTTAATATTCATTGTCTATTTATTTTAATTCTTTTGTTTAAATTTTAAGCAAAATATATATATATATATATATATATATATATGAAAAAAATAGAGTCTTGATGTTGTTGGGCTTGAACCATGTTCATTATTCACGTTGCAGACCCAAATTCGGATCCTTCTCTCTCAGCCCAAAACACAGACTTATTGTTTTCAACCCAACTCCTTCCTAATCAGAAACTCCTTCTTCTCCAAAATTCAACCCCCAACCCTAGCTGCCAGCTCCAATCTCCCTCTTGCGGCAGATTCATGACTTCCTCATCGAACCAGATTTGCGCTCGACATGATGCAAGTCTTTCCTTTGCTATTTGAATCATGCAACCTTGCTCCTGAAATCTCACATCTTAGTGATTATTCTAGACAAAATCGTGATTCTTCCCTTCCATTTCAGTTACCATTAGCGTTCCTTTCCTTTTTCACCTCGCTGATGAAGAGCAAGTTAATGTTATCAAGGTAAGCATCGTTTCTTTCTCTTTTTACTCTCAATCATGAAAGAATGGTGTTTTATTTCTTGATTTTTGCAGATTAATGCTATAGGCAAGGTTAGAGTTCTATATCGAGTCATAGAGAGAGCCTGAAAATTCAAATCCATA
The DNA here is from genome assembly GCA_030762895.1 of Sophora flavescens. Taxonomy (NCBI): domain Eukaryota; kingdom Viridiplantae; phylum Streptophyta; class Magnoliopsida; order Fabales; family Fabaceae; genus Sophora; species Sophora flavescens. The sequence goes on along the minus strand of CM061067.1, from coordinate 50,265,673 downwards.
AAACTTTTCAAATTTTTTTCTGCACCCAAGATGTGAGAGTGAAATGCAGAAGTGATTGCAAGAAAGGGCAGCTGAAAATTGTATTTTAAATTTGAGCTTGGAAACACCCACAGAAAAGAGATCAATGGGTTTGCGGGATTGGCGTTTTGAACTCCATTTCCTACATTTTCAGGTGCCTTATATGCTCTTCTTGGGATGGAAGGATTGTTCCCGAGGTTGTTCCTGCAGGATTTCTCGTTCCCTTATTAAGCCACTGAAAGCAAACGGAGCAAAAGTTTCAGGAAAAAAAAAAACTCATTTTAAGGTGATGATTCAAGTCTTATAAATATTAGGAGAATGTGAACCAGTAATGACCCGTTTGTTTTGTTTCAAGCCTGTTTTCATTTCCTGGCCACTGAAAGCAAACCGAGCAAAAGTTTCAGGAAAAAAACTGATTGGTAAGGTGATGATCGTCCCATCCTTATAAATATTAGAAGGATGCCAATGAAAAGAAAGTCGGTTTGTTTTGTTTCTAATTTTTTGTTTTTATTTTTTGTTTTCAAAAATAATTACATAATTATCATCTTAAAACAAGAAACAGAATGAAAATAGAAATAAGGGGACAGTGTTGTTACAAATCAAGGTCTTATAAATGGGAGGGAGCAAATAGGACTACGATGATTTGCTTTTCTCCATAAGGTTAAAACTAATGGGTTGAATCAGTATTTTATACTTGATGTCATGGGGAATATAATTGATGTGCATGATTGATATGATTATTGGAACCATGATTGAGAATGAGTATTATTGGATTGCATTGGAACCATATCTTCTGTTTAGGTTGCAGATCATTCTAACTTGATGATGAAAGAAACTAATCAAACTTGATGAACTGCCCCATCCTTTAAATTCATTATTGTTGTTGAAAGATGCCTCAAAATCAGTAAAGTGGAGTTTTCAGCAGGATAATCGATTATGGTGTCTGCATAATCGATTATGGGACGGACAAAAGACTTGTAATCGATTAGCATAATCGATTACGTACGTTTTCAGAAATATGAAACTTGGGCAGAGAAGGCATAATCGATTAGCATAATCGATTATGAGGTTTTCCAGAAATAGCAGAGAAGGCGTAATCGATTAGTATAATCGATTATGGGATTTTCAGAATCAGGCAGAGGAGGTGTAATCGATTAGCATAATCGATTACGGGAAATTCCAGAAACACGGAAGTGCAATCAGTGAAGGCATAATCGATTATGGCATTAACATAATCGATTATGGTGCGACTGCAAAAGCTGTTATGATCAGTTTCTGCAAAACAATGCAAATGTACTAGTTGAGTGATTTTGTGCAAGATTCTAGGATTCTTGGAGCTCTGATTTCGTCCAGATACATTGAGTGTATTCATTGTAATTGATTCATAGAGATTGAGAGAAAATCAAGTGAGAATAGATTGATCTTGGGTTTGTGTGAAAATAGAGAGGTAAGCTTGGGGTTTGTTCATGTTCTTGTGAACAAGGGAGTGACAAACTAAAGGAGTTCTCTATTGTAAACTGTGATCATTGATTCTTAGTGGTGCTACTCTGTCCTGTGGATGTAGATCACATTGATCGAACCACGTAAATCTTGTGTGTGCTTTCTTCTATCCATTTTCTTGTTTAATTTTCTAAATCTTACTTTGCCTACCAAGTGTTTGCAGTATTTCCTGTGTGGCTGTTGTTGTTGTTTTGTGTGTTTGTATTGTGTTCAGGGACTTTGTGTGCTTCATATGAGTCATTAGGATCAACAATTGTTGTGGTCAGTGCTCCATCCTTGACGTTCAAACCATTCTTTGCTTCCGGGCCTCATCAAACTTCCCTTCTAAATTTGGATCCAATAAACCTTTAACATCCCCACTCTCTATGATTGGTTATGCCTAAAATTGAAATAAGTGTTTATAATTCAAAGATCTATTTCTATATCATTAATAGAAGTCAAATTTCATTCTAAATGGGTTTTAGCTCTTACCCACACGCTAGCCTCTCGTGTCCTTTGCAAGGTTCTAAACAGATGGGTTCCCTTCCTGATATTAGTTCAAGTAGCGCTACACCAAAAGCATAGACATCTATATTGTCACTGACCTTCCCATACATGAAAGTAGATTCAGGAGCAAGATAACCAAATGTTCCGACAACATCTTGTGTCAGAAAGAAGGAAGTTGTTTGTCCCCATGTTGCAAGTTGGAAATCAGATAATTGCAACATAAGAACAATCATGAGCAGCATAATTAATTTTATACATTAGGTTACTTCCTTTAAATGTTAATAGTATCGATTTGCAAAATGTTCTTTAGAAACTAATAGTTTCAAAACTTTTATCAGTTAATATTATAAAATTATTTGTTGTGCAGATAGAATTTATACGGTAAAAAAATTTGATTGTAAATATTGTTTATTTTTTAATTGAGCAAATTCTTGCAGGCATGGAAAAATTGGACAGGAGGGTCAACATAAAATATTGTAGATGCCATATAAATTATTGCTAACGTATACCTACCTATTTTTTAGAAGGTTTACGTTAACAAAATATAACTAAAAAAAATGGAAAATACACATAAAGGTATAATTTGCTAACGTACTCCTTCTAAAAAATGGGTGGGTGTACGTTAGCAAAATTTGTTAATGTACACCCATAAGGATTTGCTACAGTACACACACTCATATTTTAGAAGGAATACGTTAGCAAGCTATAATTAAAAAAATGAAAAATACATCCAAAGGTATAGCTTGCTAACATATACCTTCTAAAAAATGAACAGCGGTACGTTAGCGAATAATTAATATATATATATATATATATATATATATATATATATATATATATATATTTATAAGAAAATATCTTATCAAAATATATTGATAACCTCTTCTCTTTTAATATATTCTGTAAAACGAGATATATATATATATATATATATATATATATAAAGTTTTTTAATTACTTAACAGGCCTGTCACATAACTTTCTGGTTCAATACCTTATTCATTTAGTTTAAAGTTTTTAATTTTGATACCTCCCTAGTTCATCTCCCATCTTCTTTCTCTCTTTAATTTTTCTTTATTTCCTAAATATTCTTCCCTCAACCCTTTATCCCCCATCTGTCGACAGTCACTCAACTCTCTTTTTTTTTTTTTATCCTTCTCCTACCACCTCCCTCTTATTTGTTAAAAGTTTTTAACACACACGAAAACTGTCTGTATATGTTAAATTTTTTAATACATTATTACCACCACCCAGTTTACAATTATCGCCAAAGCCACTATCACCGCGACACAACTGCCATTGCCAACATCACTGGGATCGTCATCACCACATGATTTTTAGCTAAATTCTCTAGTTTGCGTAAACCACCAATGTCATCAAGGGCAAGAAGCACTCTTTTGTTGCACAAAAGGTTTATTATTTTCTTCCTTCCATATCATAGAGATCATCAATATCAAGGTTGCTTATCTTTAGGTGAGAAAGAAGTTTACTTGTAAGTAAACCAACCCGTCTGATGTTTTAGAAACCTCTCTAACATTAGAAAGAAAGTAGAAAATTTCAAATTGGTTACATATTCTTTCGTAGACTCTAGCCAGAGTTGTTTTTCCTACTCCTACTGATTTTATACTCGAGGCCCATTGCATTTGGTTTTCTGGCTCTCGACTCATTTCATTCAATTTTAATCCTATGTCCAAATTCACATCGTTTTCATACTCAATGCCCATTGCATTTAATTCTTTAGCTCAAGGCTCATGTATTATGCTTTAGCCTCATTCCCAAACACACAAGGCCTTTACCAAACTAATATAATCTTTACCTTCAATGCGAGATTGAAGGGTCAAAACCACACCTCTTTTCACTTTTGTACAGGGCACAATCGTGAATATTATTACATCTTTATTTAAGGACCTAGAATTACAATTGGAAGAGGCAGGCCCACGAAATCAAGGGTTGGGAAATTTAGAAGACAAACATGCATCTACGGCTTCAGCAACAGTAAGGAAAACCCATTCTTTTCCGATTTTGTCCACAAAGTGTGCCAGTTTAAGCTTGTGAATTACTAGCCACCTCGGGTTGACCATGACCAACTGCAAAAACACATAGCAATAGCACACACAAACGTTAGAGTTGAGGTAATTTGAGAAAACCCACATCATACATTATCAGGTTTCAAGATAGAGAGATTAATTCATGGCGGTCTCACTTCTAGGCCACGTGAACGCAACCTCTTGTGTAGTTCCTCCAATGCTAGAATTCCGGAAGTGTCAACATTCATCAGGTCTATCAAAAAGAATTGCAGGGGATCATTCACAAGGCTACTTTAAATTCTATGAAGATTTTGGTATTAAAGTTAAAAACAATGCTTTGTGCACGTCTATGTCAAGTTTAAATTCTATCCGATTGGATTTGGATCCTCACCTTTTTAGTAAAACTATGAAGATATAAGATGACTTATGTGTTAGTGATTATCATTATTCTTAGAGTGATGTGTTCTTAGACTCACTGGTCATGTCTAAGATTACTGCTTGGACCCTTCCCTCTGCAGTTTCTTTCAAGTCATCTTCTTCTTCTGTGACCCACTTCAGTATTCTGGAACAAGAGAATAATTTAATTTGAAAGGTTGATCATCAAATATAATATCTCTAAATCATTTTGTGAAGTGCTTGCCTTTCTCTGACAAAATTAGCATTTGCAAAGCACAATGAGCCAGAGCTTATGCGGATCACTAAGATGCCTGGAGTGCTTATAGCCATGGGATATTGACTAACATCACAAAAGGCTTCTGTTCTTGGAACTCTACCCAGAATTTCTATCCCTGGCCGTATTGATTGTATTAGTATCTTTCCAAATGAGATTGACACCTACACATACAAACATCTGAATCAGATATATACTAATGTTTTGGATGACATAATTGTTCTTTACTTGATTTGATTTAATTTAATAGGTAAGGCGAAATAGCTTAATTTGATTTAATAGGTAACGATAAATGAGTGATGGGCTTGTTTTTTTTTGGATGTTGACTACATGTTACGATATATACAATATGCATACCTTATACCATATAACTACTTGAAGGCATATTTTTATATATAAAAATATCATCACATAATATTTATTAAAGAGTAATTTACCCTCACACATTTTCACTTCCATCATTTTGTACTTTTTTTCTTTCTTTCAATTTCTTGTTTTCATTTCACATTTTTATTAATAATTACAAAAATGTTATCTTTTTTTTATTTTGTTTCCTGCTTCTTATATAAATATTTAAAATTAAGATGATATTTTTACAATTATTAATAAAAATAAGAAATAAAAACAGAAAACCAAACATTAAAAAAAAAGGTTTTATATTTGACCATATATACTTTTTCACATTCTGGTTAGTGGTTACATTATATTTCATCTTATCTCATTTTCTATTTATATTTTTTCTTGTTAGAATCTCATTTTCTCCTTTACATCTAGAGCTGTCAAATCGGGCCGCCTGGCCCGGCCCGATCGGGCCCTAGTTTATTAGCGAGCTGGGCCGAAATTACAATGGGCTGCCATTTTATTAGCCCAGTCTAACCTTATACCGGGCCATCTGGCTACCGGGCAAAAGAACCTTAATTATAAATTATAAATTTTTATGTAGGCATCTAGTTCTCCATAAATCCAATCATGTTAAAATCTGTGTCTATAATCATCTTCCTATTTTCTGTATATATATATTTACTGCATGCAAAACACGTACACAAGATTTGAAAAACTACTGCACTAGCTAGCCACACCAATTTTTTTGGTAAACAGTTCAAGCCCAACCTAAACCACTAACATCCTATTAAAGGATACCCCCATACAATCATGTAAAATTAACTCTCCACATCCTAGAGATGGAGCTGAAAAAACATGGACCCCCAAGGGCAAAGAATGCCCATAATTTGCTAGAAGGTCGGCTACACGATTGCCTTCGCGCAACACATGAGAGAGACGCACTGCCCATGATCTAGACATTAGGTCGTTGATGGCGCGAACAATTGGAGCATATGGGTGAGAGTTTGAGCAACCTTTAGAAATCAAGTTGACAGCCACTTCAGGTGGAATTGCCTCCACCTGCTTTGCCAAGCCAAACTAAAAGCTGTGAAAATCCCCCACAACTCAGCCATAAGAACACTGGATGTACCAAGGTTTCTACTAAAACCACCCACCCACCCATATACCACTCTCATCTCTAAAAGCTCCTCCACAAGCTGCTCCTCTCTGGGTTCCTTTAACTGATCCATCAACATTGCCCTTGACCCACTTGTGTGGAGGGAATTCCCACCCAATCATTGTTTCCCTGCGTATAGGACGGTCCATCCTGTTAAACAGCCCACTCCCCACTTGCTCCGTTTCTCTATTAGTTGCCAATAGCATGATTTGGGCTGGGTCAAATGCATTGCCCTCAAACACAAGTCTATTACGGGCTCTCCAAATCTCCCCTATTAAATGACCAAAGAGAATCGGTCCATTAACCCCCAAAAGCCCAGCCGAATTGATTCCAAACTCCAGCCAATGATGCATACTGGATGTGAAAAATTGGGACCAATTTGGATAATAGAAGTGGCTAATAGAAGTGGCTTTAGAATAGCTGAGTTTTTTACCTATAAATATCAATTGTACAGATTATTTTGACAACACCCATCAATCAAACAACTTATTCTTTACTTTACTTTTATTTCATTTATCCCTTTCCTTTATTGCTTTCATGCAACTTTAGATAGCTCTTTGGAGTAGTCTACACTAGACGCTCTTTGGAGTAGTCTAGGAACCCATAGCTGAGAAACAGAGTCCCTTTCTCAACGCAATGGCCTAAACACAAAAGGGAATCTTTGTCAACTGTGCGAATCGACTGACAATTAGTCGTTCAAAACGACTAATCGGCTGAACACCAAAAATTTGCACTACGAAGGCAACAAATGGCACGCCCGGTGGGACCTGGATAGAAGGTGAACTCATTGGGAAGTTTACCTCTTCGGGTCATAGTTACATTGTTTTAGCCTGGAACCGTCTCAAACGACTACTAAGAAGATTGGCAGCCGTGTAGCAGTTGAACCTTCAACTTTAATTGCCTTAGGCATGCCATCTTCTCAACCATCAATGTCCACTGCATCGGCGACGACTGCCGGTGGACATTCAACAATAGCAGCTTGTACGGTTGATCAAAATCATCCAAGTGTGATGACCACTACGTATATCTGCCAGCAAATAGATATGGGGGTACGTGACATTATGTACCATGTTTCTAAATAGCTGGTGGACATTGTCAAACCAATGGTGCATAACGAAGTGCTTCGGGTGAGGGAGTAAGAACAACAAGAATTGAATTTTGGAGCAAACTTGGCAACTTCTATTTTTGGGAATCAAGACTGTTGAATCCTACGCAACAAATATCAGCTGGTGACGCACAACAAATGCAGTCAAGTCCAAATCAATATGTTCAGGCAGGACCATCACAGTTGGGTCAGTCGAACATTCTTCAGTAGATCCCTCAACCAAGTTCCATCACACAATCGCTTAACTGTCTTACCGCTACTAGCCTTGGGGGGCAAGTGGTTGTAAATGATGTTGTATCTCAAACAATATTACAGTACGGACAGGTTCACTCGACTAAAGGTCCATTAGATACGCCAGGCTAGCTTGGTATGCCGTGTTTTGTATCAAATGCTACGGCTATTGGTGCAGACTCACAAGTGACTATGCTTGGGGGTATGACGTATCCTACCACGGGCTATGGGGCAATTCAAACAAAGTTGCCTGGAAATTATGCTGGGGAGAAGCCATTGAACATGATTCCACCTACCTCGGCTAATATACAAGACTATCAGCTAGCCCTAGAACAGCCGCCTTATGTTCATATGGGTTCAATTCCTCCTCGAGGAATTTTGTATAGGGAACCTGATGATTATGTTGGGGGGCAGCAATGGAATCCACTTCCACCTACCTCGGTTAATCAATTAGTTGTCAACATGACTCAATATATGAATCTTGGTGATTATGTAGCAAAACAGCAATGGATATCAATTCCACCTACTGCATCTAATCAAACAATGATTCCAAGCATGCCAGAGCCTATGTACCAAATGCCAGTCATACAATCAGGTCTTGCTCCAACTCCAGTGCTAAACTGTGCCCAGTCGACAACGGCTGAGAGTAGACCGACTGTCCCTCGGCTAATTGATCCCAACATGATAGCTGAGGTTATGTGAAGGCACTTCGGCATGCAATTAAGGCCTTTAAATAGGCTAGAGTATAGAAAGCCATATCCTGAATGGTGGACAGAATGATGCCATTACCAGAAGGGTTCAAGGCCCGGGAATTCTCAACTTTCTCGGTAGAAGATGGCAAGTCTTCCATTGAGCATATTGACATATTTACTAGCTAGTGTGGAGAGGCAAGCCAGAATGAATACTATAAGTTGCAGCTATTCCCTTTATCATTGACAGGAATATCATTCACTTGGTATTCTTCTTTGCCTTCTAATTCTGTACAAAATTGGGCAGACATGGAAATGTGCTTCCATGATAAGTTCTATAGACCTCAACCTGAAGTTACAGCAGCTGACTTGATGAGTTTGAAACAACAAGTGGATGAGACGGCTGTTGACTTCATAGAGAGATTCAGGAAGCTGAGGAGGAGGTGTACAACACAACTTCCAGAAGCAGAGTATGCCGCCATAGCTGTAGGAAACATGCACCCTCAGCTGAGAGAAAAGTCGTTAGCCTAAGAATTTTCCAATTTGAGTCAGCTGGCAACCAAAGCTTCCACGGCTGAACGATTCATTCTAGATATGCAGCACTTAATCTCCATTGAAGATTATGATGAGTCTGAAGAAGCAGCCGATTATTACAGTGATTAGGCAGCCAATGTCATGGCAGCCGAGATCCTGAGGGAATGGCATCCCTAGAAGACTTTGAAGGGTGGAAAGTCCAAATTAGCTGACAAATGTGTAGCTAAGATGACAACTGATAAAGATGTATTCTCAGCTGCATTCACTAACATGGTTTCAGTGTACGGCTTACCATTTCCTACATCAAAGGGTGAGTGGAAATAGTCAGTGCATAGTGCACAGCTTACCATTTCCTACATCAAAGGTGAATGGAAATAGTCGAGGCATAAGCAAGCAACATAAGGGGATAACGACCGAACTAGAAGAAGTGAAAGAATATTTAGCTATGTGTCAAATCGGCAACATAGGTCTACTAACTGCCAACATAATGTCTTTAAGAGGTTGGAGTTCCCAAGATCAACCAGATAAGATAGAATGGGGGGACACTTAGCCGTGTCAACTAGACAAGATGAGGCTACTATATGTAAACCCAGTCTCTTTAGAAGGTTGGAGTTTCTTGGATCAACTGAATCGGTTAAAGCTAGGGGGCATTTAGACATAATGTCTACTATTTGCAAACCTAGTAGTTCCAGCAGATTCAAGTTTGCACATGCAACAGAGTCTTGTTAGTCAATAGCAAAGGAGAAGAAAAAAGATAATACATGTAGATGAAACATGTCAGCTGAGAACTAGAGCAGCCGATAGGGTGAAGGTTCAGTATCAAAATCGGCAAGTGGATTCGACTGGCATAATGCATCTTTCACCTTCCTCTTATCATCGCTAGCTAAAAGATGAAGGGGGGCATTGTTATCACCAAAAATTAATTATTAGCTGATAGCCGATTGCGGTAATTGGATGATTAATTTATTTAGCCGAGAAGAACACTTGGATCAAAATCGACTAAATTGGGATGGGCTGAACGTAGTTACTGAGCTAAGATAAGTAGCTGATAACTAGTAGCTGAGTCAGGTTTAGCTGAGGAAATTTAGCTGATGCAGAATTAGCCGAGGCAGAATCAGTCGAGGTAGAATCAGTCAATGCAGAACCAATCGAGGCAAACTTAGTCGATGCAGAATCAGTCGAACATGGCTGCTACGTCTAGATGGGCTTGGAGGCTGTTATTGGGCTCGTGTGGATGTTGATTAAGGGCCCAAGAGACCACTATTATATTTAGAAAAAAGAAATAACATGAAAATGACCAAGTCAGAGCACGGTAACCACTTTCCTAGATTTTTGGGATGAAGTTGGAGGTGGTTTTGGAGAAAGAAAATGAAGATAGAGGCTGATTAGCTGTAATCAAGGGCATTTTATGAGTTGACCAATTCAAAAACATGCATGAACACTCACTCCCTTAAAAATAGGGATATGGAGAACATGGTCAGCTGATGGACAGTTAGTCGTTTGGCCCATAACTTAGTCGATTGAGCATATATATGAGCAAGCCACTAATGGAAGGACGTGGGATGTGCCTAGAAAATAGGAGTTAGTGGCTGATGGTCTTAGTGGACGTTATTCTTAGCCGTTTTTGTTAGTCATGATATACACAATGTTGCTAGAAAATAGGAGTTAGTGGCTAATGGAAGTGGCTTTAGAATAGCTAAGTGTTTTGCCTATAAATACCAATTGTACAGATTATTTTGACAACACCCATCAATCAAACAACTTATTCCTTGCTTTACTTTTCTTTCATTTATCGCTTTCCTTTATTGCTTTCATGCAACTTTAGATAGCTTCTCACTTCACCTTCTACACTAGACGCTCTTTGGAGTAGTCTAGGAACCCATAGCTAAGAAACAGAGTCCCTTTCTCAGCACAATCACCTGAGCACAAAAGGGAATCATTGTCAACTGTGCGAATCGACTGACAATGAGTCGTTCAAAACGACTAATCTGCTGAGCACCAAAAATTGGCACTACAAAAACAATAGTTAGTAAATATATTTAGTAAAGTTAAAGTTTCAAGAAAGAAAGAAATATTGAAATTTGAAAGAAGAATCCCGAAGGACAAGTGGATGTGGTGGCCCATCGGGCTGTTCGGGGTGGCTCGTCGGGTCGGGCCAAAATTAACAGCTCTAGGCATAGCATAGAAATGGTGTGAGCAGAACACTATGCTACAACGCTTTGGGTGAAAGGGAATGAATGAAACGCAAACAAATAATTGTGGAGTCCAAGATTCGATCGATCTCATTTGACACTTGACTCTCTCCCACTGGCGACGTAATTCAAGAGTTTGCATTGACGGTACATCCATTAAAATTCCAAACCTATATATGATTCTTAGCCCATATGTTAAATGATCATGGATGCTACTGTATGTGCTTGTTTGGGAAAGATGGATTATTCCATTTTTCAACCGTTTTCATGTAAAATGTTGGTTTGTAAAAAATCTATTATGTTTAGGTGTCCAGCTTATTGTTTTAAAAAGCTTTTTTTTGTTAAAAAAAGCTGTTTTTCTATCAGCTACTATGGAGGACTAGTTGATAGATTATTTGGTCAAGCTTATTCCTGAAACCTCGTTGGTTACACTGGAATGACCATAATATATATTTTTTCGACCAATCCATAATATAAATCCTCTATATTATTCAAACCTGATGCCATGTGACCAATGCATATATTGTTATGAATAATATATTTTTTATGTTAAAATCCTCTATTATTGTATTAGAATTATAATATGTATTTTTTTATTTAACTATTCTAAAAATAATATATATTTAAGCATATTTTTCATAGTCATAAAAAATGTTATAAATTTATTCAATTTTTTATATGAGAACAAAATTGAAAATCAACAAGTTATAATGTTAAAAAAGCATTAAATATTATTAATATAAACAAATAACTTCATACCATTTTTCGTAATTTACAATGTAAAAGTGATTTTTTTTTTACATTACCCAAACGAAATAGATTATCTTAAAATCGCTTTTCAGCAAACAGACCCAAACAAAAACAGATTCTGATTATAATTGATTACCACAATAATCGTGTTGAAAGTGCCTCAAAATAAAAGTATAAAAACTACAGAATTTGGTGACCAGAAACTAGATAATCGATTATGGAGCAGCCATAATCGATTATGGAGCTTCTGCCAGGAATCCTGAGATTTCGGAACTATGGACAGACAACAGATAATCGATTATGGGAAGACTGTAATCGATTATCGCGCGTCAGTTTCTGATATTTAAGTTTATTACAACAGATTAGGGAAACAAATCTGGGGTTTTTCTGTATTTTTTCAGAGTGAAAAAGAAAGAAAAACCTAGAGAATACTATCATCTTGTATTGCTTTGATTCTATTGTGAATTGAGAGAAGAATCAAGAGAGGATTAAAGAGGTCAAGAGTTCTGTGAAAATAGAGAGACAAAAGGCTTGGGATTTTCTTGTATGTTCATCAAGGTGGAGTGAAGATCCAATGGATCTCTATTGTAATCTTGATCAAAGTTCATAATGGGGGAGGCTCTCTCAAGTGGATGTAGGCCACATTGGCTGAACCACGCTAAACTGTGTATGTGCTGCTCTCTCTCTCTTCTTCCCTTTCTCTTTTCTGATGCCATAATCGATTATCAGCTATAGATAATCGATTATCACATTTTGTTGTTCTTTTATTTGTTGTTTTGCGTTTATTTTTGGTTGGTTGTTTGCTATAGTGTTTCTTCTACATTAGGTGTATTTGGTTTAGGTTGTGAAACTCTATTTCTTGGTACTGTGTAGTCTTTGTTTATTGTTTCAAGGATCTTCTTTGGATTCTTTCATACATAGAACCAACAAGTGACGCCGTCTGTGGGAATTGAAAGAAGAAGAAAGATCAAAAGTATGAACAATGGGAAACACAAAGTACGACATAGAGAAATTCTCCGGTAGTAATGACTTCGGGTTATGGAGGGTTAAGATGGAGGCAATCTTGATACAACTTGGATGTGTAGAAGCTCTCAAGGGAGAGGCAACGATGGTAGGCACTCTATCACAAAAGGAGAAGACCGACATGTTAGAGAAGGCAAGAAGCGCAATCATTCTATGTCTTGGTGATAAGGCATTGAGAGAGGTTGCAAGGGAAAAGACAGCGACGTCTATGTGGGCAAGGTTAGCAACATTATACATGACAAAGTCACTAGAGAATAGGCTATGCTTGAAGCAACTTCTATATTCCTTTAAGATGACGGAATCGATGTCCATTGTGGAGCAACTTGAGGAATTCAATAAAATTCTTGATGACCTAGAGAACATTGAGGTGAAGCGCGATGATGAGGACAAGGCATTGCTCCTACTTAATTCTTTACCTAAATGGGCACTTCAAGAGTGTTATTTTGTATGGCAATGATCAAACCATTTCCTTGGATGATATTCAACCTTCAATCCGGACAAAGGAGCTCCAAAGACAATAAGAGTTGAAAGCGGAGAATAATGGTGAAAGCTTGAACGTCTCAAAGGGGAGGAACGAGAAGAAAGGATCCAAGAGCAAGAGGTCTAGATCAAAATCAAAGAGTCATTCAAAGTCATAGCTCAAGTGTTTCAATTGCAATAAAACGGGTCACTTCAAGAAAGATTGTCCTGAAAAGGAGGGCAAAGGACCGAGGAACTCAGCTGAGGTTGCAGTTGCTTCGTATGGCTATGATAGTGCCGGGGTGTTAGTGGTATCAAGTTCAGAAACACAAAGGAGTTGGGTTATGGATTCTGGATGTTCGTACCATATGTGCCAAAGGAAGGACTACTTTGAGACACTAGAACTCAAAGAAGGTGGAGTGGTGCTTCTAGGAAACAATAAAGCATGCAAGGTACAAGGTATGGGAACTATTCGGCTCAAAACATCTGACAATCGTGAAATCATTTTAAAGGATGTGAGGTATGTTCCCGAACTTAAGAGAAATCTTCTATCCATTAGCATGTTTGATGATTTAGGTTATTCCACTAAAATTGAACATGGTATGATAAAGATTTCTAGTGGTGCTTTAATAATAGCTAAGGGAACAAATAGAAATGGTTTGTATATTCTTAATGGTTCCACTGTTATTGCACAAGCATCGGTAGATAGCCAAACACCACATGATAAAACCAAGTTATGGCACTTAAGGCTAGGTCATGTAAGTGAAAAAGGATTGATAGAATTGTCTAAACAAAACTTGTTAAATGGTGATAAATTGGAGAAACTAGAATTTTGTGATCATTGCATATTAGGTAAACAACATAGAGTCTCTTTTGGAATCGGTATGCATGTGTCTAATACACCTTTTGAGTATGTGCACTCGGACCTTTGGGGTCCATCAAGGGTGATGACTCATGGAGGGGGATCCTATTTTCTCACCATGATTGATGACTTTTCTAGAAGAGTGTGGATTTACATTTTGAAAAATAAATCCGAAACCTTTCAAAAATTCAAGGAATGGCACACTCTTATAGAAAATCAACTAGGCTCGAAATTGGAAGTTTTAAAGACTGACAATGGCCTGGAGTTTGTTTCAGAGCAGTTTAATGAGTTTTGCAGGAAACGGGGAATTAAAAGGCATAGGACTGTGGCACGGACTCCTCAACAAAATGGTCTAGCAGAAAGGATGAACAAGACTATTTTGGAGCGTGTTAGGAGTATGCTTTTGGGTGCTGGACTACCTAAGAGTTTCTAGAGTGAAGCTGCAAATACTGCAATGTACTTGATAAAGAGATTTCCGTCTTCAGCTTTAGACTTCAAGACACCTATGGAAGTATGGAGTGGTAAACCGATGGATTACTCTAATATCAGGGTATTTGGTTCTTTGGCATTTGCTCACATCAGGGAAGACAGGCTTGATGCACGGGTGGTAAAATGCATCTTCATTGGGTATCCGAATGGTGTGAAGGGCTACAAGTTATGGAAGTTGGAATCAGGTGGATCAAAGTGCTTTGTAAGCAGGGATGTCACATTTGATGAGACCAGGATGGGTATGATGTGCAGTGGCTTGGAACAAAGCAGCTCAGATGAAATAGACCAGAAAGCACAGTTTGAGGTGGAGTTTCCCACCTCTAACATCAGAGAGGAAAGCCCACCAGCAGCAGAACAGATAGATCAACAACCACCAGCGGTATCAGACTATTAGTTGACTAGAGATCATGCTAGGAGGAATATTGTACCTCCTAAGAGATTTGGGTATGCTGACCTCATTTGCTATGCTCTTAATGCGGATGAAGAGATACAAGATCCAAAATCGAGAAGTTTCAGAGAGGCTATGGAAAGCAAGGATAGTCAGAATTGGTTACAAGCGGTACAAGCAGAAATGGAATCCTTGGATAAAAATCAAACCTGGACACTTGTGGACTTACCCAAGAATCAAAAGGTAGTTGGGTGCAAGTGGATCTTCAAGAAAAAGGATGGTATTCCAGGCATTGAGGAGGCAAGGTTCAAGGCAAGACTGGTAACAAAGGGTTTTGCCCAGGTTGAAGGGATTGACTACAATGAGATCTTTTAACCTGTGGTAAAACATTGTTCTATAAGGATATTGATGTCTATTGTGAATCGGTATGACTTGGAATTAGAACAGTTGGATGTCAAGGCAACATTTCTACATGGAGGTCTAGAGGAAACTATCTACATGCAACAACCGGAAGGATATGCAGAAGATAAGACCAAGGTATGTCTCTTGAGAAAATCGCTTTATTGGCTAAAACAAAGCCCTAGACAATGGTACAAAAAATTTGATGATTTTCTCTTGAGATTGGGTTTTATGAGGAGTAGTTATGACAGTTGTGTGTACATACTAAGGAAGGAGGAGGGGAGTGTTCTTTTCCTACTCCTATATGTGGATGACATTCTCACAGTCAGCTCTAACAAGGAAGAGATAAGCAAGCTTAAGGACCAATTGAATTCTGAATTTGAGATGAAGGATCTTGGTAATGCAAAGAGGATACTTGGCATGGACATAGTCAGAAACATAAAGAAAGGGGAACTATTACTCTCCCAGCAAGGTTAATTGAGAAAAGTTGTAGAAAGGTATAGGATGCATCAATCTAAACCGGTTTCTACGCCTTTGGGTAATCACACAAATCACTCTATTACTCAAGCTCCTAGCAACGACATGGAAAGAAGAAGAATGGATTCTATTCCTTATGCAAGTGGAGTGGGTAGCATCATGTATGCGATGGTATGTAGCAGACCGGACTTGGCACAAGCCGTTAGCATTGTTAGCAGGTTTATGGCGGATCCGGGGGAAGCTCATTGGGAGGCTTTGAAATGGGTTCTAAGGTATTTGAATGGTTCTCTAAATTCTGGACTTATGTACAAGAAGGCAGCTCAATGGGAAGATGTTGTTACGGGTTATGTTGATGTGGATTATGACGAGAATGTTGATACAAGAAAGTCTCTTTAATTTGGGGTATGTGTTCACTTTTTTTGGGACTGCAATTAGTTGGAAGTCTAGTTTACAGCCAGTGGTTGCGTTGTCAACTACACAAGCAGAGTATATAGCTCTTGCGGATGGAGTAAAGGAAGCTCTATGATTAAAAGGGATGATTGGTGAATTCGGAATTATGCAAAAGAGTGTGACTGTTCATTGTGATAACCAAAGTGCTATTAACTTAGCTAATCATCAAGTTTATCATGAGAGAACGAAGCATATCGATGTAAGGCTTCATTTCATTAGCGATGTGGTTGAATCAAAGGAAATTCATATTGAGAAGATAGCTTCGGAAGACAATCCAGCGGATGCATTCACAAAGTCACTACCTAGATCAAAGTTCAAGCTTTGCTTGGACTTCATAAACTTCATTGAAGCATAATTCCATAAGTGGGAGAGCCACAACTACAAAATCGATTATCAGCATAATCTTTTGTACAGTATCAACAGATTGCGAAACTATATTTCTTGGTACTGTGTAGTCTTTGTTTATTGTTTCAGGGATCTTCTTTGGATTATTTCATACATAGAACCAACAAATCGATTATACAAAATCGATAATCAGCATAATCTTTTTTTTCCAGCTTTCTCAAACACACTCTATGATTCTTGGCCTATATGTGATTTAATTATAAGCTTAACTAATCACGGATGCTACATACCTTGTGTAACGTGTATATGATGTACAAATAATATGTATTAGATGACAAGAATCTTATAACTCTTGGTCCATTTTGCTTGTTCTACTTTGAATTTAGATTCGTAGTCTACTAGGATACAGAGATTAGTAGTCTACAAAGAATTTTAGTGTGATACTATTGGATCCTAATCCCCTAACTTTTTGGTGCCAAAAGTCAGGTGACTTTAGTGTATTTTGAGAGAGAAAAAGGTGAGAGAAAAATGAGAGATAAGATGAAAGAAAATAATATAGAAGAGAGATAAAGAAAAAGTCAGGAGACTTTTGACGCCACAAAGTTAGAGGACCCGGATCCGATACTATTCACTATTCAAAACTAGTGATTATGTGATGGATATAAAGTATAAAAATTAGAGATAAGAAAAGTCTAGATAAGTTAGTTTTCAATATTTGGTTGAGGACAAAATTGAATTTATCTCTTATAATGTATAATAATCACAAGGACAAAAAATTAAAAATTGAAAAATAGCTTTTTACCATGAATTTTTTTTTGGACAAGATTACCATGAATATTTTTATACTTTAAATAATTTTTCCATACATAAAACTTTTATTTAATGATTAATTATTGTAATCATTGTAATGATAAAAAAACCTGGGTGGGAAAAAATGTAGTGTAAGTCTAATACATTAGTGCAAACATGTAAAATTATCAAAATTCTATATTCAACCACACAACCTGTGAATTTCACGACAAACGAGTAAATCAGACTCTACCGTGGAAGCCCGACAAGTACAGCTAGTGAGCCAAACAACACAAATATCTAAGTTATGAGATGCATGGAACCCACCAGATAGCAGTGACAAAAAACCACCAAGCCTCTCCCCAATTCATGTTAGCCATTCAAGGCTATTCTATAATAGACTAATAGTTTTAGGGTTTTTCTATCCTGTGCAATTTTACACAGGCTAAGGTTCTTAAAAGAATAAATTTGTTAGAAACTTGTGTATTTTATACTTTCAAAACTGAAATGCTTAGTTTTTCAATAAATAGGTGCTGCTTTTAGGTTTCTTAACATGTGCAAAGTTGTACATGATAGAAAAACTCATAGTTGTAAACCAAATTGATTGTGCAAGTGTTGGTAAAACTCACAACGTATAATAGGTTGGCTATTGTTGTACAACCCATTACAAGCTTTTTCTGAGAGAAAATAGGAAAGGCTTTTGCTGAAGAAAAAAATAGGAAAACCAATTGGCATTGGTTGTCAAAACGTGTGCCAAATGGGGGAGGTTCTTCACCTATAAATAAGCCTATTAGCAGCTTATGAAAATAATCCAAACAAGAGAGAGAAAAACCAGAGAGAAACAAAAGCTTAGAAATAAAAGCTTATGAGTGTTTGGGTGTAATTAGGTTGTGGGTTGTAAGTGTTTGTAAACACTTTCTCTATTTCCCTTTTTTAGTAAAATATCTGCAGCAGCCCGGAGACGTAGGCATAATTGACTGAACTCCGTTATCAAATTGTGTGTTATTATTTCACATTTATTTCGCTTTTCACAAATCTGATTTAGGAAATTGCGTATTTTCCCAACACTTGGCATCAAGAGCTTTGGTGATTATTTCTGTCAATTTTTTGACAAAGATATTATTCATATAAATAGTAAATTTTGTGAATAGTGAAATTTGGTCGTCGACACCAAATTATCCACGGAGGTGTTCCCAAACACGGTGGTTCGTACAAATTGTCAAACAATCCTGAGAAAGTCAGATTTGAGTGGGAGCGATGGCTGCAGATGAAGGAAAGGTGAAAATTGAGAAGTTCGATGGTGCGGACTTTGGCTTTTGGAAAATGCAGATTGAAGATTATCTGTATCAGAAAAAGTTGTATCAACCTCTCCAAGAAAAGAAACCAGAGGGCATGAAGGATGAAGATTGGACTCTTCTTGACAGGCAAGCCCTTGGAGTTATCCGATTGACGTTATCCCGTAACGTTGCTTTTAACATTACAAAGGAAAAGACCACAGCGAGTCTTATGGCAGCTCTTTCCAATATGTATGAAAAGCGACACCTCAAACAAAGTTCATTGGATGAGGCGGTTGTTCAATTTACGGATGACAGAAGGTGCGTTGACTGCGCAACATTTCAATAAACTCAATACAGTCACAACCCAGTTGAGTTCAGTTGGAATTGAGTTTCATGAAGAAGTACGAGCATTGATGTTTTGTCTTCCCTACCAGAAAGCTGGAATGCTACTGTCACGACTGTGAGTAGCTCATCGGGAAGCAACAGGTTGAAATTTAATGATGTTCGTGATCTGGTTCTCAGTGAAGAGATCCAACGGAGGGAGTCGGGTGAATCATCAACCTCTTCAGTGTTGCACACAGAGTCAAGAGGAAGAAATTCAACCTAAGGAAATGGACACGATAAATCGAAGGACAAGAGGTCCAAGTCCAAATATCATCGTAGTTCAGCTCGAAGAATGTCGAGTGTTAGAATTGTGGAAAGACTAGGCACTACAAAAATCAGTGCAAGAGTGTACCGAAGAATCATGAGGTGAAGGCAGAGGCAAATGTTACCTCCACGTCAGGGGGTGATGATGCATTGATATGCTCTTTGGAGAGCAATGAAGAGTCTTAGGTGTTAGACTCTGGAGCATCCTTTCATGCCACTTCGCAGAAAGAATTTTTTGAGAATTATGTTCCCGGAAACCTTGGTAAAGTTTACCTTGGTAATGAGAAATCTTGTGAGATTGTGGTAAAGGTGTAGTGAAGATTAAGTTGAACGGGTCTGTGTGGGAATTGAAAAATGTCAGACATATTCCCGACCCGACGAAGAACTCAATCTCAATAGGCCAGTTGGCCAGTGATGGCTACACAACAATCTTCCACGGCGATCAATGGAAGGTTTCAAAGGGTGCAATGACAGTTGCTCGCGATAAAAAGAGTGGTACTCTTTACAAGACAACAGGAGCATGTCATTTGATTGCAGTTGCAGCAAATGAAAATCCCAATCTTTGGAACCAGAGACTAGGCCATATGAGTGAGAAAGGGATGAAGATAATGCACTCAAAGGGAAAGCTACCAGGCCTTCAGTCAGTGGAAATTGACATGTGTGAAGACTGCATACTTGGAAAACAGAAAAGAGTCAGCTTTCAGACAAGTAGAAGAACCCCAAAGAAGGAAAGACTTGAGCTTGTTCATTCTGATGTTTGGGGACCAACGACCGTCTCATCCATTGGTGGGAAACAATACTTCGTGACTTTTATCGATGATCACTCTAGGAAGGTATAGGTCTACTTTCTGAAACATAAGTCTGAAGTATTCGAGGCTTTTTAGATATGGAAAGTCATGGTTGAAAATGAGACAGGGTTGAAGATCAAAAAGCTCAAAAACGACGATGGTGGTGAATATGAAGACACCAGATTCAAGAAGTTTTGCTATGAACACGGGTCAGAATGGAGAGAACCGTGACAGGTACGCCTCAACACAATGGTGTAGCTGAGCGTCTGAACCGAACGTTGACTGAAAGAGCTAGAAGCTTGCGTATGCAGTCAGGTCTACCGAAGCAGTTCTGGGCAGAAGCAGTCAACAAAGCAGCTTACTTGATCAACCGAGGTCCATCGATACCATTGGAGCACAGAATACCAAAAGAGGTATGGAGCGTAAAAGAGGCGAAACTCTCACATCTTAGAGTTTTCGGTTGTGTAGCATATGTGCATATCGGTGATCAAGGTAGGAATAAGCTTGATCCCAAATCGAAGAAGTGCACTTTCATCGGTTATGGTGAAGATGAATTTGGCTACCGCCTTTGGGATGATGAAAACAAAAATATGATCCACAGTAGAGACGTGATCTTCAATGAAAGAGTGATGTACAAGGACAGGCATAGCACATATACCAGCAACTCAGAACAAAGTGGGCCTGTGTATGCAGAGGTGGACGATGTCCCAGAGAATCCTATAGTTGAGAATTCTCAGTCATAGGAATCAACTGAACAAGACAGCGAGCAACAGTCTGACACACCAACACCTCCTACCCCAGCTCCTGTATTGAGAAGGTCTTCTCGGCCTCATGTGCCTAACAGGAGATACCTGAATTATATGTTGTTGAATGATAGAGGGGAGCCTGAAAACTATGAGGAAGTATGTCGGACTGTAGATGCTAGCAAGTGGGAGCTTGCCATGAAAGATGAGATGAAGTCTTTGATTTCCAATCAAACATGGGAACTAGTTGAGTTACCCATGGGAAAGAAGGCACTTCACAACAAATGGGTGTATCGGGTGAAGGAGGGGCATGATGGATCCCAGAGATACAAAGCCCGACTAGTTGTCAAAGGATTCCAACAGAAGGAAGGAGTCGACTACACTGAAATATTTGCTCCAGTTGTGAAGCTCAATACTATCAGGTCTGAGTTAAGTATTGTTGCCAGTGAAGAGCTCTACCTTGAGCAGTTGGACGTGAAGACCGCATTTCTTCACGAAGACTTAGTTGAGGAGATTTATATGCACCAACTAGAAGGTTTCTCAGAAAAAGGGAAGGATAATATGGTGTGTAGATTGAAGAAGAGATTGTATGGCCTGAAACAAGCCCCAACACAGTGGTACAGGAAGTTTGACGGCTTCATGCACAAGGAAGGTTTTCAGAAGTGCAATGCCGACCACTGTTGTTACTTCAAGAGATATAAGTCCAGTTATATCATTCTGCTACTTTATGACGATGATATGTTAGTAGCTGGTTCGAATATGGACGAGATCAGAAACTTGAAGACACGGTTGTAAAAACAATTTGACATGAAGGACTTGGGTCCAGCAAAGAAGATCCTTGGAATGCAAATCACGAGAGATAAGCAAAGAGGAATTTTGCAGTTATCTCAGGCAGAGTACATCAACCGTGTTTTGCAAAGATTCAATATGGGCGATGCCAAGCCGGTAAGCAAACCTTTGGCTAGTCATTTTCGCCTATCCAAGGACCAGTCTCCTCAGACAGAGGAAGAAATAAAGTTTATGGCTAAGATTCCATTTGCTTCAGCCATTGGAAGTTTGATGTACGCGATGGTCTGTACAAGGCCAGACATTGGCCATGCAGTGGGAGTTGTCAGTAGGTTTATGTCAAATCCAGGTAAAGCTCATTGGGAAGCAGTTAAGTGGATTTTGAGGTATCTACGAGGAACTACAAAGAAGTGTTTGTACTTTGGTAAAGGAGAATTAAAAGTACAAGGATACATAGATGCAGACTTTGGAGGTGAAGTCGATCACCAAAAAAGTACTACCGGTTACATATTCACTGTTGGAACAATATTTGTTAGTTGGATGTCGCAGGTACAAAAGATTGTTGCTTTATCCATTACAGAATCTAAGTATGTGGCTGTAACAGAAGCCAATAAAGAATTGATATGACTTCAAGGATTGTTGATAGAGCTGGGATTCATCCAGGAGGAAAGTGTTTTGCACAGTGATAGTCAGAGTGTGAAACATCTGGTAAAGAATTCAACATTCCATTCCAGGACAAAGCACATTGATCTTCGTTATCACTTCATCAAGTCTCTGCTCGAGGATAAGGTGTTAACATTGAAGAAGATCCAAGGAAGTAAGAATCCAGTAAACATGTTGACAAAGGTGGTGACCATTGACAAACTGAAGTTGCCTTCAACTTCAGTTGGCCTGCTAGAATAACAAACCAGAGAAGGCTGCTGCATTGATCGAGGTGTGAAGACAGATTGAAATCAGTCTTCAAGTGGGAGATTGTTGGTAAAACTCACAACGTATAATAGGTTGGCTATTGTTGTACAACCCATTGCAAGCTTTTTCTGAGAGAAAATAGGAAAGGCTTTTGCTGAAGAAAAAAAATAGGAAAACCAATTGGCATTGGTTGTCAAAACATGTACCAAATGGGGAAGGTTCTTCGCCTATAAATAAGTCTATTAGAAGCTTAAGAAAATAATCCAAACAAGAGAGAGAAATTGTTAATGATTTGTATCTTGATTCCTGCTAATTACAGTTAGGACAAGACTACAATTCTATAGATTTATTAAGTGTTGTTTTCCAATAGCAATAGAACATGTGCAATAGTTCATCAATGAAAACATTACACATACCATTGGAAAATAGCACCTAATATACCAATGGAATTACATTTGTTTTGTCCTTATAGTTATAGCTATAGCTAGCATGTTGTTTAGTACGCAATAGACTTAAATAACTTGAAGAGTAGTCAACAACTTACTGCAACAAGAAGACCAGTCTCTACTGATTTAAACAAGACGCCTAAGAAAGCACCAGCACAGGCAAGAAAGTCTAGTTTGTCAACCTTCCAGATATAGCAAGCTTCACTTATGTCAATTAAACCAGGAAGTGCAGAGAGGATGATAGAAGCAAGTATGGCCATAGGAGTGTAGTATAGGAGCCTTGTAAACAATTCCAGGCACAAAAGCACAGTAACGGCCATCACAATATTTGATACTGCTGTTTGACATCCTGCACTGAAATTTACTGCAGTTCTTGAAAAAGAACCTGCAAGTATTATGCATGAAACTTTAAACAAATTTGATGCACCTCAAACAGGCTTTTAGCTATATGCAGTTTTTTCCTGATAATTTAAGTATTGGAAAACAAGAAAGTCCCACACTTGGTGAAATAAAGAGAACTAAAGTAAATAATAAGCCGAGAGTGCATGAGTTCATTGGACTTTTTTTTTGGACAATATGATAACTCTCAAGTCTCAACTCAAGCGACTAGGTACATCAAAATGAGACAAGTGATTTGTATCCTGGACTCGCTAAAATCCAACAATAAGGGACACATTAGCAAAAAAAAAAAGTTTACCAGTTGCCACATAGCATGAAGATAAAGATCCTGCAATGTTCATACAGCCCATTGCTAACATTTCTTTGTTCCCATCAAGATGGTATCCCTTAATGGAAGCAAAAGATCTACCAACAGCAATTGCTTCCTGAATCAAAAATTCATATTGCCATTATTAGGAAGACAGAACTTGGAGTTGGGAAAAAGAAATAACCATTTGACAACAATTAAAGAAAAAGAAATGAATCAACACACAGTTAGAGCAATAATGGCAGATATCAATCCAATTTTAGCAACTTGTCCAACATGTTGACCATGGAATTGTAACCGGTGAGCTGAACTTGGATTCAGGCCACTTTTGACATGCTTTATTATATTAACTCCATGCTTATCAGCTTTTGTCAAGTAGACAATTAAGGTTGATAATATAACTGATACAAGAGGAGCAATAGCAGGCAACCAGAAAAGTTTCTTGTTTCTTCTGCCCTGAAATGAGATAAATAAACATCATCAGAAGTTCAAATCAAACAAGTAATGAAGTAGTGGAATGTTGATACCATAAATTTCATTACTTACAATAAACCGAGCAATCAAAAGGAAAATCAGGAATGAACATCCGATGACAAAATCCAGATGGGACCACTGTCAATGCAATAAACAAAGAATAATGTCAAATATCAACCACATAACCCATATAAATCATATCTTCAAAATTTATCATTATGACCCTGTTCATTCCTTTGTCATATTTTTCACGAGGAAATCACCATTTTGGTCCATGAATTTATAGGGATGTGATAAGTTGGTCCATTACATTAGAAAATAGGCAAAATCGTCCTCTAAATTGAAAAAACTTCATTATGTTGTAGTCCCCAAATTGCAAAATATCTCAAATTGGACTATATGATTGACTTTTTTTAATACGGGAGACATTTTTGTCTATTTTTTAACGTGAGTGAACAACTTGTCACCAACCTACAATTTCAAGGAACAAATGGGGATTCATTCTTTTTTTCACCTATCAAATAGCAAAACCTGCTCACTTTTTCTTCAGATGTAATATGATGATGGAGTGACTTATAAACAGACTCTAAGACAGATACTGCATCAGTTTTCTTGGTAAAGCTAGTGAGCCCCAGCAACCCCTTGAGCTGCTGAAGACCAATAACGATGGCTGCACCTGCCGTGAATCCTACAAGGGCAGCATGTGAAAGAAAATCCACAAGAAAACCCAACCTGCAAATTTTGGAGAATGAACCACTTACTTCGTAAGGAAACTTCCACATATTTACAAGAAACTTCACAAACAGATGAGGAAATTAAGTACCTGAAAACTCCAAATGCAACTTGAAAGATTCCAGCAAATAAGGTCACTGTAAAGACAACATTTCTGTAGGCATCAGGATTGGCATCAGGATCTACCACTTTGGAGACCTGAGAGGATAGCAGCAATGACACCACAGCTACTGGCCCAATTGCAATTTCTCTTGAGCTCCCCATCACAGCATAGATAAGAGGAGGAACAACACTGGTATCTGAATGCAATAAAGACCAATTATAAAGTTTGAAAGACAGGTAATTTATATCAGAAAAAGTTTACATACATAAAAAATTAATTGCTTTTATGGACTTTTCTGTGTTGTTCAAGTTTTCAGTGTGAAGCATCAGTACTGTATAGTATAAAAACACAACTGAAGTGAGATACTTACACAACCCATATTGAGGATCAAGTCTTGCTAGATTAGCATATCCTATGCTCTGCAACATCAGATACAAATTATAAAGAGTCAATCAGTAATGTTCCATATTTCCTGCATTGCACTGAAAATAGAAGTGATTTTTATGAATACCTGAGGTATGCTGAGGCTGGCAAGAGTTAAACCTGCTAGCAAATCATCTTTAAACTTGGAAGCTTTGTAATGTCTGAACCAGCTAAGGATTGGGAATAAACTCTCCAAGAATGAAACAGCATGTCCATGGCAAGTTTTATTCTTCAATGAAAAGAACAACTTGGTGTCCTTCAATGGACTGAATATCTTCTTCCATAGAGGTGGTGGATTAGGAGAGTTGAGAACCCACTGGGACCTTTCTGTTTGACCAGTAGTAGTATCCTCATCAAGATCAAGGTGCTCCTGCTCACTCACTCTCATTCTGGCAGCTTCAGTGGCCACTGCACTCATATGCTGGGAGCAAGCAAAGCATCCCCTCTTATTCTCAACCATTTATTGTTTCCCACATCAGGTTGTGGGCCATTTTGTCTCTTCAAATTATTTCTCTAAAATTTTAAAAGTTAAAATGGTTAAGTATAACGATATTATTAAGATGAAATTTTCGAGTTATTTTTTAAAATTGTATCTAATAAGATCTAAAATAAAATGCATATGCTATATTTTTATTAAATGTTAAACCAATCATTTAGTTCCTATACATAACATTTATTTTAATTTGATCCCTAAACGTAAATAAATTTTAAATAGGTTCCTATATGTACGATTATTTTTAATTTAGTCATCACCATTTATTGGAGTATATGGATCAAATTCAAAATGATTGCTACGTATAGGGACAAAATCAAAAAAAAAAAAAAGTCCCTATATGTGATAATCATTTTCGTTTCTATCCTCATACATGATAATTATTTTGAATTTGGTCTTTATATGTGAGAATCATTTTGAATTTGGTCTATATATATACTTTAACTCTAACAAACAACAATAAAAGTTGAGGACCAAAATAAAAAATAAGTTTGTATATATATAGGGATTGATTTCCAAATTGTTTATGCATAGAGACCATATTCAAAATCAATATCGCAGATCAAATGATTAGTTTAACCTTTATTAAAATACAATGTCCTGGGTTATTATAATAGGAAAGATTGGATTGTCTACTTTACAAATAATGCTCTAGAAACTCCTTTTCTGGCATCTCCTTTGGTTTACCTGGTGTACCACAAACAAATTTGGATTTGCTATATTTGGATATATGGAGTGGAGTAGTAAAAAGATTTTAACCTTTGTTTGGGAGGTTTTTAATTGAAGGGATGAAATGGTTAAGGATGAGAATCCAAACTATATCATAATACTCAAACCATTTAGAGCTTGTTTGGGAAAGATTAATTATGTGTGTTTTAGCTGTTTTTTCTGCAAAAGTTATTTGATAGATAATTTTTATGTTTGAGTCTTTAACTTAATTTTTTTAAAAACTGTTTTTGAGGAAAAGGGTTATTTTATGTCATCTAATTTTATTTAGCTTAAGATTACTGTGGTTTGATTGCTTTTCATTTTCAAAATTCTCTTCCATGTTTACCCTTGATATGATCATGGATTCACCAAGCCAACGGGTCCCAAGCATAGAAGACATACATGGACCAATGACAAGATCAAGGCAAAGGAGAGTTCAAGATGCATTAAAGGAATTTGTGATCAACCATATGACTCACAAGCAACCATTAGAAGAGGGAAACACTTTGAACCTCTATTGTATTGAAGTCATTGAGCACTTATCTTAGGAACCTTTTGTAATAAAAGTAGGAGTAGAACATATGTAAAATAGAATAGAACTATGTAATAAAAGTGCTTCTTCAATAAGCACTTAGGATAGTTTAGCTTTCGGGATTAGGAAGATTGGGCCTCTTAGACCAATTAGCCCAACATGTAATTAGGAATTACACATTAGGCCAATTAGCCCAAATAGGCCATGATGTACACGACTACTAGGAGTAGGAGGTGCTAGTTGCACTTAGGTGCATGAGCTTCAAAGCTCATCACTTATAAATAGGTGTCTTGTACTCGAAATTCATTCAATCAATTCATTTGCAAAGTTTCTCATACTTGAGATCTAGAGAGTTGAGAGAGTTTCTCTTCCTAGAGGTTCTAGAGTTGAACCAATGGTTCTTATCTTGAGTTTCCATACTCAAGTGGTGAATCCTCCTTCGACTTATCAATCCAATCTTGATTCTTCAAGATGATTGTGGCGCCTTCTTCCCCTCTTCTACCTTATTCACTTTCTATTTCTTTGCTTATTTCAATTCTTGCAATTTCAATTCATAGATCTAGATTTACATTCAATTGTTATTATTATATCAATTCATATATACTTGTGTTCTTCTGCTCCTTTTGTTTACTCTTGAATTCTCACTTGAGAATCAAGATCTATATTCAATTGATCTTAATTGTGTTGGATCTTTATTTTTTAGTAATTTGAATCAAAGAAAAATCCTAAAATCTTAGTGATCTATGACTAGATTACATCACCCCTACAAAATTAATTTCTAAACAAATATTATTAAATTATGCAAATAGTTGCATAATTTTTTTGTAATTTACTATATCAAGTGATTTTTTATGCACCGCTCAAACGAAATAGATTATTTTAAAACTGTTTTTAGCAAACATACCCGAATAAAAACAAATTCTGATTATTATCGATTATCAGCATAATCTATTATTTTCCAGTTTTCCCAAACACACTCTTAATTTTCATCCTTCAAATTGTGAGGTTGGGGATGGAGTGGGGTTTAAACCACTTCATACCCTTTGTAATTCACCTCATTCCATTAATCATCATTGTGACTTTCAAACAATGGGGGTGAGATTTCCCTCTATTCCATGATTTTTTTTTTTTAGGAACCTCTATTCCATGATTAAAACTTCCAAACAATATAGTGATAATTTTTTACCTTTCCAACTCACTTCACTTGGTTCTAGTCTAGACGACTTCATTAATAATCACATTACTCCATCTCTGTTAAAACTCTCAAACATAGCCTAAGGGGTGTTTCAAAGAGCTTATAGAGAGCTTATTTGGTTTATGAAAATAACTTTAAAAATAGGTTATGATATTCTATAAGCTCTTTTTAACTTATTTCAATGAGATAATTAGAGAAACTTGAAAATAAAATCTTTTTAGCTCATTTCAAAAAAAATTATTGAATACGCACTTGATTAAGTTGCTTACTCATACATACACCAAATGTGTATGAATTTAATTTTAGAATTTACATGTATGAATTTTTTTTTATAAACCAAAAATTATATTGATAGTACAAGGGGTACCCCAACCCGTACACAAGAATGAAAACTATAGTAAAAGGAAGAACCTATGTAAATAAAAGGAAGAATCTATGAAAAATTTTTATTGAAAATGACCTCCATTAAAGTATGAATAGATAATAAGAGCACGACTAATTTTGACATGGGTCAATTTAGTTGGCTTCCGGATGAGAGGATGGCTATGGCACCACTTTGATTGGCTAATCTCAAAAGTTGGAAATTTTTAATTAGAGTTTTTTTTAGTAGACAGATATTAGTAGTTAATTGTTATATTAATTTTTCTCTTTTATCAAGGTTTAAACATTAAACCTCCAACTCCTTCTACCCTAAATTATATCACTTGAGCTACCAAATCCCCCAATTAGAACTGCTTTCGTTAAAAGGGATAGATTCGATTCGCACCAGTCTGCTCAAGTCTGTCATCTTTTTTCAATGGTTAACCCATCCTTTTTTTTCTCTCTCCACATCTTTCACTGCTCTACTTCTTCTTTCGCATGTGTGAAGGAGGTTGTGAGGGAGGGCATTGTGGTATCAGCCATGGTCCCCTGTCCTTTGGTTACACTATTCTTCTAGTTTCTCAATGGTGATGAAAAGACCTACAATGATGTATCCATACAAAGAAAAGGATAAATAGCGAATCATTTGATTTTACATGAATTATTAAAATTAAAATTCAAAATCATATATTTTATTTCAGTAATCATATGACCTTTATTTTTTTTCCCCGTTGATTATATATATTTAATAGGGGTGGCAAATGGATGGATTGGATAAATTTTTATGCGGATTGTAATGGATGGATTGAAAACGATCCATTAATCCATTATGATCCATTAAAAATTCATTAAAAAAAATCCAATCCATCCATGATCCATTTAATAAAATTCATCCAATCCATCCATTAACAATTTTTTTATGGATGGATATCCAATCCATCCATAAAAATTATTTTAAAGAATAATTTTTTTTACAATTAAATAATTTTATTAGTTTTAAAATATCCTCTCCTAAATTTTTTTTTGTAAATTTTTTTTGTACAATTAAATAATTTTATTAATTTTAAAATATTCTCTCCTAATATTTTTTTTTGTACAATTAAATAATTTTATTAGTTTTAAAATATCCTCTCCTCCTCTCTCTCTTTCCCCTCTCCCTCCTCTATCTCTCTCTTTCCCATCTCTACCGTCTCTCTCCTACATTTAAAGATGTGATCCATTGGATTTTAAAAGATAGTGGATGGATCATTATCCATCCTAAAATAATATGATCCAATTCATTAACTTTTCTTTTCTTTTTTTGTAATGGATGGATTGGATGGATTAAACTTTGGATGGATTGGATGGATGGTGGACAATTGGATAATTTTGCCACCCCTAGTGTATAGTATTCCTTCTCAATTCTTACTCCTTAATATCTTGAATATGAACATTAATTGCTCAAGTGGCTGTAATATTCAAAATTATTTATTATTACTTGGCGTTGCTACTCTGTATATCCCTGCACTTGTTATATTGGATTCTGAAATTTGGTGCAGCATTTCCCTTTTAATGGAAGAACATGATACATCAATATAAAATGTTAAACGTTTAATGTGCTTTCTATAATTAGTAATGTATATGTTCAATCATAAGGAAATTAGTTCAGCTTATTGGTTTAGGTCATTAGTACCGCTTTTAGCCATGATATTAAAAACAAGTCTTCTGGTTTTATTTGTTTAGTTGTTTATTTATTATTTATTTGTTACATTGATGGTGCAAGGCAAGCCCCTGTTAGGGAAGGGGGAAAGGTTGTTGGAGGATTAAAACCTCCAAAATCAACATCATGCCCAAGTCTTGAAGACTTTGGACATTGCTGTTCTATTTTTATTTTTGTTGCATTCATTCTTGTCATCACATATAATTGACTCGAAGTTAAATCTCTGAACTTCTTAACATTATGATTTCATAAAACTCTTAAATGAGGGTGGTTTAGTTTGTTAACATGTGATAAACACAGAGGTTTGATTTATTGATTATTTTGCTTCTAAATATTTTAATTATGCAAATGGTTTTGTTTTTTGGCTGTATAGAATGTTCCTTTATGGCTTTTACTTTTTCGCAGTTCCCCACTAAAAGTGAAAGAGGATGATGAAGTTGACAATTTAGACATAAAGCTAAATGTGAAGAAAAGATCCAAGCGTGTTTAAGATCCATTTTTTAATACCTTTTTTTTTTTAAGTTTCTCAGAAAAAAAATGCAACGAAAAAAGAAAACATACGTGATAAGGTGGACTGCAACTGGTGTTCGAGAACAATTAATTAGTTAATACTTAATGTAACAAAAAAAGAAAAAAAAAGCAGATAAATAAAATAAAAAATAGTGAAGAAAAAATAATAGGGAACGGAAGAGAAAATTAGATGGAGTGTTTTTTTTGTTACAAATGGAGGGTTTTTTTATTTGGTGAAAAATAATATGAAAAAAATAAATTGGTTTTGGAATGGATAAAAGTTGATCCATTACATTTTTTATTGTTGGTCCAATGGATTTTAAAAAATATTGGATGGATCATAAACCATCCACTAAAAAATATTGGATGGATCATGGATGGACTGGATGGATGGTGGACAAATGGATCATTTTGTCACCTATATATATATATATATATATATATATATATATATATATATATATATGACAACGGTAACAATTTTTTACAATATACATATGTGTCCCACAATACCATAGCCCAATATATATATATATATATATATATATATATGACAACGGTAACAATTTTTTACAATATACATATGTGTCCCACAATACCATAGCCCAGTATATGATGAGGACTTTTTAAGTTGGAAAATGTTTTTAGAGTCGATATCTTTTTTGGTCCCCGAAAATTTTGGCGAATCCATGTATGGTTGGTTAGTTATAAACTGCTTTGGTTGATAAAAAGGATAGCAGGTATGATTTCTTGAGCTGATTTTTGGGTTGTTCCTTCATCTGTAAGTGATTCAAGTGGTATGATCTATGAGTCTTGGCATGTATGATTCAATGGCTGTAATTTTAGACTATTTGGAACAAAGGTGTCCTGTGAGGATGACAAATGAGTTGCTTTTTGCTGCTGGACGATAAATTGATTTTTATCATCTCTGTTTTCTCTCTTTTGATCCTCTACATGGTTATTCTTTGTGTTCCATACCATCTGTGGCTATCTCAAGTCAGTCCCTTTGCTCATTCACAAAAGGAAAGTTGGAAATTCTCTCTCTCATCCCTTTTGATTTTGACTTCTTTGGTTACCTTTGGTGATGTTAGTTATATGGCATGAACTCTCCAATCTGTTTCGACTGGATGGTCCTCTGTAGCATGGCTCTTAATTGTGTGATCTGCATTGGTTAGAGGTGGTCCAGTTAACTATCAACCAAGTGTTACAATTGCCTTTCTCTTTGTTGTTGGTTGAAAAATTAGCTTTGTATTCACCTAATTTTGTATCATTGATTACTATGTATAGGGGTTTAGAGTATCCGTTGTATTCTTATAAATCCACTTTTGCTTATAAAAAAAAATTTAATAAATGTATCTGTTTTTTAGTTGTGTAATTGTGTATGTGTTGACATGTGTTGTCAAGGATCAAAATGTGTCACGACAAAAATGTCAGGGACTAAAATGGCTCACTTAAAATTTATTGAGGATCAAAATGGCTCACTTAAATACCTATTATTTGGGTTTCTTTAAAACAATTCCAAGCTGGAAAATGCTAACAATACACCTTGATAAATAACATGACACGTCACATACTTAACGGTGGTCAATGCGCTTTGACCGACGGAGGGACTGAACGGTCTCACGCAATGAATTTTGGGGATTAACTGAAGAGTTTTTTTTTTTCAGAGACTAAAATGGAATCCACCAAATTTTCAAGGACCAAAGGATACTCACTCACGTTTTTATATATCCCAAAAACGGCACTTATATAGGACACATGTAAGTATATTTTTTTTAAAGCTAAATTGTAATTATATGAGTACATAGGGTACTGAAACTCATATACAACAAATAGCACATCAAGATAAAAATTCAACCAAAAATAACAGTTTACATTTAGGTTGAAAATCTAACTTGGGAACCAACAAAAACAAAGATAAAAAAACACAGTCCAGGACATAATACAGTCCAACAGAACCCAGGAGATAATACAATCCAACAGAACCCAACACTTCAAAAGACCGTGCTAATCAAAATTGAAATAAATAAATATACAATATATATTAATATGAATTGTCTTTAAATATTATATTTAAAGCATTTAAATAAGAAAAGTCTTTTGTTTAAAAAAAAGAAAAAAAAAAGGAAAATTCTTTTGTCCCAATCCACTGACTACTGTTCCAAGCATATATACCAGCAAGTCTTTGACGGGGGGGGGGGGGTTGAAATCAATCATGCATTCTGAAAGACTAATATCTTCTTCTCATTTCACTATTGCTTAAAGTTATTCCCAGCTCCCACACGGAAATTCAATATGTATTAATCCACTTCATACAACAAAAAATTCTGCCAGCTTCCGAATATGTGGTAATAACATAAAGTGAGGCGTTTTTTAGGAATGATATAGACAACCTATAGCATCAATGGTAAGTTTTGTCCTTCTAGCTTGTAATATAGGATGATGTTGCACTTTGCAACTTATTCTATAATTGACATTTTGAAGTTTACGGGGTTATGTATATATGCAATGCAATAAAATTCAAAGATGCCTTGCTTTATGAATGATTGCGTTTTTGGTAGAAATTTCCAAGTAATCGATTTGGTTAGTACCCTTGGTTTTGGTTAGCTAGGTCTTGTACTGATCTAGTTTCTGATTTTAGTTTTTTTTTTTTTTTAAAGTTTCTGATTTTAGTTTGGCCTTGTACTCTAGTTTGCATAGAAGAACTACCGTAATTAACTACTAGTGTTTTGGATCTAGTTTCATTTGGACTGCATAGTTAAAATATGAAGGTTAAGATGTAAAATGAGATTAGAAATAGCGGGCATGCTCAATTAAGGCACAGAAGATGATGTCTTACTTGGATATGGAGACTCAGGCTCTGTTTGCGATATTGGAGGGGAAGGAAATGGAGGGGGTCAAAGGGGAATGAAGGGGAGGAGAATGACGGTAGACCTCTCTCCTTGTTTGGGAGTGAAAAGAAAAATGTAGGTTGAGGAGGAGAATGAAGGATTAATTAAAATACACAAAAACCTTCCCCTCTGTTGGAATGTAATTCAAATATGTGTTGTTTAATTAGTTTGTTAAAGTGTGATTAGTTTGTTGTAACTAAAGTGATTAGTTAAAAGCTATTAAAATAGTTAGTTAGTGTATATGAGTCTATAAATAGACTTAGTGTTATAGTGTAAAATGTATCGAAGTGTATAGTACAGGTGGTGAAGTGAAAGTGTGTGTAATTGTGTGAAGTGAATTGAATAATAGAGATTTTTTATTGTGTTCATTCTCTATCTCTTTCTCTCATCTTTCTCAATATTTCTATTCTTTCTATGTGTGTGCATCATGAATGAGTGTGAGTGCTTGTGCTCCAACATGGTATCAGAGCTACAAGATTAGGGACTTGTGATTATGGTTCCATAGGTGCAAAAATTGAAGAGATTGCGAGTAGAGGTTTATCAATCCCTTTACCGGTTCTTGATCGCAAGAACTTCCATCAATGGATAGTGAAGATGGAAAATATTTTCAATTTTTATGAGGTGCTTGAGATGGTGCAAGAAAGAGTTCAAGATGAGGAAGATTGTGCTTCCAAAAGGAGAGACTACAAAGCTCTCTTGTTTCTTCATCAATGTGTGGATGAAGGAAATCTTGAGAAAATTGTTGCTGCCAAGTGCCAACACAGCCAAAGGAGCATGGGATATTTTGAAACAAACATATGGAGGTGCTGCAAGAATCAGTCACAAGATGAAGAACCGTAGCAAAGAAGAATGTGGAAAGATGGAAGCAAAAACAGAGAAAGAAGTCGGAGATTTAACCATGAGTGGAAAGAAGGTGGATAAGAGGCTAGACATTGAGATGCTAGTGCCGGTGTTGGAGCCACAGACAAGCATCAAGAATGCTGATCCAGAGAGTGAGTCTAAGAAGGATCAAGATAATGATAAGGAAGAGAAGGTGGAGGAAAAGCCTGAAGAGAAATTTTCTGAAGATGCTAAAACAGAATATGGAGGAGTAAATAGCCAATTTAGTCCCTGAAATTAGGACTTAGTATCAAGTTGGTCCCTGAACTTAGAAAAATAGTAACTTAGTCCATGAACTTGCAAACCGTGTTTCAAAATGGTCCCTCCGTTAAGTTCCGTCCCCTAGCGCCATTAACCCTGCTTATGTGGCACGCAACTTGCCTTGCTGGATGCCATTTCATCATACATGTTGGCGCCACGTCAAATGAGTCCCTTAAACACAATTTCAGGGACTAATTTGAAATTTCATGGACAAAATTGAAACTCCTAGGGTTTTAAATTGAGCTTCATCTTTATCCTTCTCCTTCTTCAATGGCTCTTTTATGGTTCTTCCCACTCTATGTGCTGCCTCCTTCTCTGCGCCTCTCTCTCTTTGTTGCTGCAAGCGCCATAAACCGAGGAAGAAGGATATGAGGAAAGGAGGTAATGGGTCTGGGTCGCAATCTGAACAATTATGGACAGCTACTAGGTATGATAAGTCGGTTCCACCTAAGGTCGAGAGGAGTGCATGAAGGCCTAGAAAATAGAGGAGGAAGGACGATACAGAGGAACCTGTTAGTGGCCACAAACTGAGGAGGCCATACCCAGCTTTCACATGCTCAAGATGTGGCATCGAGGGTCATAATAGCAAAGGGTGCATGAACACATGAGTGGCCCAAAGACCTCAGACCAAGAAATCAACTCAGAATCATGAGGAATCAGTGAGTGAGATACCACTTTCCCAATCTGCACCTGCTGGTAATTAAACAAATGAGGAAGATGCCACCATAAGGGTAAGTTCATTGTTGTTGTTTTCTGCACGATTGCAATTTCAATAAATTGCTAATTTCATGGTGTGTTTGCTTAGGAACCACAGCAAGTTCAAGAACCAAAAAATGCTCAACAACCAGTGGAAGTTCAGCCTACTCAGGAAGTGCAAGTTCAGACTCAACAACAAGTGAATTAAATTCTGATAAACACAATTCAACCCCCCTTCTCGTGTTTATAGTTGTCTATTTCAGTTGGTATCAAAGCTCAGCCTCTGGGTTGAGCATCTAACAGTGTAGAGGTAAAAGGTCCTGAAGAATAGACATGACTGCTGGAGCTAGTTCAAGTGGAAGTCACCGGACTGAAGGAGCTTCCCTAACTAGACCTCCTTACTTCAATGGAGAAAACTACAACTATTGGAAAGATAGATTTCAACGGTTCATTCTATCTACAAACTCTGATCTTTAGGATGTCATTACAAATAGTCCATTCATTCCCAAGAATGATGATAACACTGACAAACCAAAAGCTCAGTGGACTACTGCAGAAAAGACAAAATGGGAGTTGAACCACAAAGCTAGATATAACATCATCTGTGCTCTCAGTCCTGAGGAGTTTGAGAAGGTATGTGCTTGCGACTCTGCCAAAGAAATATGGGACACTTTAGCTGTCACACATGAAGGAACAGCCAAAGTCAAAGAGTCAAAGATTGTCATACTTATCAAAAAGTATGAACTGTTTGTCATGGAGGAAGGAAAATATGTTGATCAAATGATAGGAAGATTTCAAACTATAGTCGACAGTTTAAAATCTCTTGGCAAAGTCTATACCAATGCTGAGAAGGTTGGAAAGATTCTGAGAAATCTACCTAAACAGTGGAGACCTTTGGTCACTGTTATCTCTCAAGCCAAGGATCTCACTACCTTGACTATGGATGAACTTCTTGGAACACTCACTGTTCATGAGCAAGAACTTGGAGATGAAGTTGCACCAAAGAAGGGCAAGTCAATTGCTCTGAAAGCTGATCAAAAGTCAGAAAAAGCTTCCAAGGCGCTAAAGGCAGACGATTCATCCAGTGATGCTGACCTATCTGAATACGAGGATTTTGAGAGTGATGAAGAATTGTCTCTCCTGACCAGGAAGATGAAGCTTCTCCTACAGAAAAAGAAGTTCAAGAGGGATAAGTCATTCAGAAGGTTCAACAAGGACAAGAACTTCAAAGAATCCACCTCAATAGACAAAATTCCAATTGTTTACTATGAGAGCAAGAAGCCTGGTCACATCAAGGCTAAATGTCCTCAACTTAAGAAGGCCCCTTTTAAGAAATTCTTCAAGAAGAAGAAGAAATGAATGATGGCTACTTGGGAGGATCTGGAGTCAACATCTTCTGATGAAGAAACAGAGGAAGAAGCCAATCTTTGTTTGATGGCCAACACTGACTCAGACTCAGATGATGAGATACATCCTGACTATGAGGAATTTCTTGATGCCTATGAGGAGTTGCTGGAGGAATCCAACTACTTATCTAAGGCCTTCAAATCCCTCAAGAGAGAGTATGTAAAGCTCACCAGTGAGCATAAACATAAATCTCAAGAGTGTGAGAAGCTGGCTAAAGAGAACGGTGAGCTAAAGACTGAAAAGTCTAATGAAGCTAAGATCTCAAGTGAAACATCACCATCTGAAGAAGTTTGAAAACTTCAACAGAAAGTGGAAGAGCTCACTTCTGATCTTGCCAAATTTGTTAATGGTAAAGAAAATCTGACTAAGCTACTTGGCTATCAGAGGCACTCTCTTAACAAAGAAGGTATTGGATATGTCCATCAGACACATCATAAAGTATCAACTAAAGCTTCTACAGTATCTGTTAAGTCAACTGTAACCAAATTTACACCTGTCTGTAACTTCTGTGGAAAAACTGGACATGTTATGTCTAAGTGTATCCATAAGAAGAGAAGGAAGTCTTCACAGACTCCTAGAACTAACAGAAAAGGACCCAGAAAAATATGGGTACCTAAAGATCAAATAATTTTTTTGCAGATGCCCTTAACAGAACAAAGAAAACACCACTGCTGGTACCTGGACAGTGGCTGCTCGCATCATATGACAGGATAAAGGTCTATGTTCCTAGACCTCCAACTTAAGAAAGGAGGACGTGTTGCCTTCAGAGGGAATCGAAAAGGGAAAGTTATAAGAATTGGTACTATTGGTGGTAAACCCCATCTTCCCTCTATATCTAATGTTATTATGGTTAAAGTATTAAGACACATTTTGCTTAGCATAAGTCAATTATGTGATAGTGGTTTTGATGTTTCCTTTACCAATGATGTATGCATAGTTAAAGACTGTTGTGGCAAAACCCTCTTTTCAGCTAAAAGGCAACAAAATCTTTATAAGATTGAACTGTCTGATCTCTCAGATCAAAGTGTAACCTGTCTGATGTTTAAAGAGGATGAGAGATGGTTATGGCATAAGAAACTAGGACATGCTAGTATGAAACTAATTTCTGAATTAAAAATGAATAATCTTGTGAGAGGATTGCCTGATATTAGTTTTAAGAAAGATGTCTTGTGTGATGCATGTTAGAGAGGTAAACAGATAAAATCAATTTCAAATCTAAAAACCAAGTATCAACCTCTAAACCTCTTCAGTTGTTACACATGGATCTGTTTGGACCAGTTAGTGTTGCCAGCCTGGTTGGAAGAAAATATGGATTTGTCATAATTGATGACTATTCTAGATACACATGGGTACTCTTCCTAACACACAAGGATGAGTCTTTTAAGGCTTTCTCAGTATTCTGCAAAAGAGTACAAAATGAGCAGGGTTTCTGTATTTCTACACTTAGAAGTGATCATGGGGGAGAATTTGAAAATGAGCAGTTTAGACAGTTCTGTGAGGATAATGGAATCTCTCACAATTTCTCTGCACCTAGAACTCCACAGCAAAATGGAGTGGTTGATAGAAAGAATAGATCTCTGCAAGAGATGTCTAGATCTATGCTCAATTAAAATAATCTCCCGAAGTACTTCTGGGCAGAAGCTGTAAACACTGCTTGTTATGTACAAAGCAGAATACTTATTAGGTCTTTTCAAAAAAGGACTCCTTATGAATTGTGGAAAGGAAAAAGGCCCAACATATCTTATTTTCATGCTTTTGGATGTGAATGTTTTATTCTGAATATCAGAGAAAATCTTGGAAAGTTTGATTCTAATGTAGATAAAGGTATTTTCGTAGGTTATTCTGAAATATCTAAGGCTTTTAGAGTTTACAATTCAAGAACTTGTATTATTGAAGAATCTGTTCATATTAAATTCAATGATGAATTAAAGACTGATAAAGAACTATCAGATCTAGAAGATGATTGTAACACCCTGCTTTTCGTATGTTTCTTTATCAGTAAATACATTCTTTAATGTGTTTATTTTTGATAAAATCCAGAGGATGACTTTAATTAAAATAAAATCATTTTCTTGTGTTGTTTTACCATATGAAGTCACGGTAAAATTTTCGGTCGAAAATTCAGACGAAAACCGGTCTGGGTTCTCACTGCCAGTACAAGTTTACTGAGCTAAAGACCAAATTTTAATTTCTGAATGAGACGGTTAGTGTTTTTATGATGTTTTGTGTGGGTTTGGAGTTTTTCGAAAAATCTTGTTCGGGGCCAAATCTTAGGGATTTCCCGGGCGAAATCGTCGGGAAATACGATCGGGGAAATCATCTGGTACGCAATGGAGCAGAGCATCAAGAGGATGAAGTGACATGAAGTGACTTGATGTGAAGGCTATGACACACCTCAAAAAGTGAATCTTGAATTTTTTTCAAAAAAAATCTCACTTTTTCATCTTTCTCTCTCCAATCACATCACATCACCTTAACTCCTTATCCTCCCTACAAGCAACCCACCTTCTTTCTTCTCTTCTTTCTTCCTCTCCTAAACCGTGATCTCTGTCTCTCACTCTCTATAAATACTCTTCATTTCCACACTTCATCACTTTCCTCCATTTTTCACATTTACACCTTACTACATTTCTTCTTCTTCTTCTTCTTCTTCTTCTTCTCTCTTATAAAGTTTACATTTTTATCAAGCTTTTCTCTTAAAGTTCTTCATCAAAGCTGTTCATCTTGTTAAGGGTAATACTTCTATGTAGTTCTTTTTTTCAAAGTTTCATATTTTATTTCAAAGTTTTCTTCATATGTCCTTTATGTGCTTTTAACTTCTAAAACCTCTCAAAAATGGTAGAAAACTCCTTTTGAGTTGAAACCACTTTTTATATTCTTGTATTTAATCATACTATCACATACTAAAAGTTTGTGTAAAACAAAGTTTCCTAACCTCTTCTTTATAAGGAGGCCGAAACCATGTATATGGTTTAGATGAATCTTGTTTCAACTTTTACATGTATGAGTTTGTATTTGAGTTTCATTTCCAAGATGATCATGGACCAAGGCTCCTTTATGTTAAAGGATGCTATGTCTAAGTGATTGGAAAGTTTAAAGACTTTTACCCTATTTTTATGTAAAGACCAAAACCAATGAGTTTTAAGGCAATGGTGTTTAAGTTTTGTTTTCCAAAATGATCATGGATTAAGACTCCTTGATATAGGAGGATGCCAAGTCCAAGAGATTGGAAAGTTTGAAAATTTCTAACCCCTATTTATTGAAAAGGTCGAAACCTTAAATGGTTATGGCAAAGATGTTGAGTTTTGTTTTCCAAAGTGATCATGGACTAAAAAGCTCCCTATGTTAAAGGATGCTATGTATAAGTGATTCGAAAGTTTAAAATATTTTCTTGCTTTATTTTCCTATGATGGCCGAATGTAACATTTGACCTAGGATGTGTTATTTTATTTTGTTTTCCAAGATGATTATGGATTAAAGCTCCTTCATGTTAAAGGATGCTATGTCCAAAAGATTGGATGATTTAAAGATCTCTAACCTCACAAACTTGTTAAGTCCGAACCTAAGAGTTCATGGTCTAAGACATTTGATTTTTCCATTTTCCGAAATGATCATGGGTTCATGCTCCATACTATGTATGGATGCTAACCTAAAGAGATTGGAAAGTTTAGAAATTCCTAGCCTATTTACCCATGCTTGGCCGAAACCCTAAGTCAAGTACATAGTGGGATTTTTAATTCAACTTTGTTAAAATATTGTTGTTTATGAACTTCTAGTACTTAAGGATCATAAATCCAAGAGTCGCATAAATTTCGGAAACCCCTAATCCTAGTTTATTGTATGAACCGAACCTATACCGGTTAGTGTTCTCAAGTTGATTTCTTTTTTTAACTCATGATTTTATGTTGGTAACCTTAGACTTCCATCGCTAGAGAAGCGAGGACGTTCGTGAACCTTCTTTTCAAATCCAAAACTCTTAACTCCGACGTGAGGTAAGAGGGGATTTCCTAAAGATATTCAATAACTATATGCATGTGTGTATGTATGTAACTGGATATTTATATGTTGATTGAGCTTACTTGGTTATCTAATGTACTTGAACTGTTATGCTATTATCTGATGTTGAACTGTGCTTATTCTAAAGGTTATAATGCATATCTGTGATGACATGCCTTCAACTGTGATATTAGCATTGAACTGAGAATATATACTGCTGTTGATTGAAAGTTTGCTAAGCCAGACTTGTGTCTATTCTCAACTGCTATAAGGATTAAAAACCTTAATAAGCTTTGAAGATGAAGGGATTGGTGTTCTTTTCCAAAAGCTCATTAACTTAAAGTACTTGTTTTAAATGTTGAAATGGTTTTGGTGAACTGTTGTTATACAAGAGAAAAATCTTTTTCGAACTATGTGTCTTCAAGTGAAAACTTTCAAGATTATTTGGCAATATCATATTGGGGATTTTCAAAGATAAAAGTATTTCAAAGATGCTTTATAAAAGATTTTCAAAGAAAAGGTTTTCTCCTAAATGTTTTAGAAACTTTCCGATAGCCTGGATAGGTTATTGAGGATTCGGTTTTGAATTTGATTTTCACTGAACGAAAAATAAGTACTTAAGAAAGAGAATCTAGTACGCGAGATGTCGCCTCTAGTATTCAGTTATACGCACGTGATCTTGGATCAGTGTTAATTCGGGGCCATGAGTCCTATTCATGATGTTCTGGACCGAGGGTCCAATTCTCGAAATCGAGAACAGTGCATTCTGATTTCGTTGTTGTGGACTGTGTGTCCTAATCACGTTGTTGTGGACTGTGTGTCCTAATCTCGTTGTTGTGGACTGTGTGTCCTAACCACGTTGTGATGAACGTTAAAGGTGAATGTTGTTTTCTATGACCACAAGCCTAGGACTGGTGCATCGGTCTCGGGCGTTGTGATTGAGCATTCGGATTGTGTGTCCTATGCTTCTAAGTTTTCAAGTGATGGGGAAATGATGATTAAGTCGATAGCTTTGAACTGCGACAGCGAAAAAGAATGAACACAAAGAAAACCTTTTGAATAAAATATTTTCTCATATGAATTTCCTCAGGAAGACGTGCCTTTCTTACATATCAGATACAAGGTGGAATCTGGGAGTCAGTCCATGTGACCGGTTCAGAGGCACATGTGACGTTGCTCGTCCTGAGACCTTAAATGCATGAGGGCTTGGAGGCAACTACCCGGTGGGCTAGAGATTGACCAACTCTAATTCTTCTCCAGTGGAAAACGGTGTTAATATCTCATGAGATTAAGTTAGAGAATGATATTGAAGTGCCATGCATATTTTCAAAGATTGACTGTGTGGGTTTGCGACCCTTTGATATAACACTGTTATGTTATGTATATGCATGATTTAACTGCTTATATGATTATGTGATGTATGTATCATGTATATGGTTATTGTGGGATATATCTTATGACGGTATCTCACTCTTGCACATCTGTATGTTCTGTTCTTTTCTTCTTGTATCGGGTATGCGCGTGCTTTTAGATGGATCCGGACATTCCCTTGGCACAGTCAAGATCGAGGAGTAAAGTGTTTGATCATGCTTAGACGACAGGGAACTGGACTATACATGAGGGTGCGACGACTGCAACGTATCGAGGACCAGTCACGACTACCGAGACGAATGCTAACGGAGTGCCCGTACGAAAGATTCATACCGTCGAGACGAGGACTGTGACACTTCCACCTCCATGGTACTACCTTCATACGCTACAAGTCACTGGTCTCCTTCATGAGCATTTTGATCCAGTCAAACCGCTTGCGGAGGATCCAGTGGAGGAGGATCCCGAAGAGGATCCCGAGGAAGAGCCTCTTGAGCTCATAGAGGTCGGGTACGAGGAGGAGGAGGAGGAGCCAGAGTACCATCCACAGGATCCCGGAGTCCCTATCGACGATGGTGGTGACGTTATCAATCTGGCATCTGATATCTCGTTTGAGGGTAGCATCTGTGGCCACCCTGCATGCAGGAGGCATTGGTAGATCGTTCGTCGGCTTTTGGAGTTGTCCCGATAGTCCCTAGGCTTTTAGAGCCATCTTTTGAGTCTTGTACCCAGTTCCCTATCCCCGGTTTGATGTTTCTTTTTACCTATCTCTTCAGTAGCTGTTTTAGTGTATGTTGGCCAGTTCGACAAGGCTTGTTTTGTAATCAAAACTAAGATCCCAAGTGGGACAGTCTTATCTATATGTATGATGTTTATTTTCATGTTCTGAGTGTTCATCACCTTTTCTTAACTTCTTTTAACAAAAAAAAAAATTGAGTACCTTTTTTCAATAACCCTATATAAAGGTTATTTTTCCGAAGGCGACCAGCGTTTTAAATAGGTTTCTTTTACGCAACGGGTAACCATGTGATGCCGGGTTTCAGGGCGTTGCAATGATCTTGCAGATCTTGATATAAACAAGCCAGAAAGTCAACAACCCGATCTAACCAAAACAGAACCTGTGCTTGAGGCTGACAGACAAGTGGAACAAACGAGTTAGCAGACAAGTCAAGATCTTCATGATGATCTCAAAAGGGATTGGAATTTCAACACTCATCACCCTAAGGATCTTATTATTGGAAATCCTTCTGAAGGAGTAAAAACTAGATCCATATTTAGAGAATCAAGCAATGTGGCCTTTATTTCAGATTTGGAGCCTAAACGCATTGAAGAAGCTCTTAAGGATGAAAGTTGGATCCTTGCTATGCAAGAAGAACTTAACCAGTTCATCATAAATGATGTATGGACTCTTGCCTCTAAGCCTAAAAACAAGTCTGTTATTGGAACAAGATGGGTCTTCAGAAACAAATTGGATGAAGATGGTAAAGTTGTCAGAAATAAGGCAAGGTTAGTAGCTCAAGGCTATAACCAACAAGAAAGTATTGATTATACTGAACCCTTTGCACCTGTAGCTAGAATAGAAGTCATAC
Organism: Sophora flavescens; assembly: GCA_030762895.1. NCBI lineage: Eukaryota > Viridiplantae > Streptophyta > Magnoliopsida > Fabales > Fabaceae > Sophora > Sophora flavescens. Next base: position 50,221,673 of record CM061067.1, on the reverse strand, counting down.
GCATTTTAATGTCATATGCTGCACAACACCAAATTACCCTGTTTCAAATGGATGTAAAAAGTGCTTTTCTAAATGGTATAATTGAAGAAGAAGTGTATGTTAAACAACCCCCTGGTTTTGAGGATACTGATAAACCAGATCACGTTTTGAAACTTAAAAAGGCATTACATGGTTTGAAACAAGCACCTAGAGCATGGTTTGATAGACTCAGTTCTTTTCTCATGCATAATGGTTTTACTAGAGGACAAGTAGACACTACTCTGTTCAAGAAATGCTTTAAAAAGGACTTTTTTATAGTTCAAATATATGTTGATGATATTATTTTTGGAGCAACTAATGAAAAGTTGTGCAAGGAATTTTCAAATCTAATGCAAGCTAAATTTGAGATGAGCATGATGGGAGAATTGAAGTTCTTCCTTGGATTACAAATCAAGCAGACAAGTGATGGAATTTACATTCATCAACAAAAATATACCAAGGAGATACTCAAGAAATACAAAATGGAAAATGCAAAGCTCGTGAAAACCCTATGCAACCCAATGCAAAACTAAGCAAAGATGATGAAGGTAAAAAGGTAGATCAAACTGTCTACAGAGGTATGATTGACTCTCTATTGTACTTAGCTTCAAGCAGACCTGACATTCAATTTAATGTCTGTATGTGTGCTAGATTCCAATCTGATCCTAGAGAATCTCATCTTAAGGCTTTTAAAAGAATATTTAGATATTTGCTTGGAACTACTAATCTTGGTTTGTTGTATTTAAGATCAAAAGAATACAGATTAGTGGGATATTGTGATACTGATTTTGATGGAGTCTGAATAGAAAGAAAAAGTACCAGTGGAGGATGTCACTTCATTGGAGCAAGTTTAGTCTCATGGTCAAGCAAGAGGCAGACAACCATTGCCCTGCTTCATCTGCGGAAGGCGTAATACATCTCTCTTGCTAGTTGTCGCCTCAACTCTTATGGGTAAAACATCAACTTGAGGATTACTCTATTTATGAACATAACATATCTGTATGGTGTGATAATTCCAGTGCTATATGCCTAACTAAAAATCCAATTCAGCATTCTAAGGCTAAGCACATAGAAATCAAACATCATTTTATTAGGGATTATGTTCAGAAAGGCATCTTTGATATTAAGTTTGTTAAAAATGAAAATCAATGGGTTGATATTTTCACTAAACCCCTTGTAGAAGAAAGGTTTTTATTTATTAGAGATAATCTAAACATGCATTGTATTGTTGAATGACATTTCTGAATGTTAACATGTCTGTGCTTTGTCACTTGTCTATGCTAAATCTATCATTACTCCAATATACATGTTCTTTTAACTAAGCATTAGTTCAGGGGGAGTGATGATACAATAGTTTAAGTGGAGTATCTCTCATATGCTTGCTGCATTACTATGATTTTCTTAATATGTCATCTTGCCCTTAACATATCTCAATAATAAAACTTGATAACCCTTTTTGATGTTGACAAAAGGGGGAGAAATGAGAATTGAGAAATGTGATAGAAATGTGTTATAGAAGAATGAATATGAATGAATATGATATGAATCTTAAATAATACATGGACATGAGTATGTTTTGATAGTTGCTATAATTGCTCAGATAAAGCTTAAGTAAGATTGCTCTGATAATAATTTCAAAGTAAAACAAGTCAAACTTATGTGTGACTAAGAAAATCTCAACCTGTATGTTATATGTTATTTTCTTTGTTAAAATTTTCTTAGGTTCATTAAATCATCTCAATGTTTGTCATCATCAAAAAGGGAGAGATTGTTAAGTCTCTAAAATGTCTGATGTGCATTTCCCTAAATTTTGATGAGAACTAAACATCGGTTAATGATTTAATTAACCTTCATATTGGTTGCTAACCTGTCTATCTAGTGTGAAGATTAAAACTGTAAGAATCATATGTCCAACACTGAAGTAATTGAAGCTCACGTCCAACACTGAAGTAATTGAAGCTCACGTCCAATGCTAAAGTGATAGAAGCTCACGTCCAGAACAAGTGATAGAAGCTCACGTCCAGAACAAGTGATAAAATCTCACGTCCAGCACAAGTGATAGAAGTGTACGTCCAACACTGAAGTCATTAAAAGCACACGTCCAACATAAGTGATAAAAGCGGGCGTCCAATAAAGTGAAAAAGTGGGCGTCCAATAAAGTAACAGAAGCGCACGTCCAATAAAGTAACAGAAGCGCACGTCCAATAAAGTAACAGAAGCCGTCGTCCACACAAGTCTTTGGACTTGCTAAGCCCTTAATGAGTAGCACCGTCCAATGTCATGGCATATGGAGCTCGTCTACTAGGCCTTCCGAATGTAAAATCTTAAATGGCTAGATGGACGCGGTTATTTTCAATATGGACGCGCTTATCTTATGAACACGAATTCTATAAGAATTATCAGAATCTAATTTCAAGAACCAAAAAGAGACTTGAAGTCTTCTCTCCTACTCAATTTCATGCTTATCAAGAAAAGTCAGAAGTTACTCTCTCAAGCAACCTCGGTTATCAGAACCTAAGACCGGTTAAAGAATGCTTCCAACATGCTTTATTCCCTAGTACCTATGGTCCTTACACGAAAAAGGAATTGTACTCAGCAAAGTACAAAAATCTCTCTGCACAACTCTGATATGGCTATATCACGATGCATAAAGCCATGATCCTTCATGTTAGAGTACAACCAACGTTTCTATTACATTAATGGCTGCCCAGAACGACTTTATTGCATTTAATGAAGTTCTGCTTGAAGCCAACATCTGAGGGAATGTCTCTAACGGATCCTAAATGCTTGAAGACTATAAATACAGAAGTCATTGAAGATGAAGAAGAAGAGAATACACACAGCATTAAAGAGCCATTACTCTAACATTAATATCTTCATTCTTTCATTCTGTATTCTTCAATAATTTGAAGTTATTACACAGACTTTCCTAAGCTTTACCTCTGGTCCTTAGCAAGTCCAAAGACTTGTGTGAACGACGGCTTCTGTTACCTTAGTGGACGAGCACTTCTAATACTTTAGTGGACATGCGCTTCTATTACTTTATTGGGCGTGCGCTTCTGTTACTTTATTGGACGTGCGCTTCTGTTACTTTATTGGATGCCCGCTTTAATCACTTTATTGGACGCCCGCTTTTATCACTTATGTTGGACGTGCGCTTTTAATGACTTCAGTGTTGGATGTGCACTTCTATCACTCGTGCTGGTCGTGAGCTTCTATCACTTGTTCTGGACGTGAGCTTCTATCACTTGTTCTGGACGTGAGCTTCTATCACTTTAGCATTGGACGTGAGCTTCAATTACTTTAGTGTTGGATGTGAGCTTCAATTACTTCAGTGTTGGACAGATGATTCTTACAGTTTTAATCTTCACACTAGATAGATAGGTTAGAAACCAATATGAAGGTTAATTAAATCATTGACCAATGTTTAGTTCACATCAAAACTTAGGTAAATGCACATCAGACATTTTAGAGACTTAACAGTGAATGCACCACAGAGGGTACGTATGCAGGGACTAATTTGATACTAATTTGTTCATTTCAACGACTAATTTGATATTAAGTTTTAAATTACAAGACCAATTTGATACTAACTTTTCGATTTCATATGTGCAGGTAAGGAGGTATGGTGTGAGAGGTCCAGTTATACCACCCAGGTAGAAAGCTACACCAGTTAGGACATGAGCAGAACATAGGAAAATGGTTCTGGGTTTCATAACCATTGACCCTAGATGTAACACCCTAGTTTTTACACATATGATAATTATTTTATTTGGATGTTTATGTTTATTTTGTTATGTGGTTTAGTTTGAGTAATTAAATTACTCTCTTCAAATTATTTTATTGGGTGTGTTAGCACTGACTTATTTCAGTGAATTGATGAGTATGATTTCACCTCATACTTCATTGACATTTTGCATGCATTTTCATATAGTTTAGGCATTTTTAATTTGATTTTGGTTAGTTTTTACCTTGGAACGTGTAAGGCGGTTTCGTGGTGTTGTTGTGCAGGAATTAAGGATTAAAATGCTCAAGATTAACCATGAAGGAGCTTGCATGAAGATGGGGCTTGAAAAGTGAAGAAAATGAGCCAAACAGAGCCCATCACGGCCTAGCCGTGACACCCATCACGGCCATGATCGAGAAAAACTAAAAAGAAAGAAGGCTACAGTCAGAACTGGTCACGACCAGCCCGTGATGTCCATCACGGCCGTGGTATGTCAGCTGAACCAGACCCTCACAGGCAGAACTGATCACGGCCTAGCCGTGATGGTGGTCACGGCCGTGACAGACCAATCAATGAAGCAACACCCAAGTCAGAATCCGTCACGGCCTGACCGTGATGGCCATCACGGCCGTGATGCGTAATATTTGGATCTGAAGAAACTGATTTGATCTGAATTTGTGTTTGATTGGGATTCAAATTACCCTAATCTATAAATAGGGCAATTAGGCAGAGACTAAGGAGGACTTTTTGCGCTGCTACCACTTAGGCAAATTTTTAGGATCTCTCTTCTTCTTCTTCTTCTTCTTCTTCTTCCTCTTCTTATTCTTCTTCTTCTTCTTCTTCTTCTTCTTCTTCTTCTTCTTCTTCTTCTTCTTCTTCTTCTTCCTCTTCTTCTTCTTCCTCTTCTTCTTCTTCCTCTTCCTCTTCTTCCTCTTCTTCCTCTTCTTCTTCCTCGTCTTCTTCCTCGTCTTCTTCCTCGTCTTCTTCCTCGTCTTCTTCCTCTTCTTCTTCTTCTTCTTCTTCTTCTTCTTCCTCTTCTTCTTCCTCTTCTTCTTCTTCCTCTTCCTCTTCCTCTTCCTCTTCCTCTTCCTCTTCCTCTTCTTCTTCTTCTTCTTCTTCTTCTTCTTCTTCTTCTTCTTCTTCTTCTTCTTCTTCTTCCTCTTCCTCTTCCTCTTCTTCCTCTTCTTCTTCCTCTTCTTCTTCTTCTTCTTCTTCTTCTGATGTTTTACCTTTGTTAATTTCGATTTTGATTTAGATCTGATTTCTATTGTTTTAATTACTCGTAAATTCGGCGGCCACTTATTTGCGTGTTGTAGATACTCTGAGGAGGAACCTAGCGGTGAACTTAGGTATCAGATCTATAGAATCAGACTTAGGACTTAAATCACGAGAGTTAGAAGCGGTCCTTCGAGGATTAATGAATTGTCACAAGGCTTAAAGGGTTCGATCTAAATTCAACTACCACAAGAGTAGGGGTTGGTTTAATTGGGCACGGTTTTTGTAACCCGAGAGGGAGCATTAACTTATTTAGGATAAATTCGCCTTCAAAGCAATTTTGATAATTAACAAGGGGTAGTCAATTTAGTAACATGAACAATATTATTGGTAACCCAATTCCTAGGAATCCCTTTTGAATTTGAAAACCCCAATTTGAATTGTTTTCCTGTTTTGTTTAATTACGATACTAAATTTGATTGTTGCTTGATTCTTATTACAAAAATCAAAACCTTTTCAAAATCCTTTTTTTATATAGTCCAGTTTAATTGATTTGATAATTAGTTGTGATTTGAGATTACGGTCTCTGTGGGATCGATCTTTTTATTACTTGGCAACGAATCCGGTACACTTGTTGGATCTAACATCATGAATGCATGCTTACTAGACAATAATTTACGTTATTGTCACTATTATTACCAGTACAGAAAAATGTTTTAAATAATATGATTAAGAGAAAAGCATTTATATATTTTCATTCTATTTAATTTTATATTTGAAAATAAACTGGTTTGACATTAATCGAAGATTAAATGTTGGACCGTGGATTTTCTTGGTTGATCAATTCAACTATCAATCTCTACTTTATTTTAAATTTTGGAAGTATATATTTATCAAGCTTTATTTTTGGATTCAAAAACCAAAAAAATGTATATTTTTAGACTCAATATTTTATCACTCATTATTGAACCTATTCACTAAATAAATAATAGTTGGCACTTTTATCCCTTCTCATTCTCCTTACTCGACGCCCCACCCCCCACCCCCCCCCCCTCTTTCTTTCTTCTTCTTCATACATTATTCTTCCTCTCATCTCTCTTCCTCCCACTTCAACTTCATCTTCCTCCACCTTCAACTCACTCTCCTTCCTTCCTCCAAGTCGCGCCGCCCTACACAGCCGTCACCGCTCGGAGCCGTGCCACCACTGCTTGCTTCTGGTTCGCCTGCTCAGACCGCCTCTCCTGAGCGTGCGTCCTCTACCATCTCCACCGCATGAACCACCTTCTCCAATCGTGGTAAGTTGTTTAGGCCGCCATTAATGGTGGTTCTCCACCTCTTTGTGATATTGCAACCTTCCTTTCTTCTTACCTTATCTTATTTCCTCTCATTGGCTATGGTTGTTCCAGAAATCGCGCCGCCGTCGTCCTCAACCACTGCCGCCATGCCGGTTGGCCTTCAACAACCACCATGACATCTTATTCTTCCTTGGGTAAGTGAAAACCTCATCTATTTTGCTTAGATTCAAAAATCCCCAAATTGATTTTGAAACCCTAACTTTTCATCTTACTTTAATCATGAAATTGGTTTAGTTTTAGTGCATTTGGGACTTGTAATTAATGGTTTCTAAGGTTAATTTTATGATTCTCTATTTAAATCAAATTTTCCCCAAATTGCTCTTTGAACCCTAAAACCCCAATTCGATTTTTATTGAAATTGGTTATGTTTGGTAAAATTAAGTATGCATTTATGAAATTAAGTATGCATTTATGAAAACAAAGTTTCCTCAAAGGGTATTATGAAGCTTAAGCTTCAAACATAATTTTCTTTGAAAATGACCTTGTTTGGTAATAAGATTAAGTGTTTAAATCAAATTAGAATGTGTGTTTGATCATGTGTAATTAATTTCTTGATTTATGTTTGTTGCGCATTTTTGGATTCCCTCTCTGAGACGTTTGACACGGCTATGCTTGCTTGATGGAGTAGATGGTTACACTCTTGGAGCTAACGTGAGCATTAACACGAGGACCCTTTACTTGTCTTCAAAGGTAAGGGGAGCTTGCCTAGGGATATTCAATGACCATGTGCATGTGTGTATGTGTTTAATTGAGTGTTGTGAATATTAGTGTGATATTGAGTAAATACTTGAATGACTTGTTTACTTGAATTATTGTGATTATTACTTGAAGTTGAACATTACTTGCTTTAAAGTGTTATGAATTATATATATGTGATAAATTGTCATTAACTGTTATATTATTATGGTTGTGAATATATCACTGTTGATTGAAGTTAGAGAAGCCGGACTTGAGTCTGTGCCCAATGACTATAAGGATTAAAAGCCTTAATAAGCCTTGAATAGAACTTTGAAAGTTTTGGGTTCATTTATAAAAGTTTCTTGTTTAAAGTGCTTACCTCAGAAGAATAAGATCTTTGTTTTTAGAAAAATGTTGAAGTGATTTTAAGTTGAAGGAAACTATCTTTTTATGATCAAAAGTTTAGTACGAGAGAAAATCTTTTTCGAACTATGTGTTCTATGAAGGAAAAATCCCCTTGAAAATATTTAACTTTATTCCATCAAAGATTTCAAAAGCAAACGAATTTCCTAAAGGTTTTATAAAAGAATTTGTAAAGGAAAAGATTTTCTCCTAAATGATTTAGAAACGTTTTGGTTACTTGGATAAGTGACCGAGGTTTTGTTTTGATTTTTGATTTTCACTGAGCCAAAAGTAAGCACATGTGAAAGAGAAAACTAGTTCGCGAGACGTCGCCTCTAGCATTCAGTTTATGCACGTGATCTGGGATCCGTGTCACGGATTATGGGTCAAGGGTCCTAATCATGATATCATGGGCTAGGAGTCCTAATCTTGGAATTGAGGACTGTGTGTTCTAATTTCGTTGTTATGGGCTAGGAGTCCTTATCAGGTTGAAATAAAACATGGATAAAAGTATAATTGTTTCTAAGACCACAACCTTGGACTGCGGCATCGGTGTAAGGTGTTGTGATTGAGCACTCGGACTGCGTGTCCTGTGTTATTTATTTTCAAGTGATGAAAATTGTGAATAGTTGTTAGCCTTGGGCTTCGACAACCAAAAAGAGTGAACATAAAGAAAAGTCTCGATAATGAAAAGTTTTTTATTCATATGCATTTCCCCTTGGCAGACGTGCTTGAGTTACCAAATACCCGCTTAAGATGTGGTATTTTATGATGTATACATCCGAATGGTCGTTATAAGGGATTCATGATGGTGTTGATCCTGGTACATAATGTGACGGAGACAACTTACCAAACGTGGCGTATGAGCCTGATCAACTCTTTCTTTCTTAATGATAAAATGGTGATGGTATCTCATGAGATAAAGTTTAGAGCCTGATGATTGAAGTGTCATGCATTATCTTTATAAAACTGATTGATTCGGGTATGAGACCCACTGATATAACACTTCTTGTTTTATCTATGAATAATTCTTAAATGCTAATATGCCAATGTGTTGTATGTATCATGTATATGGTTGTTGTGTGATATATCCATTTGTCGATATCTCACCCTTACAGATATATCAGGTTTCTTCTAGTTCGCTATTGTATCTTGGGTACTTTAGTACAGATGGTGCAGAGGAGTCTTCCTAAGTCACTTAGAGACTTAGATCAAGCTTTTTGATGAAGTATTTGATTGTGGAATGACCACATGAGTTTTCCTCAGGAATAACTTTTAGAATGACCGGCTTAGGATTTGAGACTTAGATTTTTTACAAGTATGTATGAGTATGGCTCAAAGAGTCTTTATTTTAAAATGGAATGTTTATGGCTCGGAGAGCATCTCTTTTGAATGAAAACCTAAGCTTTTCTTTTTGGTCATGTATAACTTATTGGTGTAACTATTTTAGTATACTACTGCCTGGTGGTATTTGGTGTAACTGGAATTCTGGAATGAAAGTGTAATTATTTTAGCAGGTGTTTTTTTACCTGGGATGTTCGAATTACAGAGGAGACTCTGTCGAAATTTTTGTAAAAAAAAAATACTAGCTTTTATTCAAGTATATCTCTAAATTAAATAGGCTTGTCAGGCTAGGATTGTAAGCCCCTGTGTGCCGATCAAGGCTTAGGTTTGGAGTCATGACAAATTTTTATACCCAATTTCAGACGCTTATGTACTTATATAAATCATTTTCCGAAAGCAACCAGCAAATTATCTTTTTAATTTAAATTCCGCATGTGTTACGTAGTAATACCTAGTGGGGGTGTTACACTGGAGGATTGCGACCCAGACCCATTACCCCCTTTCCTCATATCCTTCTTCCTCGGTTTAGGGCGCTTGCAGCAACAAAGAGAGAGAGGTGCAGAGAAGGAGGCATCACAGAGAGTGGGAAGAACCGGAAAAGAAAAGAGCCATTGAAGAAGGAGAGGGATGAAGATGAAGCTCAATTTAAAATCCTAAGAGTTTCAATTTAGTCCCATAAATTTCAAATTAGTCCCTGAAATTGTGTTTAAGGGCCACATAAGCAGGGTTAACGGTGTTAGGGAACGGAACTTAACGGAGGGACCATTTTGAAACACGGTTTGCAAGTACAGGGACTAAGTTGCTATTTCGCTAACTTCAGGGACCAACTTGATACTAAGTCCCAATTTCAGGGACTAAATTGCCTATTTACTCGAATATGGAGAGAAGAAGACAGAGGACAAAGATTGTCAGGCACAAAATGCTGAATCAAACTCGGAAGCCAAAGAGGCTTATAAAGCTGCAAGGAAGGACAGTGATTCTGTTCTTGATTCCGCCATTAGTGATTAAGCTTCATCAGCATCTTCGGTGAGCATGGAACGTGAAGAGTTCTTGAGGCTTGTTAGGAAGGTAGCAAAGAAGGTGTGCGAGGGTGAAGAAACTGCTCCCAACATGGACGAGTTGGCTCGAGTTCTGGCTGAGTCAGTGGAGATAGTGGCGGTGCCGGAGGAGAGAGAGGTTTCCGATTTGACTAATGAGGGGCAAGAAATGTTGTTGATAGATGATGAAATTAGAGATGAGGACACAAAGACATCATCAAATGAAGCTACTTTGATGGAACAAGAACATGACACTCTGGTTTCTGGTGTTGAATGTGTTTGTGAAAACCTCAATTGGCTTAGTGAAAGGAAGAAGACGAAAGTTTTAGTTTTTGGAAAAGGAAGAAATTTGATCGTGTTAATTACATTTTGCAATTGATAAATAGATGCTACAGGTTAGTGGCAAGGAGTTGTTGTTTGATGCAACAGGTTGCTGGCTCGAGTCTTCACTTGTGCGTTTTGGATGTTTTATTTTTTATAAAATGGCTTAAAGGTTTAAAGTCAGGAAAAATGTGAGAGGTGAGTGTCGAACCATGGACGAACTGTTTAAGGGAAACGATGTTGACCACCAAGCTAGCATGACAATTGTGCTAATGAGGTGTTTTTAAAAATACTTAAGGCTATGTTTGGATTGATGGAAGGTGATGGAACGAAATGCCATGGAACATGATGGAATGGAGCGGAGTGGAACGGAATGGAATAAAAATTTCATTCCATTGTTTGGATATCATCATTTCAAAAGTGGATGGAAGGGAATAGTTATGAATATTTTATTCCTATATTACCATTATTTAAAAAATATTAATATTTAATTTATTAAGTCTTTGAGATGAAACTCATATCACACCACACATTTCCACAAAAGGTTATGCCAGGTTTCCTAGTTTAAGCAGCAAGCAACATGTCCTAGTTGAATCAGTTGAAAGAGAAAAAACAAGAAAACCCAGCGTTCTATAGGTACCGAAATAAGAAGCAATAACCACAATTTTTTCACTAACTTGAACATGTAGCTGTTTTCAAACACTACTAGTTTGGCTGCAAATTTTTATTCAACGGAACATGATGATAGCGTCTTGTAATCAGGGGAAGAAGCAACATAAGTGATAAGAAGAAAACGATGGCAACGTACGTTCCAAAGTAACATGCAGCTGATTGAAAGATCTTAGGGCAAACTTGTAATTTTAATAAGTTTATAAAATATCATATTTTGGTTCCATCCCATTCCGCCCAAATTGGAGGGGAAGAAAAATATGTATAAATGATGGAATATGATGGAATGTGTTCCATTGGGTTTCGTTCCATTCCATCTTTTTTTATACAATCCAAACAATGGAATATTATATCATTTCATTCCATTCCCCTCCATTTCATCCCTTCCATCAATCCAAACATACCCTAAGGGTTCTGAAATTATGGGATCCTGGTGGGTATGAGAGTATTTCTATGGAGGATAGATCATTGTGCTTCAAAGTATGGGATCCTGGAAAATTGTTTTTTAGAGAGATATTAGCTGTTGTATTTTGTGTTTTTTTAGCTAATTTGAATTAAGGGGGTGTGTTGGAATGTAATTCAAATATGTGTTGTTTAGTTAGTTAATTTGTTAAAGTGTGATTAGTTTGTTGTAACTAAAGTGGTTAGTTAAAAGCTATTAAGAGAGTTAGTTAGTGTATATGAGTCTATAAATAGACTTAGTGCTATAGTGTAAAATGTGTAGAAGTGTATAGTACAAGTGATGAAGTGAAAGTGTGTGTAATTGTGTGAAGTGAAGTGAATAATAAAGATTTTTGATTGTGTTCATTCTATATCTCTTTCTCTCGTCTTTCTCAATATTTCTATTCTTTCTATGTGCGTGCATCATGAGTGAGTGTGAGTGCTTGTGTTCCAACACCCTCCAATTAATAAAACTCACAAACAAGAGAGAGATGAAATTAACCTCTCGTATCATTTTCTTCCCTTCCCCTCCAAAAAACAACTCACAAACATAAGGATTGAGAATGTTGATCTAATTGATATGTTGCTGGGGACCTGAGAGGCTTTAGGTGAAAGGATTAGGTTCATTTAAAGTGAGCAGAAATTTAAAGGAAGAAAGTAAAGATATATCCACCATTAATTAACTAAAATGTGTGAGATCTTAAAATACTTTAATTAATCAAGAATGAATATATCTTTATTTTTTCACTTTACACTTTTACTCACTTTAGAAGAGATTTATCTTAAGTCAAAAATAGTCCAGGGGTTCTTAAGCCTTGATATATTGGAGCTTTTATGACAATTATATGATAGATGTCACTATCTTGGGATGTTGTGTCAAGGATGCTCTAATATAAGCATACACCATCCAATTATAAGCCTTCTCCACATCTAATTATTTATTTATTTTTAAAAAAAAATTAACACCAAACTGGCACTTAAATTCTCTAAGCTAATACACCTTAATCCTTTGCTAATTATTATGGTGTGTTAGTTTTGGTCAGACAAACACTAGTGAACCTAAGATTCACTGAATGAGTTGAAAGATAATCTGTCAACCCAAATCTAAAGGTAGAGGCTTCCTTTGATCTTGGTTATTTTAATTTGGCTCTTTCGGCAAAGCAATGTTACACACATATCAGTCTCAACCAAATTCTAAGTGCCTTTATCTGGAAAGCCGGATCTTCACAATTTATCCTTCTAGTTTTTTTTTGGGATCAAAATCCTTCTAGTTTAGATATGAAGCCTGGTATCTTCACAATTTATCCTTCTAATTTAGGTAATAATCCATCTATTACTTGGAGAAACATTAAAAGGACATAAGTGCTGTACATTTGTATCATTTTAAAAAAGGAAATATTTAGAATTTTAAGATGCGGGTTTTAAACTTTCCTTTATTACTCTTTAATACATTAGATTACACTATCTATTTTATACTCAAATCTTTTTAACATGTGCTGATTCTCCCAACATACATCACATTTAAATGTGCACGTGTTTGATAAGGATCACTATTAGTTTAATTAGTTAGTTAGTGTTAACAACCTTCTGTTATGGTAGTTAGATTAGAGACCAGTTTTGTGTAACTAATTTCATCTCTTATCATCTATTATCTCTTTGTATAAATACCTATTTGTATGCTTGACACTACTAGAAATCCATCTTTTTCGGACAGATTTACAGACGGATTTCAGACGGAAATCGGACAAGTTTCCTACGGATTTCGGACGGATAATTCATTCTGGACGGATTTCGGACGGGTCTGAAAAAGCCTTGTTGGAAATTATAAAATCCGTCCCAAATTCTGTTCGAAAATATTTACAGACGGATTGCAGACGGAATATGGACAACGTGCAAATCCGGATTTTGGTTATTGTTCAGACGAATTTCGGACAAATTTATTTTTGTTTTCCAACGGATTTGGGACGGATGTTGTGATTTTATTGGTTATTGTTCGGACGAATTTCGGACATATTTATTTTTGTTTTCCAACGGATTTGGGACGGATGTTGTGATTTTATTTGGGACAGATTTCCCACGGAAGAATGAAAAGTCAGAATCTGTCACGGCCAGGCCATGATGCCCATCACGGTCGTGACATGTCAACTGAGGCAGACCCCTTCAAGGCAGAATCTATCACGGCCAGGCCGTGATACCCATCACGGCCGTGACAGACCACTTAGTGAAACAACGTTCAAGGCAGAAGCTGTCACGGCCAGGCCGTGATGCCCATTACGGCCGTGACACGCATTCTATGGATGATTTTTGAAAAGCCCTATGTCCAAAGGGGATAAGAATCATAATTGCACCTCTTCAACCTAAAATAAACACATTCACCCAAAAACCAAGAAACAATCACCAAATAAAAACCAACCTTGTGCACATTATTATGTGTAAGTGTGTCCCATAACTTTACAATACTTCATTCACCCCAAAAAAATTGTACATTAAATCACAATACAGGTGACCGAACCTGATCTCCACTAATACACAGAAAAATGAATGGTAACCATAAAATGGATCATGTGTAGCAGCAATTAACTTAAACATATTGATGACTCAGTTTTGTTTTCAAACCCCATACTCTTTAGATCATATTTGACAACACCAAGCTTACTTCCAAATTTCATAAAAGTGAAGCCAAAGCTAATACATCAAGCATAGCTAGATTATTGATTGAAAATGGAGCATCCTCTACCCAAGTGGTGTCCCTGAAAGAGAAAGTTAGTGATGCTAAGGCATGAGCAAGTGAGCAACTCTATTACCTCCCCACTCTTAACATAAGAAAACTGACAAACTCTAACATCAAACCAAATAGATACATTCATCAGCTAGCATAGCAAGGTGTCATTTGCTATAGGAATTACTAACAGAGAGTCTAGACACAAACAGATTTTACAAGGGGATGTTAAATCCTCTATTAGCTTTCTACCTGTATTTTGTAGAAGTCCTTTCATGACATTATCCAACAGCATCCTCAGAGGGTCACCTAATGTTACAAGAAAAATTTTCTAGTCCTTAACACTAAAATAAATGAATCAAACCATACAACTAAAGTTGATGCAGTGATTATGAAAAAAGCCATCCTATAGCAGTGTACAAATAAACAAGTTAAGTCCTTCCCTTCTTGTCTTGTGAGTCCCTTCATCTCCAATTGTTTCAAAGCTTCTTTATCATACAAATAGCCATTAACTTTCACATTCAATATGTAAGATCCAACTAGGCTTGCTACAGATCAAAAATTGTATAAAGTAGAATAATATTTGAGGCCAAATATTTTCAGATATGATTGCAAACATTATGGCATGTATTATTATGCTTTAGCATACTACTGTTATGCTTTAGCATCAAACATCAACTTAGCCTTAGAACAAGCTACAGACAATGGACGGCTAACAAGTACAAACAATAGTATATAAATTGGAAAATGAGAAGATGTGAAAATTCAAGTACAAACAATAGTATATAAATTGGAAAATGAACATGTATATACCCACCAAAATAGTCCAGGATCATCTTGCACCCTATAAATCCCAGAACAACAGCAATGGACGGCTAACAAGACCAAAATTAGCATATCATCTTGCACCCTATAAATCCCATTTAAGTATTGCCCAATGCGGACCTATATATAAAAGAGGATCAGGAACAACATCTCAAAAACTGTATTTAAACACTTAATGGAAGTCAAAAATTGGGGTTTAGAAACACAATTGATCAAAGAAGGATGAAATCTCAAAAACTGTATTTAAACATCTATATGGTCCTTTAACTTTTCAGGTGCAAACAGGAACCACAATAAGTCTCATTGTGCTCAAGCCTGCCTCCATGTCTTTGCAAGGGCTTTTCAATCTGTGCAAATGAACATTCAACAGAAATCAGATTTCAATCTGCGCAAATAAACATTCAACAGAAATCAGATTTGGGCAAAATAGTGCTCATCACCACAATTTAGGCAAAATGAGATTTTATCATAAGATTACAAAATCGGTGTTTGGTATACATAAATTGACAGTCCCAATTATATAACAACATAATTAATTTCACAAAACATAACCATTTTCAAATAAAAATCAGATTGGGGCTTTAGGGTTCATAGAGAAATTTGGGAGAAATCAATCTAGTTAAAGAATGATGAAATTGATTTAGGGAATAACTAATTAATAGTCCCAATTGCACAAAACAAGGTTCAATTTCAAAATTAAACTCTGAATTCAAAAGCTAGGGTTTAGGGTTTTAAAATCAATTTGGGGTTTTTCTGAATCTGAGCAAAATAGATGAGATTTCACTTACCCCGGGAGAAGGGAAGAGGTACTGTGACGACGACCCAAGGTGGTGATGACGGCGGACGACCAGAGACAGCGGCAGAGCTCCATTTTTGCGCTGCTACAACAGTTCAGGAAGAAACCAAACGACCCTATGTGCGGCTCCCTACCAGGCGCGGTGGTCGGACGGCTCTCGAACGGCCTTGGACAGCACCGGAAGGCTAACCCGTGGCAGAGGCGCGACGTGAACAGGAGGAGCGAAACAAAGCAGAACGCGCGTCGTCTTCTCCACAACGTGCGACGGCTCCGAGCGACGTGCAGGGGCGGTGGTCGCGCTGCTGTGACCTTGAAGTGAGAGAGGAGTTTGATGGATGAAGGAACACTACAAAAAAAAAACCTATTTAGCGACCGAAGATTTCGGTCGCTGAACATGATAATTCGGTTGCTAAACTGTATAGCGACCGAATTAGCGACCGAATTAAGGGAGTAGCAGAAACCCTGGTGGCTAAATGTTTAGCGACCGAACTTGTATTTCGGTCGCTAATTTGCGACCGATATTTCGGTCACAAAATTATATATTTCGGTCGTCGTATAGTTGGTCGCATGCTCAGCTAACCTAATTTGGTGACCGATATTCGGTCGCTATTTCGGTCGCAAATTTTGAATTTTTTTTTATAAAAATTTTCCTGTAACTGAATCCTACCGACCAAATTTTGTTTTTCAACTATTACCCCATTGATTTTTAATTTCTGATATAAACAAAATAGACAAATATTTTTTTGAATAAATAGAAAACATAAATATGATGTACTAACGATCCAAAACACCACAGTCAATATGATCAAGAAAACATATACATTAATTAACGCAAGTTTAATGATTGTTTATAAAAAAAGTTTAATAAGTACTAATTAACGATCAAAACATAAAAATACACCACGGTCAATAAGTACTAATCAAAATATCAAAACTCATCAATCTTCCAAAGGGATGAACATGTAGAAGCGAGAACCCCCAAGGTACTTAAACTTTACCAATGCACCAGTGGACAACAAATACAACTCCCCGATACCATTTGTATCTGTTGCAAAATATGGGCGATCCTCATGGATTACTATATTCCCATTGAACAGATTTTTGCTTTTGTCTTCAATAGTCACAACACGCGGTATTTCTTGTCCCCAACGACGGTAGAATGATCGCGGGATTGAAATCAAATCCTGCAAATACACAAGAACAATTTAGTAAATGATTAGTTTATGCCTAACCATCATTACGTGAATCCGATCGTTATTCTTAAGTTGATGAGATACTGTACCTGGTCTATATGGATGGTTGTCTCAAAACATTTAGTCGGATCCATTTTCTGATAAAACGATAAGGAAAACAAGTCATATGTCTAAACTTCATCAAGTGATAATAAGAAAAGATGGAAAGATCCATGTAGCATACTAGCATGTTAAAATAGAACAAAGAAATGCAACTTCACATGCAACTTTACAGATTAGCAAACATAGTAGTTTTCAGGAAAGCAGATGCTTTTACGTCGTTTTGAAGGATGGTCATAGAGAGGACTTTTCCTACCGGAAGTGCCTAGATAACCTAGTAAGGATGGTCATCAACAACTATTTCTGGAAAGCTCCATTTCCTAGTGAAACAAATGAGTAGAAAACCAGAGTTGCTTTCATAATATTGTGTACAGAGCTGCTTTCTAATGTAAATAATGTTTTAATGATGACGGCACGTCATGCATGTGTCTGGCAAACTATGCCTAGTCCTTCATTTTATCTAACCCTATACTTAATCCTTCATTATCTAAGAGACTTACTTTTGTTGGCTTCAAGAAGAGACTTTCTTAAGCTCATGGACTTTAAATTAGTAAATGAATATTAACAACAACAAAGTCATGCCATTTACGAACTAATAACACTTTATCAATTCATTCCAATGCTTACAATGTAAATATATACAAATACGATTCCATAATCATTTCCAAACAAGTTATCAATAAATACATATCAAATTATTCTAATTACATTGATTCATTGTTATTGAAAGATTTTTATTTTAAAGAGAATAAACTATTCTTCATAGCAATCCAAATGTATGAACATGCTCAGATATAAGTACTAGCCTTCAATAAATTTACATCATCAAACAGAAAAGAGATAAGTAGAATTACCAAATGAATCCGATTCAAAATGAGTGAAAAGCTCTCTTGGAATTACAGGCTACAATAATGTTTTTAGATCATTTCATACTCCAACAAAGAATATTTTTTTGTTTACAAAGAAGTGAACAAGAACTTGAAATCCCTCAAACCCTCTTTTGAAATTTTTGAAACAGATTCAGACAAGAACCAACAAATTCATGGATTCCAAACGAATCAAAATACAATACAATCAGACTGCATACACATACAATACAATATGAAATTATTCACAGCAAGTAAACAGCTGCATCACAGAGGCTATAGATCATACTATTGTGAGATATTCCCTGAGGCAATATAACAGAACAATGAACAACCTTCAAAGACATAAATTCAGCCAAGATATGGAAAGATAAACATACCAGAAATTACAAGTGCCATATTTAATAGAAAACACATCATTAACACAGGGACAATCTTGTTATTGGACATGTTAAACTAGAATGGTCTTCAAACAACTCCCTCAGTATTGGTCATTTGTTTGAACTCTAGACATGAACTATCCATGTTTGAAATTGTAGACACCTAGCACAAAACAAATTGAAAATCCATAGCACACATCCTCACTAACCAATTTAGATGCATTTCACAAAGCAGGACTGAATCTAAATCAAAGACTAAGATGCTGAAATGGAAGGTAATTTCACAGCTAAATCAACAAGAAGCAAACCAGAAGGGTTCTCAGATTAAATTTGAAACATTAAATTGGTACAGTTACACTAATCCTAGTTCTCACTGATATCTTTATCTCATCACTTAAATATGCTAATGGATTCAAGTTTCACGGCCAATGCAGGTGGGTGCTTTGAGGCTTTAAAGTTTAAATTATACAACACGTCAATAATCAACAAAAAACCAAAACCTGTTTATGTTTCGCAGACTCACACAAAGAATGGCATTCTGTGGCTCAAGTAAACATCAATTCTAATCTCATAGTCTTGACTTTTGATATTTCAATGCATTAAAAAAAAGTTACAAAAACATATTTCTCGTGCTTTCTCAATGAGAGCTTCCTAATCCTAATAGGAGTGATTAAATAATGACACATGAAAACAAATGATCATCACAACTCACAACTCACATGAAATACACAAGTAGCTCTTCTCAGTAGTAAGCAATAAAGCAATGAAATACATACAATCCACAAAATTTTTGAAATGAAACAATGAAGCAAAATAAAAATGATACATAGAGAGTCCATGGTTACCTCAAGGCAGAGCAGGGAATGCACAAAATGAGGAAAGAAGAGGGTAGGAGGAGCCTCGCGCGTGGTGACCGGGAGGGCTGCGTGTTGGTAGCCGGAGTATTGGTCGAAGCAATCGAAACGGAGGGGGGGAATTAAAAAGAGAGCAGGAAGAGGGGAAAGGAAGAGAGGAGAGGAAGAGGGGAGGAAGAGATGGAAGAAGAGGAGGAGGAGGACGGAGGCTTACCGGAGATGGCGGTGGTGGCGATGGTGACTGGCGGCCTGACGACGCGAGGGAAAGAAAAGGGGTGAGGGTGGAAGAGATGCAGAAATGACGAAGAAGGGAAAGATTTCACGATTTTAGGGATTTATAATTTGGCGACCGAAATAATCGGTCGCTAAATCGGTCGCCAATCACTTAAATACAAAATCGGTCGCTATATTCGATCGCGGGATGAGTTAATTTGAAATTTGAATTCATAAATTTAGCGACAAATTTTTAAATCGGTCACTAACACGCGCAGTTTTAATTTTTTTACGCGCCATTTAGCGACCGAATTAATATCAGTCGCAAATGTAAATAAAATTTAACCATTGCATTTAATTCGGTCGCCATTTCGGTCGCTAAGAAGACATAAAATTTCGGACTTTTAAGCTCCTTTATTTAGCGACTGAAATAGCGACCGATAACCCTGCTACGCTCTATTTCGGTCGCTATTTCAGTCGCAATATTAACTCTAATCAGTCTTTCATGTAGATCCTACAATCGGTCGCCATTTCGGTCGCAAATAGCAACCGAAAAATTCGGTCACCATTTTCGGTCGCTAAAGAACCTTTTTTTTGTAGTGAAGAAGAATGGATTTTGAGAGAGATGGTGTCAGGAGGAAGAAGAGAAAAAGAAAGAAGAAAGGATAAAGAAGAAGAAAGAAGAAGAAAAAGAAGGAAAGAAAGAAAAAAAAGGGGGTTACGGGTCTAATAGTAGAAGTATGAGAGAGAAATTGATGTTTTTAACTTAATATTTAGTAATAGGTATAAAAATGAGTGATAAAAGTTAAGCCTAAAATAAATATGTTTTTACTTTTTGGAATTTAAAAATAAAGGTTGATAAATATATGATTTCGAAATTCAAACTAGAGTAGAGATTAATAATTGAACTGATCAACTAAGAAAATACTCGGTCCAAAATTTAATCTCCGATTAATGTCAAACCAATTTATTTTCAAATCTAAAATTAAATAGAATGAAAATGTGGAATGATTTTCTCTTAATCATATTATTTAAAACATTTTCTGTACTGGTAATAATAGTGACAATAACGTAAATTATTGTCTAGTAAGCGTGCATTCACTGAAATAAACAAAAATAAACATCTAGATAATTAATTATTTCAATAAAATAATTAGGGACAGATTTAATTATGTTTTACTCGTATAGGAACCAAACGGATAATGTATAGGGACCAAATGGATGTAAGATAAATCAAGAAAAATATAAAAAATAACAAATCCGTCTGAAATCCGTCCGAAAATATAAAAAATAACAAATCCGTGTGAAATTCGTCCGAAATTTTCGGACAGATTTCAAACGGATGTAAGATAAATCAAGAAAAATATAAAAAATAACAAATCCGTGTGAAATCCGTCCGAAATTTTCGGACAGATTTCAGAAGGATGAATATAAAAAATAACAAATCCTTGTGAAATCCGTCCGAAATTTTCGAACAGATTTCAGACGGATGTAAGATAAATCAAGAAAAATATAAAAAATAACAAATCCGTGTGAAATTCGTCCGAAATTTTCGGACAGATTTCAGACGGATGTAAGATAAATCAAGAAAAATATAAAAAATAACAAATCCGTGTGAAATCTGTCCGAAATTTTCGGACAGATTTCAGACGGATGGAAGAAAAATATAAAAAATAACAAATCTGTGTGAAATCCGTCCGAAATTTTCGGACTGATTTCAGATGGATGTAAGATAAATCAAGAAAAATATAAAAAATAACAAATTCGTGTGAAATCCGTCCGAAATTTTCGGACAGATTTTAGACGGATGTAAGATAAATCAAAAAAAATATAAAAAATAACAACTCCGTCTGAAATCCGTCCGAAATTTTCGGACAGATTTCAGACGGGTGTAAGATAAATATAAAAAATAACAAATCCGTCCGAAATTTTCGGACAGATTTCAGACGGATGCAAGAAAGATATAAAAAATAACAAATCCGTGTGAAATCCGTCCGAAATTTTCGGACAGATTTCAGACGGATGTAAGATAAATCAAGAAAAATATAAAAAATAACAAATCCGTGTGAAATCCGTCCGAAATTTTCGGACAGATTTCAGACAGATGCAAGAAAAATATAAAAAATAACAAATCCGTGTGAAATCCGTCCGAAATTTTCGGAGGGATTTCAAACGGATGTAAGATAAATCAAGAAAAATATAAAAAATAACAAATCCGTATGAAATCCGTCCGAAATTTTCGGACCGATTTCAGACGGATGTAAGATAAATCAAGAAAAATATAAAAAATAACAAATCCGTGTGAAATCCGTCCGAAATTTTCATAAAATTTCGGACGGAAACATTTCCGTCCGAAAATAACAATTTTCTAGTAGTGTGACATAATCAATGAGAGTCACAATTATTTCTCTTCATTTGTAGTTCATCTCTTCCCTTCACAAGATATAGAATTGATCTTTCTTTCATTCATTACTGCTCAGATACCTTTAGTGTTAATATCATTAATTGAGAGCAAATGAATTTCCTTTGCTATTTTGGGTAATAAGTAATAACCTTCCAACTGTTGGCTTTTACCATGTGAAAACTGGAGAAAAAAAAGATTATGCTGATAATCTGTTTTCAAATAATCGATTATTGTAATAATCGATTATAATCAGAATCTGTTTTTATTTTGGGTACGTATGTTTGCAAAAATAATCTCTTTTACATAGTAAATTACGAAAAATGATATGAAGTTATTTGTTTATAATATTTGGTGGAAAAGTGAATAATATTTATTTTTTTTAACATTGGAATTTTTATAGGATGTTAACTTTAAAATTTATGAATTGAAGGCTAAAATTTTTATTATTAATTAAGGGTTTCAATTTATATAAAAATATTTAGTTATAAAAAAAATTACATTTTTAAAGACAGAGTAAAAACTGAGCACTCAAAGTTCGGTCCCTTTAACTTGCCTCTTTCATTTTATTTTCATTATCCTCTAGAAACTTCTTTTTGGGTCCCTTTCACTCATCTCCCTCTACTCTCCCTTCCTACGTCTCTATGAGAGAAGCACTCAGCTCCCTCGATCGGCGACCCCAGGAGGAGGCCGCCTTGCTGCCGGCGATGCATGAACGGAGAACGCAAGGTCACCTTATTGTCGGAGGAGCATGAACGTGACGACGGAGTTTCCAAGCACAACAGCAGGATGGGTTTTGGATCTGCTGAATCTTGGATCTCCTTCATTCTACATTTTTGGATCTACTCTTTTCTGGGTTTTTACATTTCTTCCAAAAAAAATTTTGAATATCCATTTTATGATTTATGGTTCTGAAGTTTTGAATATCCATTTTTGTGACATTGATGAGTTTTGATGAATAAAGGTGGATACGGGAAAGACCGTTGAGGGGCAGAGGAGGTTATTAAGGGGAAATCAGTCAATAAGCGTAAATAATTTAATCAAACCATTGGTGGTAGGAACTTATCACAAAATAGCTTAAATTGATGAAAAGTGGCTTTTTTATGATACAATGATTATTTGACAAAGCAACTTAATGGTGTAAAAACAGCTGATTTGGAAAGAAATAATATTTCCCAAACATGCTCATAGAAGGGGAAAAAAATGAGTGCTTCCAAAACAATCTCGAGCTTGTGCATGTTTATTTAAGATTCTGGACATCCCAAACTTGATTCTAGTACTGAAGTAAAAGTGATTTTGAGGATTTGAGGGCGTTTATTTACCAAATTGCGTTGAAAAAAAATTGATTTGGGTTTGATTGATTCTATGAGAAACAAAAAAATTTAGCTTTTTCGTTGAGAAGAATTGATTCTTGATGTAGGACCATAAAATTATTTATATTTACATCTTAAAAATGATTTTACTTTTGACTTCTACTTAAGATTTTACTCACCACAAAATAATGTTTCAATCTGCGTTTGACCAAAGCTTCTCTTTGGAGCTTTTATTAAAAGTGCCTTCGGACGCGAAATAGTATCGTTTGTGTTGGGAATTTTTTTTCCTAAACAATCATTTTATCATATAAATAAAATCAATTATTCTAAACTCATTTTTAAAATATCATTATCAAAGACAAATCAATTTTTTCAACCTCAATTTTTTATTAAAATAAATTTTTTTAGAATTAATTCTTTCATAATCAATTCTATCAAAATCTAAAACAAACAGACCATTCATAATCTATGTTTTTGAAATCTCGTATCGACTTAAGTTGACAGAATTTTTCTATTAATTTGAAAAAAATAATATTAAAAGGTTAAAATTAAATAATATTTTATAAATATAACATATGACATATATCAATTTTAAATGAAGAAAAAAATTGTAAGAGAGTTTATGATAATATTATAATTTCTAGTAAAATAATGTATCACTTTCATTTGAAGCTCTGAAGTTTGAGTTGAAGGCCTGCAATTGCAATTTCGCATGCTGAAACTGAATGTGGCCATGATGGCGACCTTGTTCAAACCGGATCCTATTGTCTTACAAGTGTGGGGCCACCACCGAAGGCGAAGCCAAGAAAAAAAGACAGCATCCATTGACCCAACGACTTAAACAAAAACGAAAGAGTAGCAAAGTCTCCGTTTTCGTTCGCATAGCATAGCTCTTTGACTTTTCATTACACCACACACAACCACCGCCATTCCCTACGAAACAACGTTCCAACAGGGTTTTGTCCGTCACAGCCCCGTGAATATCGACCTTCTTGTTTCACTTGTACTACTAATGTAATAATAATAATAATAATAATAATAATAATAATAATAATAATAATATTACAATACTTTTGTTTTGCAGAAATTTCAAGATAATACTAAGGTCTCCTCGTACAGGCATCTTGGACCGGACAAATGGGATGTTAATCAAGTGTAAGCAACTTGCTCTCATAATGAGAAAAATCTAAGGATTTTGGGTTCGAATTCTTGTGGAGTCACATCATTGGGAGGAATCAAGAGATAAAACTATTTTCAATCAGTCGAACTAGAGATTAATCCCACAGCGGACGGATGACCTAAGCTGCGAAGATACTCCGGTGGACCCACTTGACCAAAAAAAAAAAGCATTATGAATGGGATTAGGGTTTTTAAGGTTTAACTTCATCCCAACCTAATTGGATATTTAATAATTGATAGGATATTTTTTCACTCGTGATAATTAAGGGACAGATTGAGACAATTTGATTCATTGAAATGATACATATCAATTTTAACATTAAACATAACTAAATGATAAAATTAAAGATGAGTTTAAATTAAGATATACATATTATATATATATATATATATATATATATATATATATATATATTGATTACAGTAAAGTTTAAGTGAATTTGGTTCCAGGGGCTTAACAGAGTCAGGACATGCCTCACGACTCAACGTTTATAGACCCACCAACGTGATCTCACATCGATAGTGAGATTCGAATATATTTTAAATTATAAAATTTAAAATAAATAATATTAATATAAATATATTATTATGTTACGTAAAATATTATTGATTGAGTTAAATAATTTAATTACTACTTATACTTAATTGTAAAAAAAATGTAAGTATAAAAAAAATATGAAACAACATATTAAATTGAAACGACGCAAAACATAACCTAAACTCGACACCAAAATTAAGTTTTTTCTAAAATTCGAATTTATCAAAATTAGTTTCGGGTCTCGATGGATTATTGAGACGTGCCGGTTGAACACTTGTGACGGGGACATATTTAGCATTTTAAGCCTTTTTGTCTTTTCTTTGTTGGGATTTCCTTCATTGCTGGCTCTGGTTGTTGGACCTATGTTTTGTTACACTTTCTCGGCAACCAACAAGCAGGGCCATGTCCTTATAGATTCACCGTTCTTAACCAACCCTATTGTTTCCTTCTGATGCAAGGGGTGAGCCGAGAAAAGAATCTCGTATTGTATTATTACTACGCACTCATGACATGTTATGTATGGCCATGAATACATTGAACCTGGACGATGAAGGGGTTGTGTTTTTTCTTTCTTTCGTAATTTGTTTAATTTAAATGCCGCGTTCCCAAGTGTTGTTGTGTCTGTCTGCTCTATTTATGGGGTTTCACGTTCAAAAATATAAATCCAGTCTTTTCAGAAGGGACACATGAGAACTATCCATTGTGGAGAGTGCAAAGCCAAGCTGTAACTCTAATTTCTGGGTACGTATTCTATTTTATGTATATAATAATAATATATAAGCACCTTTTTGCATTTTTCACTTTCCGCGTGTTCTTTTTAATTTGTGCTTTTACAAAAATCCTAACAGGGGAAGAGTTAAAGTGCACTTGTCAACATATAAAAAGAATACTTTTGGTGTAATTGGGATCCTCCACTATCAATGGCTTGCATGAGAAGCGTAGGAAGGACAGGTGAGTCTATTTTAAATTTTATTCTCCAAACTTATGGTTTTGGAATCAGTTTTATAGTTTGAAAACTTATATTACGTGCACTTCATTCATATTTGTATATGATTCATATTCATATTTATTTTAATTTGACATGTGATATAGGATAACACTCAATTACACTTACCTTCAGGTACAAAATGTTCACCCATGTGTCATATTTTGTCAATACATATATAAAAGTAATTTTTCTTTTGAAATTGACACCCAGTGGTTCATAAATCATAAATCATAACTCATAACTCTCAAGAGGTTGGAAAACTCCAGATTTCGGTCCCATCTTGTTCTGGAACAACTTTGCTATTACTAATATCAGTACGAGTAATGATATTTGGACGTATGAAAGTACTAATTCCTATTTATTTGTTGTTTTCTTCTCTCTCATCATATATTTCATTATTCCCAAGACATTCATAGGCTTTATGGTATCTATACAAAATCTCCAATTTCTGTGTCCAAATATATTTACTTTATTAGTATTAAATATAACATGATGTATTAATTATCTATAGTCACATTATTAAGCAACAAAGTAAATTACTGTTATTCTGTTGGGCAGTCAAACACGGTTTTGATTGTTATTTTTAATTATTTCAAATGGAGGGACTAATCGCCTTTTCGATTAAGAATTTGATTCCTTTCTCATCTTTTCTGAGAGTGACATGTTTTATTCTAGGATTTAAATTCACTTTTGTTTTAGAATTGGAGTGATATTTGAGAATTTTGTATCTATGCTTTTCTAAGTGAGTGGAACTTTTGTTTTGCGTGAGATTAACCCGTCCTTGTGAACAGACACGGAGAAAGAGACCATTACTCATACTATTCGTTAGATACAAAATTTCACAATCAATGTTCCTTATAATATCAACTGAAGTGTCAGATTATCTTTAGTTTATACATACATCTTGGTATTCCTCCAAAAATCTTAATAAAAATATCTTTGTTTTGATCACATTAGTCTTGAGATTTGACAAAGAAACATATAGGCTTCAAATTCCTCACTTAATAACTAGTATTTCTAATTATGGATGGTTGTGGTGGACCTAGGTTTAACTTCTCCCTCTCTCTTCTTTTTCTTTTTTGTTAAAAAAAATATAAAACACTTCATTGACTCTGGTTTTCAAAGAAGCACATCAATTGCAGATTGTCATATGATTTTAATAATTTTGAACTAGCTGCTACAAACCTTTGCTTTTCCTAGACAATAACTTCTCACAATCCATATATTCCTCCCTTTGCCATTGATTCTTCTTGTGCTACTACAGTTATGAAATATTGCTAGATGACCATCTGACCTTAGGTACTTTGAATTTCATGGCTCGTTTGGCAGGGATTGAAAATTATGCATTGTATTGATTGTGACATGTATGGGATTTTGGTCCAAACATTAAATTGTCAAGTCTTTTGTTTCAGCTTGAGGAGGTTCACACATTAATTTTGTTACAAGTTTCTATTTCAGCTTGAGAACATTGACCTAAAGCTAAAGTCATTGGAGTTATATAATCCAATCACTTCACATCCGTTTCCTGCTCAAGAAGGTGTTACAGCTTGAACCATTGACCATTCAAATCTTCTGTCACCATATCATCACTTCCATTCAGGTTGGTTAAACATTTCACATAGTTAGTATAGGATCTATTTTTAATTATCATCAATCTACATCTCATCAAATTCCATAAGAGGTGCTTACATATCTGATTATCTTCACTTTTGGATTGCATACTAGAGCTGTAAGCAACATGGTAAACTGTGCATACAATGCAAACCATATTTTTTTTATGGGCAAATGTTAGTGTTAATGTTAGTATTTTGTTAGTGGATGAATTTTGAACCATCAACCTCCTTATCACTCCACTCCTTAACTTCGTCACCCCAACCACCAAGCCAACCTTATAACCCCACCAACGCAAACCATATAATCTTGTGATTCAGTGCTGCAGTTGAGACTTTATTTTCCACCTCTCACTAGTAGGAGTCATCTTTAATACAGGTGAAGGTCATTGTTGATGTCTTCAATGGGTCTTCCTGCTGATGAAAATCATGAAACAAAAGAGATGGTTGAGAGAAGTTTTTCTTCAAATGGTCATGCACCCGCCCACAAAGTGGGAATTCCTCCAAGACAGAACCTCTTCAAGGAATTCAAAGCCACTGTAAAAGAAACTTTCTTTGCTGATGATCCTCTACGACACTTCAAAGATCAACCTAAGTCACGGAAGTTCATCCTTGGTATTGAGGCCATGTTCCCCATGCTTAGTTGGGGGAGAACTTACAACCTTAAAAAATTTAGAGGGGATCTTATATCTGGTCTTACTATTGCAAGTCTTTGCATCCCTCAGGTATATATATTTGCTTTAAGATGTTCATTTTCAGCTTCTTTAAAACACGAGAATAGTTCGCCATAACTTGCTTCATTTTAAGGTTTTAATACTTGGCTTGAAAAACAGGATATTGGATACGCCAAGCTTGCACATTTGGATCCACAGTATGGATTATGTAAGATTCTTGTCTCTCATAAACAGTTCAAGTTGTCCATGTGTTTTCATTGTATGTTGGACTGAGACTTTGTTGCTTTTTGTTGTACCCTTTTTACAGACTCTAGCTTTGTTCCGCCACTGATTTATGCTGTCATGGGTAGTTCTCGTGATATTGCTATTGGACCAGTGGCAGTGGTTTCTCTCTTATTGGGGACCTTACTTAGTAAGGAGATTGATCCTGCTACAAATCCAGAAGAATATAGGAGACTTGCTTTTACAGCCACTTTTTTTGCTGGGATTACACAAGCAACGCTTGGGATTTTTAGGTATAATATGACACCTCCATCCAATACTTAGAAGAGAATTTGCATTTTCACCCCACCCCACTGATGTTTATGTCATATATATGTGCTACCAGCTGCCATGAATGTTCCACTGTTTAATACATCATGATGATGCTATGGTTGGCTGGGTTGGTTTTTTTTTTAATCAGGTTAGGATTCTTGATTGACTTCCTATCCCATGCTGCTATTGTGGGTTTTATGGGGGGTGCTGCCATCACAATTGCCCTTCAACAGCTTAAGGGTTTCCTTGGCATTAAAACCAAAAAGTTCACAACCAAAACTGATATTGTCTCTGTGCTGGATTCAGTATTTTCAACAGCCCATCATGGAGTATGCTCTCTCTCTCTCTTACACACAATTGATTAATAATGTATTGGACAAAACTTATGACATGTGTAACAGCTCATACACATGTTATGTTTTCATTGATAACTATTACACATGTCATAATTCTATTGAAAAACAATATCTAATGTACCTATGGAATTGTGCCTAAGTGATGTGTCCTAATATCTTGCAGTGGAACTGGCAAACTATAGTCATTGGAGCTAGCTTTTTGGGTTTTCTTCTGGTCACCAAATATATTGTAAGACATCAAACAACCTGATTCGTTTGGCTATTTATATCTTTATTACATTGTACATTGTCTTCTGATTATTTCATCATGTACGTTATGTTGATCAGGGAAAGAAGAACAGGAAATTCTTCTGGGTGCCAGCAATCGCCCCACTGATATCCGTTGTGTTATCCACTTTTTTTGTATTCATAACCCGTGCAGATAAGCAAGGAGTAGAAATTGTAAGTTTATAGGTTTCCATTCTCATCCTGAATATTGCAGATTTTAACCGCGTTCATATGATTAAGTGATGGTAAAATTTACATAATACTATATTGCTGCATAACTAAATGTTTTTGTCTATTTAATATGTGAAGGTAAGAAACATAAAGAAAGGGGTCAATCCTTCATCGGTAAATGACATTTATTTTAGCGGTGAGTACCTTGGGAAAGGCTTTAGAATTGGCATCGTGGCAGGCATGATAGCATTGACTGTAAGTAGTGACACGCTAATACATCTCTTGAATGCTATATGCCCATTTGCTTCTATATAGTTCTAAACTTCTAATTAAACCATTACATTTTGGATGTCAGGAAGCCGTAGCAATTGGAAGAACATTTGCATCTATGAAGGACTATCAACTGGATGGAAACAAAGAAATGGTGGCATTAGGAGCAATGAATGTTGTTGGTTCAATGACTTCCTGTTATGTGGCAACTGGTAAGCTCAAATACAAGTTTTATGAATATTTGGCATCAGGTGCAAGCAAGTTTAATTAAGATCGGATGATGTAATAAGTGGTCATGTCTCATCAGAACTAAGTTATAGACATCTACTTTTAGGTGCTTACAATCAATGCAAAACTTGAAGGAAAAAAATTCTCAACTTGATAGACAAGGTTTTAAATTGCGTTTTGCGATCGCGGTTATGATTGCTTTGAGAAAATGTGGCCGATGCGGCAGTAATTGTGATCGCATTTCAGTTTCGGAGACCTCCAAAAACAAAACGTTGCGCCACAATTGCGGTTGTGGACCTTTATTTAATACCTTGCTAATAGATGATGAGAAGTTGAGGTTATAATTATTTTATGATAAATTTCTAAGTAATCAATAATCATGGAAGTGCATCAGACTAATTTTTAGCCTCTGATCTACCTTCTTTTAATCTCTACCTTCAGGTTCATTCTCTCGGTCAGCAGTGAATTTCATGGCTGGCTGCCAAACTGCAGTCTCAAATGTTGTGATGTCTGTAGTTGTGCTCTTAACCTTGTTATTCATCACTCCTCTATTTAAGTACACTCCAAATGCCATTCTTGCTGCCATCATCATTTCTGCTGTCATCAGCCTTGTGGACTACGAGGCAGCAATTTTGATTTGGAAGATCGATAAATTAGATTTTGTCGCTTGCATTGGAGCTTTCTTGGGGGTTGTTTTTAAATCTGTTGAGATAGGACTTTTGATAGCTGTAAGTACTAAGCACTAAGGCTTAGTTATCTTATATATGATCTAAAATTTCAAAGTAATTTCTGACTGATGTTGTTCACTTGGTTAATTCTACATGCTGTGGCCTATGGCAGGTCTGTATATCCTTTGCAAAGATCCTACTACAGGTCACAAGGCCCCGAACTGCTATCCTGGGGAAGATTCCTAGGACATCTGTCTATAGGAACACCCAACAATACCCAGAAGCTAGTAAGGTTCCGGGTGTACTGATTGTAAGAGTCGATTCTGCAATATATTTTTCGAACTCCAATTATGTTAAAGAAAGGTAAAGATGCATTCCACCTTGTGGTCATACATTGATAGATTAGTGTTTTTTTCCAGCACTCTTTGAATGAACCGAATTGAAACAATTAATCCTATCTGTATAGTGATTCAATTGAAGAAGTTTATTGAGCAACAACTATCTAAAAGCCCAAGAGGACAGATATGTGGTTCAAAATGGATAGAATAAGTAATATATATATGTTATTAATTGACTCTTTTACATTAAAAGTAATATATGTAGTAAGTAACATGAGAAGTTCTTGGTGCTAGAAGAGAGGTGTCGCGACCACAGTTGCGGCTGCGATGATGTTGTGTATTCCATTGTTATGAACAATTGCAAGAAAATGTGATTGATGGAGCCGCGCAATTGCGGTCGCCATGCGGATTGAGATAACCAAAATCTAAATGACATGGCTTCGACTGTAGTTTCGGACCTTGAACCTAATAATTACAATTAGGCCTAAAATCTGGTGGGAAAGAGGGAGGGTTCGTTTAGATTTCAAAAGATATATAGTCAATGACAAAATAATGAAGGATGGACCAGTTTGATGGTTAGAATAATTTGATTGAGTTGGCCATTCTGCTATCTGGAGGATTTGTACGTATCTTAAGTTTTTGGGATAGTATTTCAGTTTATTTTTCATAAATAAGTAATTTGTTTTTCGAAAATGGTAGTTTTAGAATGTATTTGTGACGCTTATGATCTACTCTTGCAGGATATTAAGATGGCTAATGGATGAAGAAGAACAAGTGAAAGAAGACTACCAAACAAAAATTCAATTTCTAATAGTTGAAATGTCACGTGAGTGTCTCTATTTTTTCCTTTGTGTTAGTCTTTTTTTCTTCTTCATTTTTCATTTATTAATTTGTGTTTTTTTTTTGTCACAGCGGTGACTGATATCGATACCAGTGGGATCCATGCCCTTGAAGAGTTATACAGAAGTCTTAAGAAGAGAGGTATTGAGGTAGGTAACCATATAATACGAATCATGCATATGATTGATCATTAGAAACAAAACATTCAAATTAATAATATTATGTGACACAATTAAGTATGATCGATATTCTTACTTACCAAGAAGAGTTCCTTGTTTGCTTGGTCACAGCTTGTTCTGGCAAATCCTGGACCTGTAGTGATAGACAAGCTTTACACATCAAAATTTACGCACTTGATTGGAGATGACAAAATCTTCCTAACTGTGGCAGATGCTGTTGCATACTGTTCTCCAAAGCTGGCTGAGGAGGACCCGTGAAAAATGTAATATCTTCCTTTAGGAGAACTATGAAGGATGAGATGGTCACTACAGGAAGTTATTACTTATCAGTAGTAGGAGAAGTGGCCTATCTCTCATATAGAAAGTTTGTGCTCTTCGGATCCTTATCCTAAAGAGAGAAACAAACAAAAGGAAATATCAAAGGCGCGCCTATTGTGCACCCAATAAGCATTGACTCCTCAGTCCTCCCTGGTTTTTACTTGAATGTCCACAGAATACAAGTGTATGTATAAAGAAGGGAAGCTGTTCACCCGTCTCTCTCTCTTGCACATTGATCATTGTTCCCCTGAATGGCTAAATCTAAAGAAAATGAGTGAATCACCGTTTTTGCGACGGGTGGTAAATTTATCTCTCACATAAGGGAAAGGTAAAAAATCAATCAAATTAAAAAAAATCAATCATATTAATTTAATTTGATGATATTTTATAAATTAGAGATTCTAACGTAATGAACATTTTTAAGTTTGGGAATATTTTTGCCTATTGTTTTATTGTGAGAGATAAATTTGTCACAGCAATACAATTCCCGGATCAAAATGGGTGACTTACACAAATAAGTTAAAAAAAAGCAACAAAATGTGTACTTTTGCTTGCATTACCATTGCTCTTGCATGAACCAAGAGGCAAAAGAACGCTAGATTCATACAGTACAAGCAGACTTCGTAAAAGGTGATAAAGTAAAAAGTCCCCAACATCAAATTCGAATACTGAAAGTGTAACAGGGAAATCTTTTAACAATTGGCTCAGTTGATTTATATTATTTTATTTTTTTCCCCAAAGTAATATGATATGATTCTGATATGTATGGATACCGGATAGCGTCCAGGTAATTGGGGGGACTTGGCAATGCCGAATGCAATGCATTGGTTCTCCCGGGGAAAAGTATATAATTTTTCTAAATCAGATTTATGAAAAGCAAAATAAATATAGAATAATAACACATAAAATTAATAATGGAGTTCAGTCAATAATGTCTATCTCTCTGTTGTGGATAATTTATTAAAAAGAGAAATATAAAAAGTGTTTACAAACACTTATAACCTTTCACAACCCACAACCTAACTACATCCAAAAACTAGAGTTTTTATTTCTAAGCATTTTGTTTCTCCCCTGATTTTTCTCTCTCTTGTTGGGATTGTTTTTTATAAGTTGCTAATAGGCTTATTTATAGGTGAAGAACCTTCCCATTTGGCACACGTTTTGACAACCGATGCCAATTGGTTTTGCTATTTTTTTGCAACGAATGCTTTTAATGGGTTGTACAGCAATAGCCACCTCATTGTAGTTGTGATTTTTACCAACAATCTCCCACTTGAAGACTGATTTTAATCTATCTTCACACCTCGATCAATGCAGCAGCCTTCTCTAGCCTGTTACTCTAGCTTTGAACACAACTTCAGTTTGTCAATGGTCACCACCTTTGTTAACATGTCAGCTGGATTCTTACTTCCTTGGTTCTTCAACGTTAGCACCTTATCCTCAAGTAGAGATATGATGAAGTGATAACGAAGATTAATGTGAATTCTTTGCCAGATGTATCGCACCGACCTTCACAATGCAAAACACTTTCCTCCTGGATGAATCCCAATTCTATTAACAATCCTTGAAACCATATCAATTCTTTACTAGCTTCTGTTACAGTTACTTACCCAGCTTCTATAATGGATAAAGCAACAATCTTCAGTACTTGCGACATCCAACTAACAGTTGTTGTTCCAACAGTAAATATGTAACTGGTGGTACTTCTTCGGTGATTGACTTCACCTCGAAATTCTCAATCTACGTATCCTTGTACTTTTAATTCTCCTTTACCAAAGTACAAACACTTCTTTGTGGTGCCTCGTAGATACCTCAAAATCCACTTAATTGCTTCCCAATGAGCTTTAACTGGATTTGACATAAACCTGCTAACAACTCCTACTGCATGGCCAATGTCTGGCCTCATATAGACCATCGCGTACATCAAACTTCCAATGGTTGAAGCATACAGAATCTTAGCCATGAATTCTATTTCTTCCTCTGTCTGAGGAGACTGGTCCTTGGATAGGCGAAAATGACTAGCCAAAGGTGTGCTTACTGGTTTGGCATCGCCCATGTTGAATCTTTTCAAAACACGGTTGATGTACTCTACCTGAGATAACTGCAAAATTTATCTTTGCTTATCTCTAGTGATTTGCATTCCAAGGATCTTCTTTGTTGGACCCAAGTCCTTCATGTCAAATTCTTTTGACAACCGCGTCTTCAAGTTTCTGATCTCGTCCATATCCGAACCAGCTACTAACATATCATCGACATAAAGTAGCGGAATGATATAACTGAACTTATATCTCTTGAAGTAACAACAGTGGTCATGTAACGCCCATCGTTATATTAGTAACCCAAATTAATTTCAAGAAAAATCCTTCAAAACATTTAATTAAAATATGTTGGCCATAAAATTTTTCTCAATTATATAAGTCTGGAAAATGTCTCATATTAAATAAAATAATAATAATGTATCAAAGTAATAAATATAATAATAATCCATACATCTGGATAAAACCAAATAAAAGAAAAGCCTCAAAACCGGTTACAATCCGAGAAAAATAATACGTAAGATCAAGAACGTCATTCGCATAGTACTCTCAACCATACTACATTACTAACCCACTAGCTAATCAAAAGGATGACTCTTCAGATCTCTCGGTCAACAGCGTTGTCCTCGGACTCTAAAAACAATACTTATAATGAGATATAAAATCTCAGTGAACAACAATACAGTTTATAAAATATTTTCAAAATTAGTATTGTTCTCAGCTGGCGCGGTAACCGGAAAAACTGTCCGTGGCATCCGCTAATTTTCCAAAATAATATATACGAAGGAAAAATACTTTTAATAACATTAATAATCTCAGCAACTCGAGAGCATATAGCATAACAACTCATCTCAATACATCACATTCCATATACCAAATAAATTCTAGATTAGTCCAAGTGACCCGAAGACCTCATAATTAAATTGGTCTATTGTCGGCATACCATGAATTCACACATCACATCACAACGGCGTCCCATTTCCCACCCCTACTCACGAGGGGTGTTTCGACGTCACCCTCCTGTCGGGGACATTTTCATTTCGATACTTCTCATGTGCACATGATGGTATTTCTCCTTTTTCGACACCCCAACATGTGGTGGTGTTACTTTCGATACCCCTTTCTAGGTGGTATTGCTCATTTTCGACATCCTAATTACATGGCAATGTTACTTTCGATACCCCGTTAAGGCGGTATTACTCTTCGATACCCCTATCATAGGCGGTATTGGGGCAAACATCAAACAACATATCATAAGGCACAAATTCCATGTCTCATAGATGTAACAACTCATTTACCATAAATTAAATATTTAGTCTTGTCATGTATACCAAATAAACTCATATCGTGTCATCAAGTGATCTTACAACTGAGGAGTCATGAACATCAAGGCATAACATACGTCAACAAACACATTATTTAACTAATACAAATACCAATCATGTATTTCATGCCACTAATAACAAGAGTAAATACTCAATTTAACAAATTTATGTTTTAATTGAAAACCCCCAAATTTTAAAGTTTAAGTTAATGACAACATTCACCTATTCAAATCTAATTCCAAAAAGACTATAAGATATATCCTTACGCACACATACAAACAATTATACCATGGAGATGGTTCGTAAAAAGTATTGTTACTCACCTCTCGAAGACCTCCAAAAAGCTATAAAAATTATCTATGATTTGCTAGTGGTTCCCTAAAGATTCTTCTTCACTTCGCTAACATTATTGGATCAGTGCTATGCTTCTCTCCCACACGGCCACACCCCCCTTTTTTTTCCTTTTCTTCTTCGGCGCACTGCTTTCTTCTAATTTGGTGTGACTAACATATATATGTAGACAGCGCCCACATGTATTGGTTTTCTCTCTTTTCTTTCTTTCTTTTTTTTTTAACCCATATGAATGGCTTTTGGCAAAAGCCAAAGCCTATAAAAGGTTACTTGGGCTTAACACCCCCGTACACCACTTATATATATATATATATATATATATATATATATATATATATATATATATATATATATATATATATATATATATATATATATATATATTGCATTATTTATTTATTTATAATAGTTAAGTAATTTCCATAAATTCTTATACTATTAAATTTTTATACTAAACCTCTTAATTATATTTTATTTGTAATATACTTTTTAATAACCTAATACTTTTTTTATCAAATTAATTATATTAATTATATTAGAATTTTAGGATGTTACAGGTCGGCATTGCACTTCTGAAAACCTTCCTTGTGCATGAAGTCGTCAAACTTTCTGTACCACTAACTTGGGGCTTGTTTCAGGGCATACAAGCTCTTCTTCAATCTACACACCATATTCTCCTTCCATTTTTCTGAGAAACCTTCTGGTTGGTACATATATGTCTCCTCATCTAAGTCTCCGTGAAGAAATGCGGTCTTCACGTCCAACTGCTCAAGGTAGAGAGCTCTTTACTGGTAACAATACTTAACACAGACCTGATAGTATCGATGTAACGTCATTCGTTACATTAGTAATCCCAAGGTAAAATCAATAAAAATCCTT
This sequence comes from Sophora flavescens, assembly GCA_030762895.1. Taxonomy (NCBI): domain Eukaryota; kingdom Viridiplantae; phylum Streptophyta; class Magnoliopsida; order Fabales; family Fabaceae; genus Sophora; species Sophora flavescens. Next base: position 50,185,058 of record CM061067.1, on the reverse strand, counting down.
TAAAACATTTAAATAAAACATACATCTCATAAAGAAAAATTAAAAAATATATATATTTAAAGTCTGGAAATACCTCATAATAAATAACGTAGTAATAAAATATCCATGTAGTGAATATAAATATAAATAAAAATCAAAAGCCTCAATACCGGGCGTCTACTAACAAACCCAACGATAAATAAATAAACGTGTCTAGCCACATACGGCTCCTTATTTAAGAAAATACTAACCAAACTAGAAAGAATAACTAATAGAATCCACTAAGTCTTCATGCCTCTTCAGTTTCAATGGTGTCCTCCTCGTGCTCTGAAAACAATACTTAATAATGAGATATAAAATCCCAGTGATCAACAATACAGTTTTATAAAAATATTTTCGAAAATAGCATTGTTCTCAACCAGCGCGGTAACCGGAAAAACTATCCATGGCACCCGCTAATTTTCCAAAATAATATATATAAAAGAAAATACTTTTAATATTAATAATAATCTCATCTCAATACATCACATTCCATATACCAGATAAATTCTAGTTTAATCCAAGCGGTCCGAAGACCTCCTAATTAAATTGGCCTCTTGCCGGCATGCAATATATTCACACATCACACGACAATGGCGTCCCATTGCCCACCCCTACTCACGAGGAGTTTCGATGTCACCCTCCTATCGGGGACATTTCCATTTCGATACCTCCCATGTGCACATGGTGGTATTTCTCCTTTTTCGACACCCCAACCTGTGGCGGTGTTACTTTCGATACTCCTTTTTAGGTAGTTACTTATTTTCGACATCCCAATTATATGGGATGTTACTTTCGATACCCCATTACGATGATATTACTTTTCGATACCCCTATCGTAGGTGGTATTACGGCAAACATCATACAATTCATCATAAGACACAATTTCATGTCTCATACGTGTAACAATTCATTTACCAAAAATTAAATATTTGATCTTATCATGCATGTCAAATAAACTCACAAGGCATATATAGCATACACCAATAAGCACGTCATTCAACTAATTCAAATATCAATCATGTATTTCATGCCATCAGTAACAAGAATAAATACCCAATTTAATAATCTTTTTTATTTTAATTCAAAACCCCTAAAAAAATTAGTTTATTAATAACATGCATCATTCAATTAAAATCTCTCAAAATCATAGGTAAATCGCTCAACACAACAAACACATGTACCATAGAAAGGGTTATTAAAAGGTATTGTTGCTCACCTCTCGAAGACCTCCAATGTGCTCTAAAATTTATTTATGATAAGGATTTGCGCTTCCCTAAAAATTCTTATCCCCTTTTTTTTTTCTTTAGCCTTGCATGGCTGCTTGGGCTTAACGCCCAAGTATCCTTTTATATATATATATATATATATATATATATTTATATATATATATATATATATAATTTTGTATTCTCTATAATAGTTAATAAATTGCAATAAATCCCTATACCATCACTTCTTTACACTAAATCTCCCATTTATATTTTATTTGCACTACACTTTTTAATAACTTAATAATAATAATAATAATAATAATATTATTATTATTATTTATTTTTTCAAATTAATTATGTTAGAATTTTAGGATGTTACAATCGAGCTTTACAACTGGAGCAAATATTTCAGTGTAGTCGACTCCTTCCTTCTGTTGGAATCCTTTGACAACTACTCGAGCTTTGTATCTCTTGGAGCTATCGTGCTCCTCCTTCACCCGATACACCCATTTGCTAGCTCCCACTTGCTAGCATCTACGGTCTGACATGCTTCCTCATAGTTTTCAGGCTACCCTCCATCAATCAACAACATATAATTCATGTATCTCATGTTAGGCACATGAGACCGAGAAGACCTTCTCAATACAGGAGCTGGGGTAGGAAGTGTTGTTGTGTCAAGCTGCTGCTCGCTATCTTGATCAGTTGATTCCTCTGGCTGAGAATTATCAACTATAGGACTCTCTGGGATATCGTCCATCTCTGCATACACAGGCCCACTCTGTTCTGAGTTGCTTGTATCTGTGCTATGTCTGTCCTTGTACATCACTCTTTCGTTGAAGATCACGTCTCTACTACGAATCATCTTTTTGTTTTCATCATCCCAAAGGCGGTAGCCAAATTCATCTTCATCATAACCAATGAAAGTGCACTTCTTCGATTTGGGATCAAGCTTATTCCTACCTTGATCACTGATATGCACATATGCTACACAACCGAAAACTCTAAGATGTGAGAGTTTCGCCTCTTTTCCGCTCCATACCTCTTCTGGTATTCTGTGCTCCAATGGTACCAATGGACCTCGGTTGATCAAGTAAGCTGCTGTGTTGACTGCTTCTGTCCAAAACTGCTTCGGTAGATCCGACTGCATATGCAAGCTTTTGGCTCTTTCAGTCAACGTTTGGTTCATACGCTCAGGTACACCATTGTGTTGAGGTGTACCCGGCTCGGTTCTCTCCATTCTGATCCCGTGCTCATAGCAAAGCTTCTTGAATTTGGTGTCTTCATATTCACCACCATTGACGGTTCTGAGCTTTTTCATCTTCAACCCTGTCTCATTTTCAACTCTGGCTTTCCACATCTTAAAAGCCTCGAATACTTCAGACTTATGTTTCAGAAAGTAGACCCATACCTTCCTAGAGTAATCATCGATAAAAGTCACGAAGTATTGTTTCCCACCAATGGATGAGATAGTAGCTGGTCCCCAAACATCATAATGAACAAGCTCAAGTCTTTCCTTCTTTGGGGTTCTTCTACTTGTCTGAAAGTTGACCCTTTTCAGCTTTGCAAGTATGCAGCCTTCACACATGTCAATTTCCACTGACTGGAGACTTGGTAATTTACCTTTCGAATGCATAATCTTCATCCCTTTCTCGCTCATATGGCCAAGTCTCTTGTACCATAGATTGGGATTTTCATTGTTTGTTGCAACTGCAATCAAATGACTTGCCACTGTTGTCTTGTAAAGAGTGCCACTCTTACTACCGCGAGCAATTATGATTGCACCTTTTGAAATCTTCCAATTATTGCCGTGGAAGACCGTTGTGTAGCCGCCACTGACCAACTGGCCTACCGAGATTAAGCTCTTTCTCAGGTAGGGAATATACATGACATTCTTTAATTCCCAAACAAACTTGTTAAGCTTAATCTTCACTACACATTTGCCAACAATATCACAAAATTGTTCATTTCCAAGGTAAACTTTACCAAGATTTTTGGGAACATAATTCTCGAAGAATTCTTTATGCGAAGTGGCATGAAAAGATGCTCCAGAATTGAACACCCAAGATTCTTCCTTGCTCTCAAAAGAGCATATTAACGCATCATCATCTCCTGACGTGAAGGTCACATTTGCCTCTGCCTTCGCCTCATGATTCTTCAGTGCACTCTTGCACTGATTTTATAGTGCCCGGTCTTTTCACAATTCCAACACTCGATAGTCTTCAGTCTATTGGAACTACAGTGATATTTGGACTTGGACCTCATGCCCTGCGATTTATCGCATCCATTTCCTCTGGTTGAATTTCTTCCTCTTGACTCTGTGTGCAACACTAAAGAGGTTGACAATTCATGCGACTCTCTCCGTCTGATCTCTTCACTAAGAACCAGATCACGAACATCATTAAATTTCAACTTGTTGCTTTCGGATGAGCTACTCACAACCGTGATAGTAGCATTCCAGCTTTCTGGTAGGGAAGACAAAAGTATCAATGCTGGTATTTTTTCATCAAACTCAATTCTAACTGAACTCAACTAGGTTGTGATTGTATTGAGTTCATTGAGATGTTGCATCGTTGATGCGCCTTCCGTCATCCGTAAATTGAACAACTGCCTCATCAAATGAACTCTGTTTGAGGCAGACGACTTTTCATACATACTGGAAAGAGCGGCCATAAGACTCGTTGTGGTCTTTTCTTTTTCTATGTTAAAAGCAACATTGCGGGATAACGTCAATCGGATAACTCCAAGGGCTTGTCTGTCAAGAAGAGTCCAATCTTCATCCTTCATCCTTCATGCCCTCTGGTTTCTTTTCTTGGAGAGGTTGATACAGCTTTTTCTGATATAGATAATCTTCAATCTGCATTTTCCAAAAGCCAAAGTCTGCACCATCGAACCTCTCAATTTTTACCTTTCCTTCATGTGCAGCCATCTTTCTCACTCAAATCTGACTTCCTCAGGATCGTTTCTGACAATTTATACGAACCACCGTGTTTTAGAACACCTCTGTGGATAATTTGGTTTCACCGACCACATTTCACCATTCACAAAAATTACTATTTATGTGAATAATACCTTCCTCAAAAAAATGTTAGAAATAATCACCAAAGCTCTTGATACCAATTGTTGGGGGAAAATACGCAATTTTCCTAAACCAGATTTGTGAAAAGCGATATAAATGTGGAATAATGACACACAAAATTGATAACGAAGTTCGATCAATAATTCCTACGTCTCCGGGATGCTGCGGATACTTTACTAAAAAGGGAAATATAGAAAGTGTTTACAAGCATTCATAACCTCTCACAATCCACAACCCAATTACACCATGAACTAAAGCTTTTATTTCTAAGCTTTTTGTTTCTCTCTAGTTTTTCTCTCTCTTGTTAGGATTGTTTTTTATAAGCTGCTAATAGGCTTATTTATAGGTGAATAACCTCCCCCATTTGGCACACGTTTTGACAACCAATGCCAATTGGTTTTGCTAATTTTTTGCAACAAATGCTTTTAATGGGTTGTACAACAATAGCCACCTCATCGTAGTTGTGAGTTTTACCAACAGGTTCCACCACTATTTGCTTTTGGATACGGGAAATAATGCGATGCCGAAAATTCATAGTGCCTTTTGGGCCATGGTTCCGGATTATACAGGACCAGACTAGAGCATTGAAGATTCTAGAGAATAGGAGCAGACCAGATCCAACCAAAACAGATTAGAACAAATTGGACACCTCACACCAGACCAAATAACATTGGATTGGACCAAACCAAATCATATCAGACCGAGTCATATCGAATTGGAATGGGATGAGCTAAGCCTGAATGAATCAAGCCAAATTGGATTGGACTGGATTAAGCTAAACTGGATCCAGTCGGCTTAGATCGGAACAAACTGAACTTGATGAAACTAGGCCAAACAGAACTAGATTGGACTAAACCAAACTATATCGAATCGGACATATTCAAACCAAAACAAACCAAATCAAATCAAACCTAATCAAGTTAAACTAGACTGGGACCAAATCGATAAACATAAAAAGTATAATTGTTGAAAAGTTATTTTTTTTTATGAAAAGGGAGAATTAAAAACTAACAAAACATTGGGTGAAGAGCTCTCTACAATCACTACTAACATACAAGCCTAACAAATGACTAACAGAATGAACCATTTGCAACTGCAAAGGACCATTCGATCCTGCTTAGCCAGAAAATCCGCACACATATTAGCCTTACATAGGGTGAAAAGTATTTAAATTCTGTAATAACTAAAGTCAACAATTTGTAATTGATTGATAAATAAAGGCTGTACAATGAAAATATATCAAATTGAACTCGAATAACATAGTTGAAAGAGAAGTTTTGGGAAAAGTTTGGACCTGAGTCCAGGAGGTTGATGGGCCAAACCTAATTACAAGTTGCATGGGCCTATTGGGCCGGGGCTCATGAAGAAACCGAGGTTCAGAGTTAAGATGCCATAGATAGATAGTAGTAGTAGCCACTAGCCTGAAAAAGTGAGAATGAGAAAGCTTAGTGTAGTGGATAGAGCGGGAATGGCTTCTTTCCGCCTTGTGCTTCGTCACATATGCTGCTTCCCTCAACTACCTCCACCGCGCCCAGCCACAAGCTTCTTGTACAACCCACGTGCCACGTGGCAGTGCGTCCTTTATTATTCCAAACCCAGAAAGAAGACACCTTCGTTGAAAGCTTTGAAACAGAAACCGAATGCGAGAGGTTCGGAGACTTACACGGTGGTGGTGAAGAACGACGAGCGTTTGCGGGTCCCACAATCTACGTGTGATGATGGGAGCACCATTGCGGCGATTGTAACGTCTTTGGGGGGCCCACCCGGCGCCGTCGGAATCGTTCGACTCTCGGGTCCTTCCGCGGTCACCGTAGCGGCACGAGTCTTTCTACCCGCCAGGAATAAGAAGAAAAACTCCATGTGGCAGCCAACCAGCCATGTCGTGGAGTACGGCGTCGTTTTGGACTCCGATGGGGATATAATCGATGAGGTTTTGGCAGTGCCGATGCTGGCGCCGAGGTCGTACACTCGTGAAGACGTGGTTGAGCTTCAATGTCACGGGAGTGAAGTGTGCTTGCGTCGTGTCCTCAGGGCTTGTTTGGAAGCTGGAGCGACGCTTGCTCAACCAGGTTTGTGTAATTAATAATAAGGAACGTTTGTTTATTTACGATGGAAGTGAATGATTGGTGTTGTGTTGTTTCAGGTGAGTTTACGCTTCGTGCTTTTCTGAATGGTCGTTTAGATCTGTCACAAGCTGAAAACGTTTCCAGATTGATTACTGCCAAATCTGTGGCTGCTGCAGATGCAGCACTCGCCGGAATCCAGGCATGTCTAACTCAACTTTGTTTCTGCATTTTGTTGTTTTTCTGAAGGTTTAATTAATCAGTAGCCCTCTGGAAGTGAATTATTTGAGAATTTTTAAATAGATCCCTATATTTTAGAAGTTTGTGTTTGGGTCTCTGAAAACATAGAGACTTGTAATGGGAACCTATTTTAGAAGTTTGTAACTGGGTCCAGAATTTTTCCAAAATGTATAGGAATCTAACAAATGACACACTTAAATGGAATCATAACAGATACTTAACAAAATCCTAATGGTAAAGTGTACGAGGGACCTAATTATAAATTTTCTCTGTGTTCGGGAATCCATTTACAAACTTTTAAAGTATATGGACATATTTAAAAATTCTCAAATAATACATGGAGCTAATTTTGATGAGTGCGGGTGGGTATCATCGAGGTATCCATATTTCAAGGTAGAGTATTGTATGCAAATGTGAGTGAGCGTCGATTCCAGATGTACAAATAATGGAGTTGCTATGATACATGTTAGGTTGTTCTATAGGTGTTTTGTTTCATGTTTTGAGAAAAGTTGTTTCTTCTTGTACAGGGTGGTTTCTCCTCTCTTGTCAGATCGATGAGAATAGAGTGCATTGAGTTGCTCACTGAGATTGAAGCTCGTTTAGATTTTGATGATGAGATGCCACCTCTTGATTTGAACCTCATTATGGATAAAATACATTCCATGTCACAGGATGTTGACAATGCATTGGAGACAGCTAATTATGACAAGCTTCTCCAATCTGGATTACAGGTATCATCTCCAACACAGCTTTGCATTGCAACAAATGCTTATTTTTATTCAAGTACCCTTAACCCATACTAAGTTGTTATTGGTACACAACTTTGCTCTTTTAACTGAAACAATTCTTTTCGAGATTGCAGGTCTATTTTTATATGAATTTCATGATATCTGTTTTCGGATTTTCTATTATTGATATATGGATATAAAATTCTTGCAGGTAGCAATAGTTGGCCGACCAAATGTTGGCAAGTCAAGCCTTCTTAATGCATGGAGCAAAGTATGTCACAGTCATTTTACTTGTTCAATAATTTAATTTGATATTTTGATCATTTGTTGAATATTTGGTTTAGATATTAACTTTGGTATTAGGAAATTGAAACCACTCACATAATTATTTTTGTAATTGGCTTGAATTGCATGGCTTCAATTTGCTAAAAAGATTATTTACTTTTTCTAGACATGTTTCTGATAAGCGCTCGATGATCATCTCGGCATATTTAACTTTGTGTATATTTAACTTATTGAGCATGGTGTTCTTGTAGCATGCAGAGTGAGAGGGCAATAGTCACTGAAATTGCCGGAACCACTCGTGATGTGATTGAAGCAAGTGTCAGCATCAATGGCATTCCTGTGACCCTTCTTGATACTGCAGGCATCAGGGACACAGATGACATTGTGGAAAAGATTGGTGAGGCTTTCTTCTTCCTCCTTTTAGATCATGACATATAAATCTTTTTTTGTTGAACCATCTTTCACTTCTACATTGGCCGTTCAGTGTCCCATCAAATGTGATTTTATAGTGTCTGCAATTGAAGTAAAATGACTTCATTGTGATGTATTCTTTTATTCTCCCTGCAGCTTGTTTGAATGTACCCTTTTATTAAAAATAAAAGAATTTTCACTAGCAACAGAATAATTTTATATAGGCTTGCTAATAATTATCAATTCTTTGAAGTATTTATTAGTGAAATTCATTTATATATTGTGTTAGATGCTTTGCCTGATTTGACTTGGCAATATTTACATATATGTTGTTCTATGCATTTGTGTGTGTTGCTATTCACTTTAACCTCATTGCTCCACATGTACTGAGATTTATATTTATATTCTCTTAAAAGGCGTAGAGAGATCTGAAGCTGTTGCTATGGGTGCTGATTTAATTATCATGACTGTCAGTGCTGATGAAAGGTGGACTTCTGAAGACTCCAAACTTTTAGAAAGGATTCAATCTACTAAGGTCTTACCATATAATCCTTCTTCTTTCTCCTTTTCTCTTGCTATTGTCATCATATTTAATATTATTTTGACATAGATAGAAATACAACCTTTTATTTGATGGAGAAAGATTCGAGACATACAAGTGTTAGCATAAAGATATTGCTGCTGCTAAATAGGCAGCATAGAACTAGATAGGTTGCTTGAATATATATCTTTCTTAATATATCATATCAAGTGATAAATTGGCACACTAAACCTGGCAGCCTTATAAATATTGACATCCTATAGGAAGGCCCAAAATGTTGTAAATGTTACATTACACCTGTTAACTCTTTTTGATATTAAACTTGGTGCCTGGTATTATTTTCTTCCATGCTGTAAGAAAATGAAAGATGCACATTACTTTGCAATCTGTATTAAATTTTTCTGTAACAACAGGAATCAACTGGATCTTCCACCCCAGTAATCCTTGTGGTCAACAAGATAGATTGTGATCCCTGTGCTGAGACTGGATGGGTCAAAGAATTTACCAGTCACAATTTCTTCAGTAAACATGTGTTTACATCTGCTGTTACCGGTCAAGGCTTACAGGACTTAGAGAGGGCTGTATTAGAGATTGTGGGTCTTGATGCCATTCCTGCTGGGGGTCGCAGATGGACTGTCAATCAGGTAAAATATCATTTTGCCTTGTCTTTCACTTCTTGTCTTAGCTTCAAAATTTTAATTTTTGGAATGGGAAGGAATCATTAGGCTGCTGGGAAAATGTATGTCTATATCTGGTAAAATTGACCTAGAGATGGTTAAGTTCTGCTTAGTTAAGGTGAAATTGGGTAGATGGGAAATACCAAAGCATATGGACGCTAAAAAGTCTAGATGTGTTTCTATTTTCTGACTCCATTTTCACTTAGACCAAGCATAGCCCAAGTGTTGATCTTTGACTGCATGACTTTTTGCATGATAAGCAAATTCTTGCATGCACACACAAAAGAGAAGAAGAAAAGAAAAAAATGGGTTGTGATTTTGTTGGTCTAATATAATGAATGTTCAGAGGCAATGTGAACAACTTGTTCGGACCAAGGAAGCTCTTGCAAGGTTACAGTCATCGATAAAGGATGAACTACCTCTGGATTTTTGGACAATTGATTTGAGGGATGCTGCATTAGCCCTTGGACAGATAAGTGGAGAAGATATATCGGAGGAGGTTTTATCAAATATATTTGGCAAGTTCTGTATTGGTAAATAGAAGACAGGGTCCCTATTTATGTGCTTGTTTGATGTTCACCATATTTTCCCCATTCATCCTTCGGTCATGTATATCATGCTAAATTCCATCTAAGGCCAGCAACTCTCTCCCATTTGATTTAATGCTGTGGTGATCGGTTCTTTATGTACTTCTTTTGTTATTTTCTCAACGCCTTTTTTATGGCTTGGATCCTATCGCATAATGCAGCAGTCTCCAAAGGAAAATCGGTATCCTTAACCAAAGGCTCTTGTGCTTTATATCACCATTTTTATATCACACTTCCACCTCCATTAACATGTGATGTTTGAATAATAATAATGATTAGTTAGGGAAATGGATCATCTCCTATTTTGGAAGAAAAGGATATGGTCTTATTGGAGATTATATATATATATATATATATATATATTAAATACAAGGACCTTAGTTGTAGAATCTTAGTTACATTTTTTTAAAAAAAAGTATTTTTTTCGCTAATAAGACCATATCATGTTCTTCCAAAATAGCAGAGAATCCAAATTCATTACTTAGTAGTTGGTATATAATATTTTTAAATGATAAACCAGTGGTCCAAAATGGAAGTGAAATATGGTGCGAGTAGGCTTGCCTGCCCAAGTTGTTAATCGGTTTTAAGAGTTCTTAGGTGATGAGAAATGATGTTCGGTTCACTCGATGCTCAATGTGCAAGAATGAGTGCGACGGCATAATGATTTTTTTCATCAGTTAATCTTGCTGGTAGTCAATGACTTGTGAGCAGGTTTCTTAAAGCTCGATGGAGAATGAGAATGATAGAATCTATAGTGCACTGCTGCATCCTTTTTATAGAGAAAATCAATTTAGCATTTTTTGGCTAGTGGTGCAATATTTATTTTCCTTTACTGAGGGAAGGTCTGCATCCATATAATTAACTTTTATTACTCAATGGTAAATAAAGTGAAGAGGAGGCGTTCAAGAATTGACAGATAAATAATGGTTTTGGTTTTGGGCTCCTCCGTAGTACAAAGAGACCGCCACAGGTATATCGTTTTAGTAGATAACAAAAATACTCATATATTTCACCAACTTTTTGGACAGCTCAATACAATAAGCGTAATAGTTCCCGTAAAAAAAAAAAAAAAAAAAAAAAAAAGCTCAACTGTTCGATTAAAAAAATTTCCAAACCACTAGTTTACAACATCAGCAGATTGGTAAATGCCCAAAAAATTTGTTATGCATAAATAATCAATATTACAAATTGTTACATGTTTATTCAGATACATGAAAAGAATCAATCAACCAGCAGACGTAAACGCAGTGCTGATGGTTGTGATCCTCTGACTGCATAAATTAAATATCTACCCATGACTTATATGATTTACATTTTAAAGCAACGGATCCCTAAAGTGAGAGTCCATTTTGACTTTGAGGGATGCTGCTGCTTGCTTACCCTTGGGGACAACAACTTAGCCAAGGGATTCATCACTCAACTGCACAACTAAAATTGGTATAATTTACATGGCTATCAACTTGTAATAACCATGATCACAATTACATGTATTGTCATCTAACCAAGTACTTTACGAAGTTCATCACTCAACTTTGAGCGATTTGATGGCTCCAACTGCACAAGAATTCAAATAATCATCCCCAAGTTCAAGATATGATATGAAGCAAATAACAAAATTCAATGTAACCCCAAAAGGAAAATAAAATTAACAAACTGGTAATGAAATGACAGTTGAAGTGTTTTACCTTGCTTAAAAGGGCAGCAAGACCTTGAGGTAGAGCTTGCAAATCAAGAACTGAATCACCAATATTGGTCAATTGAAGCAACACTTTCTGGGCGCGCAATTCCTTTAGTTTATCCTCATAGTTTGCAGGATTATCCTTCCATCTGAAGAAGGCTTCATCATCCAACCAAGCATCTGCTCTACCCTTGGCAATATCAGAATTCAAATACCAGTTCTTGAGCAATTCCAGCACAGATATATGTGACAAATGGTCGCCAGCAGCATCTCTCACACTGTTGATCAATACGTGCTCACCGATTCTCCTGTGCAGTCTCCGGTAGAAGACTGCACGGGAGTTACCCCAGTCTAGAACTTCTCTTATCACCCCCTTTGCAGCCATTCTTAAGGAAGTATCATGAAGTTCAGCAAATTTGGTAGCTATCTGGGTATACATTGGCAAAAGCTGTTTCTCGCGGGATTTAATCTGCTGTTGTAGGGATTCAATGGTCACATGGTCACTTTTATTCTTGGCCTCCTGAAGTTTTGCTTTCAGAGTTATCAACTGTTGATCTAGTCTACCCATGCACTCTAACAATTCTCTGGTTCTGAATTTGATCTCAATCATCCCTTCTGGCTCCAGGACATTGCCTTTAGCTGTTCGTTCGGCATACATTTCAATGTGGTCTGAATTGATTCGACTGTCAACAACCACCCACGCCCCACCACGGAGTTCACCCATCATTGGTATGTATACAAATATGGGCTGCTTGTATGTCCTAAGGTTCTCCACAATAGCTGAGCCAGCCTGAAGAATTCCTTCAAAAAGATCCCTCTGCCCACCTGAAAAGCCTCTCCAATTTGCAAGAATGAAAAGCGGAAGCTCTTCTCTGTTGAAATCCAAAATTGCTTGGGCTGTCTTAGTAGCAGAATCAGGAAACCACACTTGTCCAGCTTGAGGAACAACCCTCTCATGAGAATCAAGCTGGCCTGGATCAGCAGGTATTATTTGCATTACTGTCTGCGTTTCTACAGCAACAATTCCCACAGGGATTCCTCCAAGCTTTGCCCTTCCTGTAACAACTGTCCTTGCCCATCCATCTAGTGTCTCCACAAAGCTGTCCTTGTCAAAAATGCCTCCTAGCCATCTTCCATTACCATCCAGAGTTCCGCAAATGGCGGCACGAGGATCACATGAGTTTTCTGGGAAGTACTCTACTGGTCTTTCAGGAGGATCAAGGGGCTTTACAATGGGAAGTGTACCACCAACATGAGAAGGAATGTAGCTAAGCCACTTCAAAATAGCAGAAACACCTTCAAGGTCATCTGAAACCGTAAGGTGAACGACTCCATTGGTTGCCATGATTTTAGGCCCGCCAAGTTGCATGTGGGAGCTGTATACCTCCCGACCAAGAAGTTTGTTTAGTGCAGAAAAACCAGTAAGAATTATAGGCTGATCAAGCCTCTGTATGCATCTCATTCCAAGCCTGGCAAGATAAGCCCCTATTCCAACAGTCCTACCAGTCACATATGTCAATGTAAAAGTTTCTTTGTATGCCCTTGAATAGGCACCGGCAATGGCTCCACTGCCACTCAAGTTTTCAACCCCCAGGCCGTCCTCTTTCCCAACAATGGTATCTATAACCCATCTGGTTTCTCCACTTTCAAGCTTTAATTCATGTGCTATCACTGATGATCCAATCCGAGCATAATCCTCAGGTGTTAAATATACATACTGAAAACCATGCTCAGGGTTAGATTCCTCAGACCAACCAACTCTGAAACAGGCTTTGACTTCCTCAGCTACACCTAAACGGGCACCAGAATTTGCTGCTAAATAAATTAAAGGTAGTTTTTTCGCACATGCAAGATCAGTTACAGCACGAAAGAATGCATCCTCTCTTGGGCCAAAAGAACCAGCCTTGAAGGTTACATCATTTGCTACAACCAATATTGTCCTTCCAGATGGGAACTCGGGGGTACACATTTTCATAAACCAGGCTACCATGCCAACATCATTGAGTCCAGGAGAACGCTCCACAGGAACAAGAGGAGTACCCCAACTACCTTCTTTGTCAGCAAATTTAAGCTCTGTTACTTTTAGAAGATCTATATCTTTCGCTCTTTGAAGTCCAGGCTGTTGGACTGCCCACGACTGTTCCAAGGCTGTTTCAAATGCCTGCAAGAAGCATTTCTCCTCAGGAAATATAGAATGACTTGTCATATCATTCAATCATTAAAAGGAAGTGGTACACACACACATGCCCACACCAACAGACACAGAAAAGAAACCTACATTTCAACTGAATCCATTAAAATAGAACTTACCAGGGGAAAATCATAGCAGTATGTGGTGCTGTTCTTTCTTGCAGAAAGACGTTTTCGGTCAATAACTCCCAAAGGTTGATAATTTTCATTCACTGGCACACCATGCAGCGGACCCTTTACAGTGACTGAACTGTATACCAATTTATGAGTGCTGGTATCCTCCATTTCTCGGTATATCTGAAATTATATCTCCATTAATAATCCTTTCAATACAGAAGGTGAGATATAGCTGACAATGAGAATTTAATGTTCACCAGTACAAGCAGAAGATTACAGTTGTCCTTAAATACTTTTTTATAGCGAATACTGAATAATTTTTAAGAAAAAAAAGGAAAAATAACATTCCACCCAACTTAAAAACCATGCTTCTGACTATTTTTCCCGTCCAAAGAGCCTTGTAAATAGTTGTAATTAAAAGTTTTCATCAAAGGTATTCTGAAGAAACTCAAATTGATAAATCCCCGACATAAGAGCTGTATTTATCACGTTTCATGATTAAAAATACTAAAAAGAGGATATGGACTGGAATTAGTAGTTTATGCTATTTACTTCTCTATATAGAAAAATGATCCTTATTCATTATTAACATAACCAATCTTCTGGATAGGTACAGGGTTTTATCCCAGAAGTGTTAGTTGTTGATGCTGTTATTAAGAGGGCCAACACTTAGTTTGCTTGTCAAAATTAACCTTTAACGAGCCAAGTGGAAAAGTTGTGGCATGCAGGAAAGCTTTCCTTGAAACTTTTTAAGTAAACAAAGACTTACATGTACGGTACATGTATGACCTGTCACATTGTTTACAATAACCCTCCAAGCACCATTTGCCTGTCCACAGGCTGCCATCCAGAGCTTGACTTCCCACACAACAACCCCTAATCTATGCATTCTCACGCCAACAGACGAATGGATTTCATGTGCTAGTCCTTCCAAGATTGCCTCAACCGTTGTTTCTTCTTGGCCAGCTTCTAAGTCAATTCTCCTGACATTAACATCCAAAATATTAGACACAGATAAAAGCTTCTTTATCATGTGCAAAAAGAATATATTTGGACAAGTATGCATAGTTACTTGGGATAAGGCACAAGATCATCTATTTGTTGCTCGCGTATGATATAGAGGTACATATGAGCATGTTCAGATTTGATAGTGGCATTGTGCGCATTAAGTTCCAACTCTTCCATTGCAGCCATCAAGGACCTAAAAATGCTCCTTGAAGTGAAGGACATAGCCAATTGAGTACGAGATGTTTCTGCATCCAGCCTTTGATACAAAGAGAATCCTTCATTTGTAGTTGGCTGTCTCAGAAGCGTTCGCATGAACATTCTTTGAATTGGTTGTGGTTTGTGATCCACAACCGTGTACAGGTGCCATTGACGATCTCGGGAAGGGGTATAACGTATATTCTCGTAGCCTTTAAGTTTGTCCTATAAATAGACAAAATGTAAACAGTTTAAGATCTAGCATACAAGTGGAATTTACTTCTTTTCTGCCTTCTAAAGTAAAACAGGGGACCTGAACATGAACTAACTAACCAATTCAAGATAAATGGATAGGGGAGGTTCCAGATGACGCAACAGAGGTTCCTCTTCATAATACAGTTTTTCTGCTGACCAGTGAAATGAGTGCCTCATCGGGGCACGCCCTTCATCCCTCTGTATGATACAGCTAATTACTCCAACACCTGCAGCACGTACAGTGGAGCCTACTTCCTGCTCTCTGAGTATTTTGGCTAACTTATTGATTCTTTCTTGAGCCTGATCCTCATCACCACTGAAAAACACCAAAAAGTTGTTTGTCAAGAAGAAATAGGAGGTTCTGATCAGTATTTCAACAAAAAGAATATCAGTCCACCTGACAGTTGATTTATAGAAGAAAAAAAGCTTAAAATATTTTTCAATACTGATCCCAATCATCAAACGAATAGGATTTAAGAAGCTTTTAAGCTAAAAACTAGAACTAGTATATAAATCCCAAACAAACTGTGAGCTATACAACTACTGATGCTTCAACAGTTATACATACACATTTTTGGGTTCAAAATAAAGAGTGGCCGAAATGGTACCTGTCTTGCAGTAAACTCATCTGGTTGTTGATGCCTGCTAATGCAATATGCATCATATTACCATACTTAACTGGTTCACCGGAACCGCTTGTAAGTGATTCATGATGGTTATCGGTTGCTTCCCTTAGTGCAGCAGTTATAATTGCAGGTAAAAATTGAAGAGATTTAATTACAACCATCACTCCCCATTTCTTCTCACTATGTTTCTCCACCAGCGTTTTATCTGACATTTGGTCTTCTATCCCACTCTTCCTTTCAATGCACTCCTCTAAAAACTCCCATGAAGCAATAAGACCAGACCTGTGCCACTGCATCCTGACACTCCCTTTGACAAGATATGGCTGATAATAGATACTAAAAATCAGAAATGACACTCCCATTGAAAAGATATGGATGATAGCAGATACTAAAAGTTAGAAAAGCATATGACAATCCCCTTCCATCCTACCCCCACCACCCCTCCCCCTTCCCAAAAAAAATACAGAACAAAACAAAACAAAATAAAAACCAGAGCAAGAAAAATTAAGAAAGTATCAAATAATAGCAGCAAAACTGATATACCTGGTAGAGCCTGCGTACATAAGTTTCCACAACCCTCCTTTGAAGGGTGTTATCACTGTGATCAAATAAACCCACAAGGGCATCTTCAACTGCCAAAGGAGCGCTCACAAGGTCCTCCATTCGGTCATTAATGGCACTCTTCCTCTTTGGAGTATCAATATTTTCTCCATCCTCAGTGAACATCTCTAGTTCAGAAAGACTTCTAGCAATGCTGGATCGAAGTTCACTCAATTTAGTTTGTTCCAGCAGTTGACTTGCCTTAAGAGCCAACTGCATCAAGGTTATTACACATCAGGTTTCTGCTCAAAAATGTTCCAAAGAAACTAAAAGTATTATCCACTAGATGAAACAGAAAGCAGATAATTTTAGGGGATATTATATTCACAATTCTCTCCCAGTAAAAGAGACACCATGACTCCTAAAAATATAACATGCTGAACATAGAACTCTATTTTTTAACTTGGCCAGAATATCTCAGGGCAATGTCCAACCTGAGAATAATTTGTATGGTTGAGTGCAGAGAAACGGAGTAACTGGTCTCTGTAGGCAGCAGGGTTAGGGTAAACCAGTTTATCCATTAGTCGCAGTATCAGTTTATTTTTACTCTTGACACCCTGAAACCCAAGAAATACAGTTAATATAATTGTAGTATAATGTCAACAAGACATCAAGGAAGCAAAACACCCTAGCTGAGCATGTTATAAAAGTTTGTACCTGATGAGAGAGCACTATATCTACAATCTTCAATAGATCTTTCTTATATTGAAGACGGAGGCGTTCAATTACATCAGCCTAGACATTGGGGGAAAGGGAAAAGGTTGTGAATATTCTGAAAATCTAAATGATAAACTTGGTGTATGATAAACATGTTGCTAGTACATTGGAATAAACAGAGCAAATGAAGAAACCTAAAATGTGTTGACTAGTTCATCCCTGGACAATACAAGAAACAGTCAAATATCATACTAACCCGTATATTATCACTAAATAGTTCTTCAACAAAAAGATACTCTCCAAAAAGGGATTGAACAATTATACGTGCATGGCTCTCTCTTCCACCCTCATAAGACTTCACAACGCTCAGCAGAGGTTCAACTAGTCTTTCTTGAGCTCCTTTTTCATTATCAGGACAGGAGGAAAGATGAGCCTGCAGTGTAAAACACACCCTATTAATTATTCACGTTAAAGGGGAAAACATCAGAATGAGGAACTCAAGAACAGCAACTCACTTCAAGAATTCCCTTCAATAATTTGGCAGGAAAATCAGTAACTTGAGAGCTTGAAATCCTCTCAAACTCCTTATATTTTGATTCCAGCTGACAAACCACATAGTTCAAGCCATATCAGATAACTGTTTAGATGTTAAACCAGAGGAAAATGCCAGCAGGGTGTCCCTTTACCTCATTTTTCAGATCTTTGGGAAGACGGTTTGCCAGAACTGCAAAGCACTCTTGCCATTGAAGGAAAGGTAGTTCAGGACTATCAAGGCAATTGAGCAAATTTTGTACAACCTGAGATATGTGTCTAACTTGTTAATAAGACAAGCATATACAAGTCTGAGAATAATAGAGTATTAATGAATCCAAGTGAATAATTTGCTCACATCATCAATATTGTGCTCATAGCCAGCAAGAATCATCCGTGCAGCATTTATGCTTGCAGCACATTTCTGATGAACTTTCCCAGAAATTACCGTAGGAGGACCCAGGACTGGGAAGCTCCCATTGAAAGGTTCTGCCTTTCTTACAGCTGAAGGATCATCTAGATCAAGCCTTGCTATAAGTTCACCAGCCTACAAAAGATAATGCCTTCTTAATCTCTCTTTCAATTCGAGCACTTATACCTTCCATGTGGAACACTATATACCTGCATTGCTTGACCTTCAGACATTTTGAAATGAATAATCCCAGAAGCAGGTGAAAGAAGGGGCATGCACATCTTCATGACCTCAACTTCAGCATATGGTGTGTCAGCATCAACATGACTGTCATCCACAACCAAATATCTCAGAAGCTTGCAGGGTGTCTCCGCAATTAACTTTGATGGATCATGATCATTCTGCATATAATAACATTTTAGAAACTTGCCTCAGCCACAAAGGGGGAAGAACTTAAGGGTAAAAACAATCTCGTTGCACCTGAAGCAAGCAAGTCCTTCCATCTATTAGAAGGCGAGTTCCAGCTGCTTCTTCCTCCGCATATATTACATGACTGTTTCCATTCAACTGTAAGAAGTGGAAACTACCAGTTAAGAACTCAAGAATAAGATATAGAACTGTTGAAGAAATGAGGTTGGGGACAAGTGAACAAGAAAAGAGACAAGAAGAATAATATTGATATAAAACAATGTGATAGTAATGTTAGTCCAAATTTATACTAATGCGATATCCAAAGACAAACTCAAGAGCCCTATTTATTTATACTAATAACAGAATCTTAGTCCAAATTAAATAATGAAACAAATCACAAAATAATAAATCAGAGATAATTCCCAAAAAAATCTTTTAAGATATCCTAAAATATTTTAATATATGCTAAAATATTATGAGATATGTTCCAAATATTTTAACAAGACCAAAGACCATCTATAATCATGAAATCATTAAGTAACACACAAATCAGTTATACAGAATTGCCCACATCCTTCTAACGTTTTTGACATCAGAAAGTTTGAACATCTCTAGAAACAGGAAGTGTTCTTTCAGACACAACAGTTTTTGGAACCTGCTAGGTAGAGGAACATAACACATACAAAGAATTTATGCTAGATGATTTATTTGCACATAGTATTACTTAATTTTAGGAGCCAGATCAGCATTGGTTCATGTCCACATTAAATAAATTATACCCAAAAAATTATAGTTATGAATGAAACAATAATGAACATATGTTCACAAAGCATGGAATACTATAAAGTTAACTACAATGAATAGTACTGTAGTGGGGAAAATGACAAAAACACATCCACAGGTAGTTTAGAGAACAATACTTGCCTGCATCAGCAAACCTCCATCACGTAAAGTATGTATCTCTGCTTCTACATCTGATTCATTCATCCTCAGTCTATAACTTCCAGGTCCTCCTCGTATCATGTCAATCTAGAAATTGTTTTACAAGATACGAATTACACAAATTGATCATTGCATATGAAGTCGTAAGTCTTGAGAAAGGTAGGGAAACTACAGAAAATGTCCATCAATTGATACCTAATACATACCGTGTATTTGCTTCCGTCAATGTTCAAGGACACTTGAGAATGGACAAGAGATATATGCTGGCATATTTATTAACAAAAATTAGTTCATTAGAAAATAAGAAAGGAGTTAAGTGCACTACAAACTATATATGTCACCCATTTAGACTCAATACCTTGGGAGGGATTTGTCCCTTTTCAAGATAGCCAACATAGTCTGAAACCAAAGCTGCACTGCTAGCAGAAGCTTTCTGTATAAATTTGAAGCAGCACAGGTCATGAATTCCATAGTATGAAACTAACAAAAACTCAGAAAAAGCTAAAAAAAAAAA
This sequence comes from Sophora flavescens, assembly GCA_030762895.1. Classification (NCBI taxonomy): domain Eukaryota; kingdom Viridiplantae; phylum Streptophyta; class Magnoliopsida; order Fabales; family Fabaceae; genus Sophora; species Sophora flavescens. Next base: position 50,165,082 of record CM061067.1, on the reverse strand, counting down.
CAAGTGTGCTTACATAGAGTGCCCCTCCAACAACGGAAAGATACCAGGGAGGCCTCTCTGCTCTAACCCGCATTGCGATTCTACTGTCCAGCCATCCTGTGTGAATCTTGTTTTCTCTGTAGTCTGAAGCCTGAGATCACATATTGTACTAATGTCACTTCTGGATTCTAAACACTTCTTATACAATAATTTGTCATTATGTGAGTAATTTACATTCAGAAGATCAATGGTGTAATCAACATTGGTACGAATTTCTCCCCGAATTTGAATCTCCTTCAGCCCTAGAACCATATTTGCAATAGCTAAAGCCCTAGATTCTCCAAAAGCAAAAACATGCCCTGAGGTAAAAGATAGGATATTAGAAGCTAATAGAAGGTAAGTTATAGAATGGGAATTGTGTAAATACATGAATGTTCTTACAAGAAAGAAAGTACATTATGGAGAGTTGACACCCTACAACTCAAAATTCACCAATCATGAAGTTCTTATTTAAATTACTAAACAGAAGAATCAATAGTTCCAAGTCATCATGAGAAGTTTTTATTAATTCTGAGAAGCTATTGACTAGATGTAATATTTTTGCTTGTTTGCTCACAATAAGAAACATCCCTAGCTCCCCCAACCTACAAGATCCCCCACCATTTCCATACCCTTTCCCCTTCTCCACACCCCCCACTACTCGTGCATCACAACTCAGTAAGTTTCCTTTTTTTAGAAAGAGAGAAGAATGTATTAATGAAAGAGGTAAACATGAAGAAAAAAGATTTATACATTAATATAAACATGATAGCCTGGAATCACTGCAATTTCTCAATCAAAAGTTCACAATGATGCCTTGGGAAAATCAAGAATAGCTAATTTGTTAGCTATTATTTGTTTAATTAAAAGTTACTACTTACCAAACTGAGAATCTGAGAATTCGTGGATTCCTCCTCCAGACTGCAAAGTGCAAACATATAATTCAACAAAATTTAGCACCACAACACTGAAGGTACACCCACATATGAAGAAATAGAAGACTTACCTTAACAGAGAAGTATGCCCACACATTTGGCTTGCTTTTAAAGCTGAGCTCCTGCACACATATTTCAACTCAGTACAAGTTATGGGATGACTGAAGTATCAGTGAGATTGCTGTTGGACTTAGTAGTTAACCTGCACTTTCCCGCTTGTAGGCTTAAAACCATCATCGGGGTCCTCACTTGTCACTCGCACAGCCACACAATGACCTTTTGGCCTTGTAGATTCTGCTTTGTCAAAATCAAAAGGGGTAGCTAAAACTGATGTTTTCCTCCAAGCATCATTACCCCCACCATGTTCCACCCCGTAGAAACGCCTTATCTCTGTTAAGTGAGACACATGAAAGAAACATAAGAAATCAAATCGGTGAGCAAACAAAATAAAAGTTTAAAGAATGTATCTGAAGTTGTACCAGGAATTTGCCAGAGAGGGATACCCATCCCAATGGCAACTTGTGCTGCTGGCAGATTTATCTCTGCTATCCACTCAGTAACAGGGTGTTCAACCTATATAAGAATTAATTGCAAAACAATCAGCCACATTCATGAAAAATAAAATCAGGAAATATAAAATAAAAATATGCAAAAAGGTATATAAAATAGGAAGAACTGACTTCAAGCATTACAAACATTCATACAAATCCCCAAAAATATACAGAAGCATTTTCCAAGAGCAAGTAGCTAAGCTCAAATGCCTATATCACCACAAAATTCTAAGCATTATCATAAAGCACATTATGCTTCTATGTGCATTTTAGAAGAAAATATTATCTAGCATATTAAGCATAATAATTGGAGAGCCAAAGTCAAAAGGAGAGTTAATCAAGTCATAGAAAGCAACAAAAAAACAATGGTGTGGGCAAAAATCAAGGTTATACAACACCTGTAGTCGGGGGTTCAACTCTAAAAAGTAGTATTCGCCAGTTTCCATACTATAAAGATACTCAACAGTAGCTGCCCCAACATAATTAACAGATTTAGCCAATCTTCTAGCTGCCTGTTCCAGTTTTTTCACCGTCTCCAGAGGAGCTACAGTAATGGGACCTTCTTCAATAATCTGTTGCAGATGTGATTGGGTCATTTGTGAGATTGATTTCACCATGGCAATTTTGTGTGGTAACAGAAAATTCCCGTACCTTTTGGTGCCTCCTTTGAACACTGCAATCACGGCTATGCAAAGCTGCAACATTTCCGTACTGATCACAAAGTAACTGGACTTCTAGATGTCGGCTCTGTTTAAAACAAAAGAGATCATCAGAATATGATCAAAACTCCAAGAATCATGCCCATTCAGACCAAAGTTCAGTGGATTATCTAACCTGAGATGCAACCTTCATTATAAATATAGGCGAGCCTGGAACTTCACCTTGAACTTGCTTGAACAATGCCCTTACTTCATCATCATTATGAACCTAAAATTCCCACACGGCTGTTAGTTTCGAAACTTAATCAAACAAATCGCAAGAATAAGGTTGGCACAAAGTATCTCAGCATTATAGATATTTATCCAGTTTTCTGTTTGAAAATAATTTATATACTCCTGGAAGACAAAATAGCTTTCTAGATTAGCTGCACAAATGCTTTAAGGTTTTCTGAATGCCAAGTATTGATCACACAAGAAGCAAACCTTTCTTATGCCTTTACCACCACCACCCCAAGATGCCTTGATCATTGCAGGGTATCCTACAACTTGACAACTCGCGATCGCTTCTTCCGTTGTATAAACACATGCTTCCCGATAAATTTCATCAGGAATGGTAACCAAGCAACTGTCAGGAGGTATTTTCACCTGTAAGAAGAAACTTCAAAGTCATAAATCGGGCATCCCATACGAAAGAAAGGCACAATTACTGGAGACGGTTGAAATTTACATGAGAACCACTCCATGCAAGGGTTGGCACTTCCGCTGCTTGAGCAATCAATGACGAACCAATTTTATCTCCCAATGCTGCCATAGATACAGCAGGAGGTCCAAGAAATACAATTCCTTTTGCTTTTAATGCATCCGGAAGCTCAGGATTCTCTGATGCATGACCCCAACCAGGCCAGACGGCATCAACATGGGTTATCTCAGCCATCTGGGAAGTATATAGCATACAAGTCAGCATAAGTTAGAAGTTATAACAAGTTATATAAGTAAAAAAAAAGTCATTACTACATAGCACTGAAATCACTAAAATGACAAGAACAAGCTGCAGTAAACTATAGGCAACAAGAAAGATAGTAAGCAACAGGAGCAAATTATGCAATACATATTTTTATCAGATGTATATTTCATGTCTTGGGAAGTAGATATGCGTTAAGTTTCCGGTCGAAAAGTCTAAGTATGTTTTCTTCTTGAGGACATTCAAATTGATCACTTTCATAAAAAACAGCAAAGTTTAAACTGATGAAATTAGAATTGATAGCTTTCAAAATCAACAATTACTTGGAGTGTAAAATCTCATGCAATAAACGTCACACACCTCTACAATAAGCTGCACGTTGGCATAGTTATTGTTATTGGTCCCACCAGGTACTTCCACAAATTGATCGGCCATTCTGATATGTTCTGCATTGATCCTCATGTCCTCTGGAGTAGCCATGGCAACCAACAAGATAGCCTTCTCTGTGCCAAATGTCTCATAGGCCCAGCTCCTAACACTACGTATAAACTTAACTGCTGCCATTCCATTGTTTGCAATTAATATGCTATGAATTGGTTTATTTCCACCAAGGGTGTTGCAGAATTCATCTACTTCAGATATTGTATCAGGGTGCCTATTTGGTAGTACACCATTTATGTATCCATTCCCACTCCCAATGCCAGCCATTATTTTTTCCTTCTATGTGCCTCCTATGTACTGCACAGTAAAATAATAGGTTACCAACAGCTCGAGATATTTGCAACTCAATTAGACATTAGGATTTTTTTGATCAATTTATATTGCTTGTTCACCAACAGAATTCGGAAAATTTTCTTAATCTAGATTCTTTTATAGAAGAAACTGAAGATAAAGCATACAATTAAGCAATAGAAAATTCATCTTAACTTTTAATAGCAAGATTGACATGAAGAAAAATCGGACAACAAAAAATTGTAATGTTCTGTTTGGTCAACCATATGTGGACTTGGAAAGAAACTCCAATTTTGCAAGAATTGAGAACTGTCAGTGATATGGTGAACTCATTTTGGCAAATCAGGGTTCCATATATAAAATTCTATTACAAATCCAATCCAGCTAGTGAGCTATACCTACAGCTTTAACTGCAAAATATAAACAGCCAAACACGGCCTATTAGTTCAGTCCCTCTCTCTCTCTCTCAGATGCGGTATGGCGAATACATCAATTGCAACCAAAAAAAAAAAAAAAACAGAACTATTCATCATCCAATGATAACTCACGCTAACTCATTTTCAATCAATTAATCTCGCGACCTTGCAATTTGGAATCCCTGAGAAAGTGTCAACTGACCCACCTAACAAAAAAAGTTAACTTTTGGATTGGAGACTCCAAAGCCAAAACCAATTCCAAATAATTGGGGATAAAAGGTTCTTCCTTTCCTTCACGAACACTACAAAATTCAGCTACCCTTTGAAGAACTTTTAAAAGGGTCAAAAAATATACAGAAAACAAATATAGAAATCGAGCCAATCGAGTCAAACACAAAGAATCAGCTTTTTAAAAAAAAAAAACAAGAAGAATAAGAAGAAGAGGTGAAGAAATGGATCACAAGCACAGACCTTGGGGGATAGAAACGGTGTAAGACGAAATCAAAAATTGTTTATTTTTTCAAATGGGTTGTAGTGTTTGAGAAGCATTGAGAGGTTTGAAGAGGAATTATAAGTGAAATGGGTGTTGTTGTTGTTGGGGTTTAGTGCATGTAAATGGTGATGATCATGAACGAACGTGAAATAGTTAAGGTGTGCAGGGAGTTAGGTTTGGTTTGGGTTGAGGCTTGGTTGGTCTATTCAATGAAGGCTGCACGTGGTACCTGCCTCTGCCACACTTCTTGTAGTTGTTTGTAGTAGTAGTAGTTCCCAGCTACCTACCACTTCTCTCACTTTCTCTATTGATCATTCAAGACTATAAATATGATTATGAAGTGAAGGACTCAAAGTTCATTACTTCATTTACTAACTGTAATTAAAATTGAGGTAAGGGAATGAACTCAGTAAAAAATGAAATAAAATAGTGTATCCCAAATTCTCAATTGTAAGTGATCAACGGGTCATAGTGAGTCCAAATGATTTTGGTATATAGAATTGGGTTGGGTTGGGTTGGGTTGGGTAGGTAGGAGGTGCATACATAATGAATGAATCATTGAAACTTAATTGTCTGTTTTTAGTAGTGTGGGTGCCTCTCTTGACTGTGTGTGCTGTTTGGTGGTGTAGCCCACCAACCTTTCCTTCCTTATTATCCGATCAGTCAAATATGGAAGCTCACATATGATAAAAACAATAGCCTTCTCCCCCTCCAACCTTGTATATATAATGTTAAAATATGTTTTGTCCCTGTACTTTATAGTTTATACTAATTTATAATTTGGTATTGTCCATTAAAAATTTATTTCTTCGATTTAGGTGTTATATTTACAATTATATTTTATGTCCTTCCCAACCATCATTGTTATTATAATATTATTATGTGTTGGAGTTATTATACAATGAAATATAAGTATCAAATTAAAAATGAAAAATTATTTATTTATATGGACAAAAAGTATAAGTTGAAAGTGGTGACTTGGTGATGCCATGTTGTCCAGTGGCAAGGCAAGGCCAACAGGGGTAAGGGCGCTTGGCAGCATTAGGTTGGTTTGGTGGAAAGCAGATACTGCAGTGTAGTGGCTGGACAACGAGAAGCAATGTGGAGTAATCAAAAATGCAAATTATCAAGTAAAATTATAATCAAGTTTGGGTGTCTAGAAATGCAGTACCCAGTTGCAGTTTTAAATTGGGTGTTCGATAGTAACATTTAAAACCATTTCCAAATGTTTGTTTCTTAAAAATAGTTCTCTCATGGACCATGCACTAACTCAAATTCATTTAATTCATCAAATTTTATTACTGTAATTTGATAGATGTGATGAATTTAGATATAGATAGATCAATTGAGCCTAATGAATCTTTTTGTCACCCCTCGTTGAACTTTATTATTTGTTCTTACCTTAAAAAGGGGATAATTTTCCTTTACCTTAAACCTTTTCGTACCAAATGATTTAAAATTTGATTTCATTTTTTAACAAAATGAAATTAATGTATACATGACACACATTTTAAATAATAATAATAATAATGATAATGTTAATGAGTGTCCTGTTGAGGAACCAAAAACAACAAGTTCTTATTGAAAACTAAATATTTCACCTTTTCAAATATTAAATACATCGAGTCCCCATGAAAACTTTCTTTCATTGGTTTCTTAGAATACTCGTTAGCATTCTCCTAATAATAATACTACCTCCCGTCCATATTATAAGAGACAAATTAACCTTAAATCACATAGACCAAGAAAAAGTTATGAAATGAGTCAATTGTAATTAGTACTCATATAGATTTTCAAAAATACCCCTTCTATATTGATGACAGGGCCGACCCAAGGGTGAAGCTACTAAAGTCCTAGTTTTAGGCCCACCATCAAAACAAATTTTTTACTCTTACTTTTTATAAAACAAAATGGCTATATATGCTAACAATAAGGCCCAACATGATCCAATAAGACTATCTCACTTAAAATAAAAAAACTGCATTCAAATTTTGTTTTAGACCTCAATCGCTTTTGGACCGATCCTGATTGATAAACCAACTCACTTAAATAGAAAATTGATATATCTTATAAATATAAATCATATTATAAAAAAGGATGATATTAAAAATCAATATTTAATATATAAAAAAATTAATTCATGTTTCTAATATTTGAAGGAAAAAATGAATCCATTTGTTTTTTATAATATTAACCGATGGCAGTAATAATTGATGGTAAACATAACTCATCGAGCATATGTTTATTGAACAATCGATCCATCATTAATGTAATGTATGAATCATGAAAAGAAGAATTGTTGCACGCACGTAACAATGTGTCATTTCAATATAGGTATGTATGATTGCAACTAATGTTATTTTCTGCAAGCTTTTGACTTTTTTGTTGATAAATACTGTATGTAATTTGGGAGGAATGACTGCCCGGTCCTGACCCACTGAGAATGTCGCTTGGATGAAAGCAGAGTCATCGGTTTTTTTAATGGTCTTGAAAAGATAGATGTGATTACTAACTAATATCTTTAGTAGTACACCGGTTAAGGAATTCAAATGGCAAGTTTTCTTGAGAAAATATGGAGTAAATATTTTGATAAGTGTGATTGTTTGTTTTCCACTAAGATCTTGCTTTTTTAAGATTCGTTACCCAATTGATTAAGGGCTCGTTTAGTGGTCAGGATAAGAGAGATATGATAGGATAAATTATCATATCCTATCTGAAACTATTGTTTGGTGAGCCATCACGATAGGATAAACCAATCTTGTCTCCTATCATATCATGCCCATCTAGTTAATGGCTCGTTTGGTGGTCAGGATAAGAGAGACATGATAGAATAAGCTATCATATCCTGTTTGAAACTATTGTTTGGTGAGCCAGCAGGATAGGATAAATCAATCCTGTCACATATTCTATCATGTCCATCTAGTTAAAATTCTATCCTGAGGGGGGAGCTGGGTTAGAACTCAACAGGATAGGATAAGGTAATTTAAAGTATAAAAAAATGTATACATAAAATAATTAAAGTATAATAAATTATAATATGGTTACCGAAAAATGTATAATAAAACATAAAGTAATAAAAATATTAATAATTAATTTTAAAAATTATTATTTCTTCTCACAATGCTAATTTTGTTACTTTATGTTATTTTTAGAAACTGAAAAATAAATAAAAATATTCTAATAATTTAACTATATGTAAAGTAAAAACTAAAAATGAATATTTAAAATTATAAAAAAATTAATTTAAGTTAAACAATATTTTAAAAAATTTAAATATTATATATAATTTTATCATAAGGACAATTTTGTCTTTTTATATAATCTTAAAAAATGAAAATTATAAAAAAAACTAAAATCTAATAAAATATAAAAACATTTCGAACAAGAACGAAAATTTTAAAATTCATGCTAAAATTACAATGATATCCAGTTGGCTATCTGGTGGACACCAAACGTCGGATAGAACAACAGCTTATCTTGCTCATATCCTATCCTACTCTTATCATGCTCCATTATCATATCCGTCTCTATCATATCCTGACTACCAAACGAATCCTAAAGGTACTGGTTAACAAGATCCTTTCAATTAATTACTCCCTCCTGTCCATAATATAAGAAATAAATGGATCTTTTTTTTTGTCCAAAATATAAAAAACATACATCAATTTTTACATATATTAAATACTAATTTTCACATATATTTTTTTGATCTTTGTATTTTAGAGTTTTGTTTTTTGTATTATGGATAGGAGTGAGTATATCACTTGATATTGATATTAATTTTAGCATGGTTTTGGGATATGGCTGGGGGTTAGATGTGATCAACTGATCATAACAACCTTGTCTCGGCTCTCTGATCGTCATCCATTGGTTTTAGATTTAATTTAATTTAATGGGAAAGTGGACCACGAAAGTCACAGAAAAAGTCAAACTTTTTTTTTCTTTTTTTTACATATTTCACGAATTAAAAGAAATTGGGACTCGGAAACTATATAAGTTTGCTTGTTTTTGTTTTTTGACATTTTCATAGAAAACAGTTAAAATAATCTTTTTCTTTTTGGAATTTGGAGAAAATATTCATTTATCCCATCATATAACCATTCAGCTAAAGGTTCTATACTAGGGTAACAAGGGATCATCTCATGACCTGGATGTCCTGTATGAATTGAAAATTTGGTATTTTTTTTTTTATAAATCGAATATATATAATGATCATTAAAAGCGTATAAAAAAGTGCAAAAAAATAGTCATTGAGAGTGTGTTTGATTTGCAAAAAATCAGGGGACTGGACAATACAAAAAATTTTGTCCCCTGTTTGATTTAAAAAGTGGTCAGGGGACAGGACAAAAAAAAGGAGTAAGGGACTGAACAAAAACCCAAAATTTTGTCCCCCACCAAACCATGGGACAACTTTTTATCCCATGGACAGACTATCAAAAAAAGAAAAAATTATCCTTACCTCTCTCTCCATCTCTCTCCCTCCCTTTCTCCCCCTCTCTCTATATCTCGGCTTTTTGACCAAACTGGGTTCCTTTTAGAAACTATTTACCAGTTTAGGGTTGTTCTGAAACTATTTACCAATGGGGGGTCGTTTTGAATATTTTATTATTTTTGGGTCTGACGGGTCAAAGGCGCCACTGCAGTTGGCGTCTTTGACTTTTATAAAAAAATGAAATGGGGAGGCGCATTTGGCAGTGGCGTCCTCCCCCCTGATTGCTACTGTAGCGCTACTGTAGCAGACAGCCCCTTTTCCTTTTTTTTTTTTTTTTAAATTTTGACTTTTTTTAAAAAGATAAAAAATTTATTTATAAAAAAACTCATTCACCAAATAATGAACTGAATTCACCAGATATTTGTACCCGATTCACCAGATATTTGTACATACTTAACCAAAAAAATTTATTTCTCAAAAAAACTCATTCACCAGATAATGGACTGAATTCACCAGATATTTATACCCGATTCACCATATATTTGCACATACTTAACCAAAACAATTATTTCTCAAAAAAACCATTCACCAGATAATGAGTTGACCATATCTAATCCTCTAATCCTAATAAATGAATCTCTTCCTGATCAAGCAACCAACAAACAAAATAAATAAAATAATAGAAAATAATAAAATAACCAATAAAACAGACAAAATAATATAATAATTGAAATTAAAAAATCCCAAATATTTGTGAGGCCGCCACCTCAGCACTACAGGAGGCACAAAAAATTAATAGCAATAACAATTTACACCAATAAATATTCATCAATTATTACAGTAGTAAAAAAAATTTTATTTGGTGAGAGCATTGCAGAGTCACATACAGAGGTTTGCTTACAACCATTTTGTCATTCATCTCCAAGAGCTACCAGACAATAAAGGGAAAAGAAATCATTTTTAAAGTAAAAAACCACTGACTATTTTTAACATGAAAATACCACCTACTTACAGCTTTGGATGCCTCATCAGGAGTTGATAATGCAACAAATCCTGATCCTGATCCTCGACTTATGCCATTGCACATATATTTTTTTTTTACAGAGATATTTACCAGATATTTACACATACTTAACCAAACAAATTTATTTGGTTAAGATAGCAGTTATGCATGCTCTTCCACAGCTCATCTTCTGCTTCTTTACCCTGCCTCCCAAAGCAGTTATCAACCCTTTCATCTCCCTTTCTTACAAATCAATTTGCTAAAAAATCATGATGTCAAAACGTCTTTGGTTTACGTGAACATGGAACCATTTTATTTATCAAAATTTTCATACTTGTACTCAATAATTTTTTTCACCAGATATTTGTACCCGATTCACCAGATATTTATACATACTTAATAAAAAAAAATTATTTCTCAAAAAAACCCATTTACCAGATATCTAAACTGGTAAATAGTTTCTAAAAGGAACCCAGTTTGGTCAAAAAGCCGAAAAAGAAAGATAGCAGAACGAACGTGTAGAAAAAGAAAAAGAAAGAGAAAAGGGGAGGTGAACCTCTAATCCTCCAAATTTTTCATTATAATTAACTATGTGCAATCTCTGTAAAAAAAAAAATATGTGCAATGGCATAAGTCGAGGATCAGGATCAGGATTTGTTGCATTCTCAACTCCTGATGAGGCATCCAAAGCTGTAAGTAGGTGGTATTTTCATGTTAAAAATAGTCAGTGGTTTTTTACTTTAAAAATGATTTCTTTTCCCTTTATTGTGTGGTAGCTCTTGGAGATGAATGACAAAATGGTTGTAAGCAAACCTCTGTATGTGACTCTGCAATGCTCTCACCAAATAAATTTTTTTTTACTACTGTAATAATTGATGAATATTTATTGGTGTAAATTGTTATTGCTATTATTTTTTTGTGCCTCCTGTAGTGCTGAGGTGGCGGCCTCACAAATATTTGGGATTTTTTAATTTCAATTATTATATTATTTTGTCTGTTTTATTGGTTATTTTATTATTTTCTATTATTTTATTTATTTTGTTTGTTGGTTGCTTGATCAGGAAGGGATTCATTTATTAGGATTAGAGGATTAGATATGGTCAACTCATTATCTGGTGAATGGTTTTTTTGAGAAATAATTTTTTTGGTTAAGTATGTGCAAATATATGGTGAATCGGGTATAAATATCTGGTGAATTCAGTCCATTATCTGGTGAATGAGTTTTTTTGAGAAATAAATTTTTTTGGTTAAGTATGTACAAATATCTGGTGAATCGGGTACAAATATTTGGTGAATTCAGTTCATTATTTGGTGAATGAGTTTTTTTATAAATAAATTTTTTATCTTTTTAAAAAAAGTCAAAATTTAAAAAAAAAAAAAAGAAAAGGAAAAGGGAGGGCACGCTCACATGAGAGCGCCATCTGAGCAATCGGGGAGGACGCCACTGCCAAATGCGCCTCCCCTTTTCATTTTTTTTTTTATAAAAGTCAAAGACGCCAACTGCAGTGGCGCCTTCAAATGCGCCATCTGCAGTGGCGCCTTTGACCCGTCAGACCCAAAAATAATAAAATATTTAAAACGACCCCCCATTGGTAAATAGTTTCAGAACAACCCTAAACTGGTAAATAGTTTCTAAAAGGAACCCAGTTTGGTCAAAAAGCCCTATATCTCTCTCTCCCCCTCTCCCCCTCTGTCTCCCTCTCTCTATCTCTCTCCCCCCCCACCCCACATTAACATTTTTTTTTCAAACGTTAATGTTATATATAATACATATTAATAATATATATAATATTATTATGAGAGTAATAATATATTATCATATATACTATATATTATAAAAATATATTATATATTGCCTAATACTTACATATATTAATAATATTGTATATTAATATATAATAATATATATTACAAAGGGTATCATAGTAAAATTAATATTATTTTACTTGTGTTGTTCTTTATCTATCAAACGAAGTGTATGACAAAAAGTTGTCCAGTATTGTCCTGTGTTGTCCCGTGTCTTAATACGTATCAAACACACCCTAATTGTTTTAATACAACATTAAGTGAAACAAAATTTTACCTAATAAAAGGAAAATATTACAGTAGCAAACTACAACATAATTATAGTAAAAATAGTTATATTTATATCTATCTACCAATTCGTCTTATACTCTGATAATTTTGTAAGCTAAATTGCTAAAATAACAACTTGCGTACAACCTACAATGGTGAGAGACGGCAATCAAAGGCAATCAAAGGTAAGTCTTCCCTTCAAAACAATATCACGCTTCAGACCTTGGCTTCTAAAGTCAAAACATGATTTAAAAATTAAAAAGGCAATCAAAAGGTCCAATTCACAATCACACCACATGCTTCGTGAGCAATGAATGGGATTCAGTTAAAATTACTGCAATTTCATACAACATATTATAGCCTAACGGCGCCACCGGTGATCTAAGAAAGTAAGAATCAATTTTGCAAATACTTTCATCATTTTTAAAAGGCCCAAACAGGTAGCAGCAACTAGGAAGCTCAAACCCTTTCGATGTAAAACTAATCCCCACTTATGATTTTGTGCTAGGCACAGGATGCTATCATGAGGTAATTGTTTGCAAGGGACAGGGAGTATAAAATACCTGTGAAAAGGTAAGCAAATGGGACAACGATAGGCGACAGATGAGAGACACAGTCAGCCAGTCACAGAGGGAAGGATAAAACAATGGGTTTCTACTTTCTAATTTGAACGGAAGAAGGGAGAATGAGAGTGGTCACACATAGAGTTTCAAATTATTATTTTTTAGAATTCAATAATATAATATTAATTGTAAATATGCCGGCCTATTCTCACCCTACTTGTAAGGCTTCTGAAGTTTTGTGTCATAATTTTAAAAAAGAATTAGGCCCTTAAGTAAAAAAATTTACTATATAAGTTTTTATTTTAATATATACATTAATGCATATGTAGTAAGTAAAAAATATTGGTGCCCCCTAAAAAATGAGGCCATGTACGATCGCACCACCAAATCATGCTCAGGATCACCGCTGGATCATCTTCATTCGAATATGTATAGATAAAATAACATAAAATGTGTAAATAAGTTCAAAGCAACATAAGCATATAAGTAGGGATTGATGGGAACGAAGTGGAGAGTATCCCCCCTCCCCCATTTTTCCAGCCTGGATTTCTATCATTTGGAGCATTTTTTTCGTCTGTGTTCTTTACCTTCTTATGGATCCTGATGGAACCCCAAAAATTCATTAAAAAAAACTATAAAAAAAAGTCAAAATCTAATAAAATCCAAAACTTTGTAATTGAGAATTCACCACCATTCAGTGGATACAATTTATCGTGGTATAGTGATATTTAGGTGTATTCCATCAAAGAAAAAATTCATGTCCCTATAGGAAAAAGGTCTCTGACTGCGTATCCCGAATGGGACAATCCTTACGGGGATCTCGACCATGGGTATAAATTGTCATTCCTATTTGAGAATACATATAGTTTTTAATTAGTTCACACACAAAAAAAGTGATTATACGAGGATATATCCTTATTTGATTATAAGTTTGAAACTTCGAAATCAATAAAATATTTCAAAAATATATTCTTTATTTAGGGTATACACTTAGTAAGTAAAAATTGGATCAAATTCCTATAGATGAGTTTGCATCTAAAGTGAGTAGGTGCATGTTGGGATTCACTTTTATAAGAGGAAAATGTTATTCCAAATACATAAAATTGATTTTGACATGTTTTAGTGATTTCGACTAAAATTGATTTTGCCCCTGGAACGGATTCTAACTTGAAGCTAGAATTTGAAGTTTTTACCTCTAAACATGATTTTTAGCCTCAAATTTATTGTTCAACTCAATTTTACGTGAATGCATCCAAACATGAATTACTTTATTTCAAACTCAATTCTATTGAAATCAATTTTACAAAATCAATTCTATCCAAAATCATGTTTGTCAAGCGCTCATCTAAACACACACTGAGTAAGGATATACATCCTTTACTTGATAAGATGTAAAAAGATCTCAATCGATTAAACAATATAAAAGTAAATATACTCTTGCTTATTTTGAAGGTGCCTTCTAACATAAGGTGTGACACCCTCTACCCTGCATGTATTCATAACACGCAAGAACGATAAAAATAAAAGAAAAGAAAGAGAACAAATGCATATTATATCATAATAATAAAACCATGGTAGAGGTTACCACATTGTAACAAGGTCTCAACAACGCAGAAAATAAAACATGTTTTAAAAGAAACACATAACAACATAACGAAACCCAACCCCGATGCCACATTACAGAGATGGTATAACCATAATCCGAAACATCTCGGATAAACAACATAAACTAAGAAATCCTAGACTATGAGTAGCGACTCCTCAGAGTCACTCCTCAGCAAGCTGATCACCGTCCTCTGCATAACCAAAAAGATACATGCAAAGCAAACAACAAAGACGGGGAGTAAGAAACATATATATGAACATAACGGCAAGGAAGCGGTTTGCAAGATGAGCATGCATCACATATACACATATACATAGCATATCAAAACATAATAACATCCAACATATTAAATTCATATCATATCCATCATATCAACGATGTATGCTATGCGATGCAGCGCTAGCAGTGTTAATAAAACCGGACCGGACCGGTCGGTTAGATCGGGAACCGGACCCATGACCGGTCCGGTCAGCACATCAGACTATACTTTCGAACCGGTGCTGACGTCATCGACCCGCGATTGAACCGATCTGAATCGGCTGACCCGGTCGGTTAAACCGTAACTCCGCCCAGATCGGACCTGCCTGTGCGTGCGCGGATGTCTGAAATTTAGGATAAATTTGAAAAAATCCACCAAATTGTACATTGGTGGGAATCGACCACAGGTATGGAAGCATAGCAGATGCATGGAATGCCACTAGGACAACAATGTTGTTTGGTTTGCATCTCAATAATATAATATATATACATGTTTTATTATTAATTTAATATATACCAGTTCATCCGGTTCAACCAATAACACACTAGTTCGACCAGTGACCCATCAACCCAGTGACCTGACCGAGTCAATGATCGGTCCGGTTTTAATAACACTGAGCGCTACTCCACCACTCCACTATGCACTTGGATCCAATCTATCTCATAATGTCAACTTCGAAGTTACATATCCACATTGGCCATTAAGCACCAACGCCGGCAGTTCACCAAACCATGGGTAAACCCCTTGCATAGCCGACGCACCTTACTCTCGGATGTGCCACTGCGGGGGGCCAAATCACTTAGATCACCGCGGACGTCCAGATCGCCTTACTCTCGGACGACCTCCCCTATACTGAACAACCCCCACTAACATCTCCGATACGTGAATGCATGATCAACATAACACGCAATCAACAATCACAACCTTCGCTTGGGCCACTCGACTACCCATGTTTTATCACCATCAACACCTCGACTACTTGGCTATCGAGACCCCCTTGGCCACTAGGCTACCAAGGTTCAACATTATCTTTAATATTTAATCTTTAATCTTTAATCTTTTACCTTTTATCTTTTAACACTCTGGTCCTTAAGAACCAGATCAACACCTCGATCACTCGGCTATCGAGGCCCCCTTGGCCACTAGGCTACCAAGGTACTGTTAAGTCTCTAAAATGTTTGATGTACATTTCCCTAAGTTTTGATGAGAATTAAAAATTGGTTAATGATTTAATTAACCTTCATATTGGTTGCTAATTTGTCTATCTAATGTGCAGATTAAAACTGTAAGAATCATCCGTCCAATACTAAAGTGACAGAAGCGCTTGTCTACTGAAGTAATTGAAGCGCACGTCCAACACTGAAGTAATTGAAGCGCACGTCCAACACAAGTGATAGAAGCACACATCCAACACAAGTGATAGAAGCGCACGTCCAACACAAGTAACAGAAGCGCTCGTCCACACAAGTCTTTGGACTTGCTGAGTCCTTAATGAGAAGCTCTGTCCAATGACATGGCGTATGGAGCTTGTCTACTAGCCCGTCCGAATGTAAAATCTTAAATTGCTAGATGGACGCGCTTATTTTATGGACGTGAGTTCTATAAGAATTATCAGAATCTTATTTCAAGAACCATAATCAAGAAAAGTCAGAAGTTACTCTTTCAAGCAACCACGGATTTCAGAACCAAAGACCAGTTAAAGAATGCTTCCAACATGCTTTATTCCCTAGTACCTCTGGTCCTTACACTAAAAGGAAACTGTACTCAGCAAAGTACAAAAAGCTCTCTGCACAACTCTGATATGGCTGTATCACGATGCATAAAGCCGTGATCCTTCATGTTAGATTACAACCAACGTTTCTATTGCATTAATGGTTGCCCAGAACAACTCCTTTGTATTTAATGAAGTTCTGCTTGAAGCCAACATCTGAGGGAATGTCTCTAACGGATCCTAAATGCTTGAAGACCATAAATACAGAAGTCATTGAAGATGAAGTAGAAGAGAATACACATAGCATTAAAGAGTCATTACTCTGCGCATTAATATATTCATTCTTTCATTCTGTATTCTTCAATCATTTGAAGTTATTACGCAGACTTTTCTAAGCTTTACATTTAAACCACTCTAAGTGTTAGTTAAAGATCTGTTTATCTGAAGTTGTATTTATTACAAACCAAAACTCTCAAACAAACCTGAGTGAGCCTGAAGAGACTAAGTGTGCAAAGAATACTTGTCTTGGAGCCTGAAGAGGCTAGGTGTGCAAACAATACTTAGAGTCTATAACCTGATCAGTTATAGTGGATAAATCTTGGTGCTGCCAAGGACTGGACGTAGCTCTTTGCTTTGAAGAGTGAACCATGATAAATAACTGTGTCTATCTCTCTCTCCTTAAACTCTTTAGTTGCTTTAGTTTTCTTATACGTCTATCAAGTGGTGTGTTTTCCAAAGTCACTGTTACTATTTCATCAGACGAGCCACCCGTCTGTGCTGTATCTTTCCACTCGTTTGAACTAAGCTTCTGTTTGCGAAAAGATTTCAACTTAGTTTAAAATCTGATTAACACAATTCAACCCCCCTTCTCGTGTTTATAGTTGTCTATTTCAGGTACGACATCATCTTTAATCTTTAATTAACACTCTGGCCAATAAGCATCAGAGCTCAACACCCTGACCATTTAGCATCAAGGCCCCCTTGGCCACTCGGCTACCAAGGTACAACATTATCTTTAAGTTAACTAGCTTGTTTTTACTTCACTTGGTATCTTATTTAATTATTGGGACCGCTTGGGGTGAAACGCCCCTGGTCCTGTTTCAGCTTTATGTTTTGTCTAGGGGAGCACGGTCATGCTGCCCCCAGCATGGGCGTGCTGACTATTAAGCACGGTCGTGCTCGTTAGAGCATGGTTGTACTGATCTAGGCAGAAATGGTTTAGGAACCCTTGCTATGTTTCCTAGGGTATTCAAAAATCAATCCTATTGGCTTTTAACTATCCATCAGTCCTCAGTTTCACTATTCTTAATTAATCTCCATGTCTTATCGTTATGGGCAATTAATCCTTTAATTCCAGCTTCATTATTAATGTTCCTAAAACACTCATGAACCAGTCCTAGGGTCTTTAACTAAACCTTTGAACATAACCTCGTCTCTCATACTATATTCATGTCTTATGAACAAATTGGGAAAACATCCATTAATTCTTAAACATCATTATTGTCGTCTTTAACTGTCTTAATTAATCTCCATGTCTTATCGTTATGGGGAATTAATCCTTTAATTCCAGCTTCATTGTTAATGTTCCTAAAACACTCATGAACTAGTCCTAGGGTCTTTAACTAAACCTTTGAACATAACCTCGTCTCTCATACTATATTCAAGTCTTATGAACAAATTGGGAAAACATCCCTTAATTCTTAAACATCGTTATTGTCATCTTTAACTGTTTTATTAACCTTATTAATAAGTCCTATTATTTAATTAGAGTCTTATTAACATCAACGTTCATCTCACAACATCAACCAAACAACCAAATCAATCATCCATGGCAATATCATCATCAAATCATAACAGCACCATTATCATCATTATGAACATCCATTCATGGCATCATTAAAAATCATTCACAAATAGGCATACCAATAATAAATAATCATACAACATCATGAATAGGATAGCGAATAACGATTAACAAACAAGTATCATTTAAACAAATAGCAAACAGATAGGGTCATGAGTTAACCCTTCATCTTACGTTACCTCCAATGCCTACATGTTCATATTATACCTTCTCCCCATACCTGGTATGAAGATTCCCAACAACGACGATGCGGGTAACTCAACACGTTCCCTCGAGCGGCTCGACGAACTCTTCAAGCCTTGGCCAAACACAAGAGAATTAACCAATTAATCTCCAATTTAATAACATGGAAAATGAGATTAAAGAGGGAAGACCACATTACCTTTTAATTGGCACTAGCGCGTGACTTCTCTCCCAAACGGACTCAAGATCGCCAAGAACTTCAAAGGGTTCAAGGGGAAGGGAAGGTAAGGGAAGATGTTTCTGTCACACTAGGATTGCCCAATGTGCCAAAAAAAAGGGTTTTCACTTGAAACCCTCGCAGACTGCTCTCTATTTATAACTTCAGACCCGAGCACGGTCGTACTTCCCCTAAGCACGGTCGTGCTTAACATGAGCACGGGGTCGTGCTCACTTAAGCACGGGCAGACAAAAATAACGTCAGACTTGCGTGTTTCGACACGGCCGTGCTCCCTTTGAGCAGCTTGTAGCTCAGACAGCCACAAGGCACGTGCCTTGTGCACGGGCGTGCTGATACATGAGCACGATCGTGCTCATGCATCAGGAAGGGTTTTCTCACATTAAAATCCAACTCAGCCCCTTTAACGTTTCCTAGGCATATTCCTAACAACTACTTAACAAACAAACATACATACAAGGCATATAGAAGCGCTTAAAGACTTTATGAAAAACGGGGTGTTACATAAGGGAGCAACCAAGTTTCTCACATGTGAGGGAGAAAGAATGACCTATAATAGAATGTTACTCATCAATAAGAAAGGTGTGAGATGGTTGTTGAGAAGTGACTCCAAACATAAGAGAGGGTGAATTGTGTGTGATATGAATTTTGAAAACTTTGACAGATTAAACGACACTTTAAAATAATTTGTAAAACGATTGATAATGAAAAGCATGTGATTAATAAAGTGTAAGAAAAATAAACGAATGCGGAAGATAAAAGAGATAGGGAAGAGAAGATGAACACCACGATGTATCCTGGTTCGGTCACAAACTACCCAAGTGGCCTACGCCCAGTCCCCGAGGCAATACTACCAAGGATTTTCAATCAACACTAGCTTTTAAACAAGTTTAGCTAGAAACCTTTACAATAGAGAGCACCCCTCACATACCAGAGATATCACCTCCCTTAGTGAAAGAGCCTCAAATAAAATAACCCAAGAGATATCACCTCTCTTGTCAACCCACAAGGAATATCACCTCCCTTGTAAACAATTGGAAATCACATCCAAGAAACACCACAAGAGATATCACCTCTCTTGTAAACTTGGTGTAGAAAAGAATGGTTTGAGTCATACGACTCTTACCAACAATATGCACTCTTAATAGTGCTGATAAAAATAAATTGAAGAACAATTACAATCACACCTATATGGTGTATAAAGCTCTCAAGATTTATATGATCAAGTGTAAGAGTAAAGAGTTGAAGAGAGAAAATGTTTTTCAGAGAATTAGCAAAGTTATAAAATAGTATTTTCGTGCTTCATATTGTGCCTAAGTTTCATTTATATAGACCATGAAAGATTATGTCAAAAACTCTCCAAAACTCAATTTTTGCGCATAATAATCGATTATTTAAAAGCCATAATCGATTATTTTGACTCAGATTGAAAAGCGTCTGTCGCAGTATAATGAATTATGCTAATCAATTATTTCAGCATAACAGATTATGCTAATCAATTATTGACAGCATAATGGATTATGCTAATCGATTATTGGTTCTCTGTTTGAAATTTTGCGAGCACTTAAAGCATATGATCGATTACCTTATGAGCATAATCGATTATTCATATTCAAATTCAAGCTTAACGGCTAAAAAGAAGTTATTACTCATTAAAACACAATTGATAGCCAATTAAGTTGATTTATAAAACGTGATCAAAATGGCATAATCGATTACAACAATCGATTATTGCATTTCAAATTCAAATTTCAAAAACATAACAACTCTATTATTGATTACTCATTAAAGCATAATTAAGAGCATGATAATCGATTATATTAATCGATTATTACTCGATTCAAATTTGAATTTGAAAAACTTAATGGCCGAAATTAATAAACCATTTAAGATCAAAATAATATCAATTAAGTTTTATTTTAAAAGCTCTTTAATGTATGTGTGGCCAATTTTAATCTTGAGAGCATTATTAACAATTTACAATGAATCTAAAACAATCAATACAATAAATAAAATACCCTTAATCCATTTGATTGCTTGTTCCACTTTTGCCGCTTTTTGCAATTTAGTCCTTCTGACTTCCTTTTGTCACTCATCAGAACTAAAGTACCTGTCAAGACATATATTTACAATGGTTATGGAAGAATTGTTTTTATTTTTATTTTTATTTTTATTGAGGTACATTGATAACCAAACAAAACAAAAACACCATCATGGATTCTAGTCCCTCTACACCTTTTCTTTCTCGAACTCCCAGCTTTCCTTATAGGAATTGCATCCTGTTACACCCTCGTATTCAAGTTTTCAAGTTCCTTGTTCGTTCCTCATGTGCCATTCTCTTTTGAAATTGGCAAGAGGTTATGAAAAGAAAAAAATTATTAAAATTAATTAATTTTATACATATAATTTTAGTAAAATTTACCACTTTTGCAGATAAAATGTTGAGGTTTTCATCTTCCTCATACTTCCCTTATCATTTTCTTGTATTTTCTCACCATCCAAACACCCCTGAAAAATCCTTAAATGGCTTTAGAATCAACTAAAGAAACCCTCAAATGTTCATGAAACCCTTAAATCTCCCTCAAATTTTCCAGAATCACTAATAGTCCATTGAAACCCTTTGACATAGATGTCGAGCATAACGATACTAGAGAGAGAAAGAGAGAGTGAGCATAACCCTTTGAATAAAATTGACTTTGTTATAATTGAGTTTGAAATAAAATTATTTATGTTTGAATATTTTTATTTTAAAAGTAATTTTAATGTAAAAACCTAGTATACGAGGCGATTTAATATCTATTTGTGGGGGGAACTTTAGGTATATTTCAACCTTATATTTCTTATGCTTCCAATTAGTTATTGGAAGCTTTGGTATATTGTATATATATTCATGTACTCGTTGTACTCATTCCAATATACTTTTTGTTTATAAAAAAATTTATAAAACTTAATATAAATTTTTCAACTCAACACAAAAACTAATATCTGGTCAAAATCATTTCTGAAAACAAAGTCTTTGTTTGTTTTCACATCAATCATGACGCGGACGTAAAAGCTGTGTTTTATAGCTCCTGAGTTATATAACAAAAAATTTACAATTGTGCCACTTGGATCGTGCTTCTAGAAAAAAAGGACGTAGAACCAAACGTGCTAAAAATCAATTTTATCCGAAGATAATCAAACATCTCAATTTTATTAAAATCACGTTTGACAAAAGTATTAACCAAACACACAATCATACTTTTTGTCTTTGGTTGTCTCTATCACATCACAGGCTATATTATACAGCCATACGGGTTAAACGGGTGGGTACCGGTTAAATATATTAGGGAAAATGCTATTTTGAATGAGTTAATTTTTTTCCTTTAAAAAATGAGTTAATTTTTTTATCTCTTATTGAATTTTATTTTTAAAGTTAATATATCATTACATAAAATTAAATTCGTAAAAGTAAAATAAATAAACTCTGATTTTACACTTTAGAATAAAAGTAAAACTTCAATTCAAAGTATAACAATTACATAAAAATAAGTTATAAATTCATATATTAATAACTTAAAAAATATGAATAAATAAACCGGCTACTTAGTTAGCCTCCAATGGGTTGAGATAAAATTATATTAATTTAAATAAGCTAATAATTTACTTAATTCATGTGAAATAAGCTAATAATAATTTTCAAAATTAATTTTTTTTACTTACTATCTTTTTGATTGGGCTCTGTGGTCATGTGAGGGTATTTCATAAAATCTGAAATCATGATGTGATATGATTAGGGTGCGTTTGATTTGCAAAAAATCAGGGGACTGGACAGCACAAAAATTTTTGTCCCCTGTTTGATCTGAAAAGTGGTCAAGGGACATGACAAAAAAAGGGTGAGGGACAGGACAAAAACCCAAAATTTTGTCCCCCACCAAACCATGTGACAAAAAGTTTGTCATGTGCGCAGTAACAAAAGACAAAATTATCCTTACATCTCTCTCTCTCTCTCTTCTATCTCTCTCCTCTCTCCCTCTCCTCTCTCTCTCTCTCTCTCCTTTGTCTTGTCGTCTTGTCTCCCTGCGTGTCTGTCTTGTCACGATACTTTTTACAAATCAAACGCAACTAAGTATCAAGCCTATATGAAGCTCCTTCAAAAAAAAAAGTCTATATGAAGTTATGAACTGAAAATAGCTCCTACAAAATTTTATTCTTGAGCAATAACTTCTTTTTTGCTGGTTTATTTTTATCTATTTCATGATCAGAATAAGAGGAATACATGTTACCGAATCAGAAGAGAAAATTTTCAAAAAATAACAAAATTATTGACTTTAATGTGCTTACCAATTTCATGAACTTTAATATAATTATCATTTGGCACTCTATCTCCCTCAACTAACTTTTTTGCGCTTGATCACTATAAGTGAGGATATTGATTTTTGCTTTAATTCTACACGCTTCTGCTTGACAAAGCTTTAGAAGCTGGCCATGGTGACTTTTGAGTGTGTTTGTTACAGATTATCTAATAAAAAAAATCATTTTTTTAAGTAAAAATTATTTTTAAGAAGTTTGATTGTATTTGTTTAAACTTTTCATAAAAATGATTTTAAAAAAAAAACATTTTTATGCATGACCACATAGCCCAATAAAAAAGATAGTAAGTAAAAAAAATTAAATTTGAAATCATGATGTGATATGATTCCTAAGTATCAAGTCTATATGAAGCTCCTTCAAAAAAAAAGTCTATATGAAGTTATGAACTGAAAATATCTCCTACAAAATTTTATTCTTGAGCAATAACTTCTTTTTTGCTGGTTTATTTTTATCTATTTCATGATCAGAATAAGAGGAATACATGTTACCGAATCAGAAGAGAAAATTTTCAAAAAATAACAAAATTATTGACTTTATTAATTAATAACCCTTTACATGTGCTAACAAATTTCATGAACTTTAATATAATTATCATTTGGCACTCTATCTCCCTCAACTAACTTTAATGAAAAAAATCACTTTTTTAAGTAAAAATCATTTTTTAAGGAGTTTGATTATGTTTGTTTAAGATTTTCATAAAAATGATTTTTTTTAAAAAACATTTTTATGGTTAAAATGAGAAGCTACTTTCATTAGCTTTTGGAGAAAAGCACAAACTACTTTTGAAAAAATGATTTTTATCATTGTAAAAAAACACAAAATAATTTCTATTTTTTTTAAATCTTTAAAAGATAATCTCTAAATTATTAAATGTCAAAATCACTTCTTTTTTTAATCCGTAACAAATGGACCCAAATTTGTGTTATTTTTTTTTATTAAGGTAAAATTTGTGTTATTCAATCTAGCTATTTCAAGATAATTTTTAAAATTAGTATATAAGGGTATTAAAGTCATTTTATAGATAATTTTTTTCTTTCCCCTTACTTTCTACCCAACCAAACAAAAGGAGAGAAAATTTTCAGTTTTCTTTCCTTTCATTTTCTCTCATACCAAACAACTGAATAATCCTTTCATTTTCCATTATTTTTCTTTCCTCCCACTTTCTTTCCTCTCATTTTCTCTCTAACAACCAAACAAATGTTAAGAAAGTTTAGGAATCGGTTGGCGCGCAGATGCTATATTTTTATGGTTGGTTTATCCTTGTCAATTTCGAGCCCACGGACCTTTTGCCAATGTCTACAGACCATATTGCATTAATGACCCCAAAATCTGAGTCATCTTTAGTCGTTCATATCCCAAATATGTTTATTGCTCAATTACAAAGTAAAAGAAAAAGGACTTAATTTGATCAAAAAAGAAAAAGAAAAAGGACTTAATTTCATTTTCTAACGTAGAAAAAAGTTATGGCTCATATGATAAATGCATATTATACAGTTTTTTACAAAATAAAAAAAATGAATATTATACATTTTGGTGTCGTTAATTAATTAATTCAGTTACATATTAATAGCAGCAAATCAGCAGATTGAGGCATTTATACCTTTTGCGTTTAACACACACACATATAATACGGAAATTAATATTCAATAACAAGATCCAACGATTGCAATCTTCAACATGCACATATGTAATACAGACGTGTAAATGAAAGAAAAAAAAAACAAGCCGCACCTATATTGGTCCACTTTTCATAATCCAAATCCCACATAGTAGTAATGATCAATCCGACTGGATGTTTGTTAGTCAGCCCTTACATCGGCCCAACTTTGAAAGGCCATGTCTCCCATATTATATTTAATCGGTTTTGAGAGGTAGGCACCGTTTTTATTTTTATTTTATAAGCCAAAACTATATTGCCAAGAGTATAAGGGGTACTCTGGAATCCATATACAAGGAAATCAATAGTGTATAAGTCAATACAGTGAACCTGAAAGTGCACAATAGGCCCACCCAAACAAAAAAGGAAGCTGCGCATATAACAAAGTATTAGCAGCAGCTTAGTGTTTAGGGCTCGTTTGGTGGTCAGATGGGATAGGGATAGATAGAATAAGAGAGCAGGATATGAATAGGATATGATATGAACAAGATAAGCTGTTATCTTATCCGACGTTTGGTGTCCACCAGATAACCAACTAGATAACGTTATAATTTTAGTACGAATTTTAAAATTTTTGTTTTTGTTCCGAATGTTTTCATATTTTATTAGATTTTAGTTTTTTATAATTTTTATTTTTTAAGATTATATAAAAAGACAAAATTATCTTTGTGATAAAATTACATATAATATTTTAAAATTTTAAGATATTGTTTATCTTAAATTAATTTTGTTATAATTTTAAATATTCATTTTTAGTTTTTATGTTACATATAATTAAATTATTAGAATATTTTTTTATTTATTTTTCAGTTTTTTAAAATAATGTGAAGTAACAAAATTAGCCTTGTGACAAAAAAAATTTAATTTTTAAATTAATTTTTAATATTTTTATTATTTTATGTTTTATTATACCTTTTTTGATAACCATATTATATTTTATTATACTTTAATTATTTTATATATAAAATATTTTTATACTTTATTATACTATAAATCACCTTATCCTATCCTGTTGAGTTCTAACCCAGCTCCCCCTCAGGATAGAATTTTAATTAGATGGACAAGATATGATAGGTGACAGGATTGGTTTCTCCTATCCTGCTGGTTCACCTAACAATAGTTTCAGACAGGATATGATAGCTTATCCTATCCTGTCTTTCTTATCCTGACCATCAAACGAGCCCTTATAGGATATGGCATGAGAGCATATCCATAGAATAAAAACTAAACTTTCCTAGCTATTAAAAGGTTAACCGCGTGATACTAATTACAAGCAGATTCCAACAGAGGGTCAATACACCAATCTATATAAGAGAAATTTGCTTTCCTAACAAGTCCATTACACCATTTCCAAATTCTAACTTTTATCAACTCTGTAACTTGAGCCTTGCTTGAAAATCATTTCATTCTGATGCAACCAAAGCGATCAAATCACTGCAAACCAAAACATCCTCCAAATCTTCTTAGAGCCTTTTCTAAATCGCAGACCTTCATGTTGTATGAGAAGATCCCACGGGCTGCCAGCAATAACCGTGACCACTCCTAACCAATTATAAAAATGAATCCAAACAGCATATGCAAATTTGCAAGTGATGAACAAATGAGAACTAGTTTCTACACTGTTTTTACAAAACCAGCATAATAATGCCTCATCTGTTTGAATAATTCCCCTTCTTTGAAGATTACTAGAAGTTGGAATTCTATCCAATACCAATCTCCAACAAAAGCCCCTATTTTCAATGGAATAGACCTATCCCAGAGCCACTTGTACCTGTAATCTGTTGACGGTTGGCTTAGAGCAGCGATATGCATATATGTTGTTTTTACAGCATAAGGGGTTGTGTTTGTGCCCAACCAACAGTAAGAATCCAATACATGTGGAGTAATTTGTTGTTGTTCTAAGATTTCCATCAAGACCTTGAGGATATCCTCCTCCCATACGAATAACCTCCGCCTCCATGGTAGTTTCCAACACCAAGATTCATTCTCCCAAGTCCCCATTTGCGCAACTATAGAGTCGGTTGAAATGTTATATAACCTGTCAAAACTTTTTTGCAAAGTAAAATCCCCCACCCATTTCTCTTTCCAAAACAACACAGTATTCCCACACCCAACCTTTTTTTATATACCATTTGTCAACCAACCCTCTTTGATACTTTCAACCCCCTCTAGGTTACTCAGATCCCTCCACCAAGCAAAGACCTCCCCCCCCTCAACAGTCTTCTCACACCAAGGTACCCCCCACAAGGAAGCATCACCATATTTGACTCTAATAACCTTAGCCTATAAAGAATATTTTTTTGTCAGTAACCGCCACCTCCACTTACCTAAAAGCGCTAAATTAAAAGCTTTCAGATTTCTAATTCATAACCCTCCATCATCCCTTGCTTTACATACCACTTCCCAATTTACCCAACATATCTTCCTACACTCCTCACTTCCACCCCACAGAAACCTTTTCTGAATCTTAATGATATTATTTATGACCTTATTTGGAGCCTTGTAGAATGAGAAATAGTATACCGGTAAGCTTGCTAACACATCATTTAAAAGAATGACCCTTCCTCCAAAAGATAGGAATTGATTCCTCCACCCTAAGAGCCTTTTCTGAATTGTTGTGATAAGTGGATTCCATGTTGCAGACTTCCCTGGGTTCGTCCCAACAAGAATGCCTAGGAACTTAAAAGGCAATTCTCCCACCCTGCAGTTTAGGATTGAAGCAGCACCCTCCACCGCGCCCGGTCTTGCCTTAATTCCGATCAATCCACTCTTGTGAAAATTAGCCTTTAGTCCCGCTGCTACTTCGAAGTTCCTTAGCATACTTTTAATTGCCCGCACATTATCCAAAGACAATTCCCCCACCAATACTGTATCATCTGCATACTGAACATGTGAGATCCCTAGATGCTCTCCACCCCCCTGAATTACATACTCCTTGTAGATGTTGCATTCCACCGACGAATTATACCATTCAACCCTTCAGCTACGATTAGAAAAAGAAAAAGGGCCATAGGATCCTGTTGGAACCAAAGTGGTTTTGGATTAAATAATCTCTATGTTTTGATGTTAACAAAAGGATTAAATTTACTTGGCAAAGTGTTAGTTGAAATCTAACGTGTGCTATTTAGTTATGCAGGAACACTTAAAATTATAAGACATGGAAACTTAGAACAAGTTTTCATATGTATTTGCTTGGACAAATAAAGAGAAATGCACGTCCACCAGTGTAGACAGACGACTCAATGTTTTGGTAAAGTTATTTATTTATTTAATTGAATAGACTGGTTTCTTTAAGTATATGAGGCACTAAATGTTTACTAGACGGATTTTTAAGTTTATAATCAAATAGACTAGTTTTAACTTGCCATGTCAGTAGACGAGTTCATTGATCGAGTAGACGAACTCTAATTGCCACGTCACTAGACGGAGATCAAGATAACTCACTGAGATATAGCAAATCCAAAGACTTGATAGTAGACGAGAGAATATGGCACGTCAGTAGACGAGTTAAATGAAAGAGTGAATAGACTTTGTTCTTACACATAACTGTGTGGACGGAGATTTTTGAATAGACGAGCTTATATCTCTTATGTATATGTTGTTCTAAAAATGAATAAATACAATCTGACCCACAATGAATTTATTTCAAATGATTGATATTTAATTCAATAGAATATTTGTTCTTTCCATTTGTTTTATCCTGTTAAAGCTTTGTTTCCTTTTGAGCAAATCATAGTACCATCGAGGAAATATAAAAAGCAAATAGTACAATGAGGAAATGAAAAGTGACTTGTACGAATTCTACTTTACTGCTTGAAAAAGTTGGATTGTACACAAAGGAGGAAAGAAAGTTTTCAAGGTACAAATTGCTCAGAAACAATGACCCTCTATTATGTGCAAATGTGATAACCAAGAGTACATTTCACAAAGACCACAATTAAACTATCAGTCACAACGGATATCATGCATTCAGTGCTATCTCTAAACGGGACTATTCAAAATAATCGATGAAGAAATAAAAGTGAAGAAGAAGGCCACTATAAATAGAAGACCTCAAGTTCTGAAGAACAGTGTTTGCCAATCGACAATCACTCATTCTAATATTCTTTCAAGTGCAATAGTCTGTATTCTTTAGTTTGAATATTGTTGTAATATTAAACTGATCTTAAACTTTTATATCCTCACACATAGTGAGTTAAGAAGATCATAAGTTAAATCTCTTTGTTAGAGTTAGAGCTTGAAGATGCTAGGTAAGAAAGAAATACTTGTAACCTGGAGAGGTGTTTAATACTTGGTTGTAATCTATTTGGAAAATAGTGGAGAAAAACCTTCAGGTAGAAGGGACTAAACGTAGCTCTTGGTTGGAAGAGAGTGAACCGGGATAAAACATCTTGTGTGAATATTCTAACCCTAAACTCTTACAACTTTATTTGTTTATACTGACTGTGGGGATTTGATATTGCTTTTGTTAAGTTTCAAAAGTTATTTTCAGTGTGTACATCTGTTTTAAATATTCTTGTGTGAGAAAATCAGTTTTGAAAAAGGTTGTTTGCGAAAATTATTAACAAACACAATTCAACCCCCCTTCTTTTGTTTGCCTGTATCAACTTCAGTTGGTATCAGAGCTCAGCCTCGAAAGGGTTGAGCATCTAACAAGTGTCGAGGGAGTACGATCCAACAACCATGGATGCGGAAGGACAAGCTATCAACAGACCTCCTCTCTTTGATGGTTCTGATTATGACTACTGGAAGAAAAGGATAATGGCCTTTTTGGATACACAAAGTCTAGACATCTGGGAGCTCATTGAAACTTGTTATACTGAACCCAGAAATGAAAATGGAGCTATTGTTGCTAGAGCAGATTGGACTACAGATCAAAAGGCAAAGCATCAACTCAATCTTAAAGCTAAGCATTATTTGATGTGTGCCATCACCAGATCTGAACATGAAAAAGTTCACAGCTGCAACACTACCAAAGAAATCTAGGATACTCTTGCCCTAGCTCATGAAGGTTCCTCACAAGTGAAGAAATCAAAAATCAGCATGCTGGTTCATCAGTATGAGCTGTTCAAGATGGGTGAACATGAAACAATAGACCAAATGTTTGGAATATTCCAAACCATCACCAACAGTCTCAGATCTCTTGGAAAAGTCTATGAAAATAGAGTTCATGTTAGAAAAATCCTGAGAAGTCTATCCAAGCAGTGGAGACCTAAAGTTACTGCTATTCAGGAAGCTAAAAACCTGAATACTCTTTCTCTGGAAAAGCTTCTTGGATCTCTCAAGGTTCATGAAATTGAACTGAATGAAGAAGAAAGCTCCATTAAAGGAAAGACTATTGCCCTTAAGGCAAGGAAATCAAGTTCATCAAAAGTCCTCAAGGCTGCTGAATCCTCGGATGAAGCTGGAATCTCAGATAGTGATGAAGGATCAGATGAATATGAACTATCTTTCATCTCCAGAAAGATTCAACATATGTGGAGAAAGAAATGTGGTTTCGGAAGGAAGAAATTCAACAAAAAAGTTTTCCAAGGAGAAGTCAGACTCCAAGGAAAAAGGCCCACCCTTGTGCTTCGAGTGCA
This sequence comes from Sophora flavescens, assembly GCA_030762895.1. Lineage (NCBI taxonomy): Eukaryota > Viridiplantae > Streptophyta > Magnoliopsida > Fabales > Fabaceae > Sophora > Sophora flavescens. Next base: position 50,134,793 of record CM061067.1, on the reverse strand, counting down.
AGAAACCTGGACACTTTAAAGTCGATTGCCCTGAGCTGAAGGATAAAAAGAAATTCTTCAAAAAGAAGAAATGTTTAATGGCTACATGGGAGAATCTTGATCTGCCTTCATCAGATGAAGAAGATGAAGTTGAGGAAGAGGCAAACATTTGTCTTATGGCTGACACATCATTAGAAAGTGAATACATTAATGTCGAGGTAATGGACTCTGACCCGTCCACCCTTCAAAATTCTTTTGATGAATTGTTGCATGAGTCGTCCGTACTGTCTAAAGATTATAGGAGACTCAAAAAGAAACTTTCTAAACTGTCTGAAGAATATGATAGGGTTTGCACTGAGAAACAAAACCTTAAAGATGAAAATGACATACTAAAATCAGTGAATGTCAGTCTAGCTGAAAAAATGGAGTGTGAGCCTGATGTTTCTTGTGAAGTTTCAAAACTGAAACAAGATGTAACATATCTGACAGACTCTCTGTCAAAGCTTGTAGGTGGCTCAAATAAGCTCAGTCTCATTTTAAGGTACTCTAGGTCACCGCATGATAAATCTGGCATTGGTTATGACAGATAGAAGCAAGAAGCATCTCAGCAAAAGTCAACACCACATACTCAACACAGAGCTTTAAAAGCTCAAGCTAAACATGCTAAAACAAAGTCTGGCCCGTCCAACACCTTTTGCAAAGTGTGTGGAAAGAATGGACATACTACATCTAGATGCATACATAATAAGCATGCCAAGCATACTCGTCCAGTGACTACTAACAATAAAGGACCCAAGTCAATTTGGGTACCTAAAGATAAGATCATATCTGTTGCAGACATGCTTAACAGCAGGAAAGAAACAAGCATCTTGGTACTTGGACAGTGGGTGCTCACGACACATGACAGGAGAAAAGTGTATGTTCCAAGAACTTAGAGCCAAAGATGGTGGCTGGGTTACATTTGGAGGAAACCAGAAAGGAAAGATCAGTGGTATAGGTAAAATTGGTAAATACCCTTTTCCCTCCATTGACAATGTTCTATTGGTTAAAGGCTTAAAACACAATATGCTAAGTATAAGTCAACTATGTAATAGTGGGTATGCTGTTTCATTCGATAAGAACATGTGTAATGTCAAGAAAAATGATGGATCACTCTTGTTCACTACCAAGAGGCAAAACAATCTGTATAAGATTGACTTGGAGGACCTTACAAATCAAAGTGTCTCATGTTTGGTGTCCATTGAGGATGAGCACTGGATTTGGCACAAGAGGCTAGGTCATGCAAGCTTGAGGTTAATCTCAAAGCTAAATAGGCATAACCTCGTGAGAGGGCTACCAAACCTTAAGTTCAAATCTGATGTTCTCTGTGATGCATGTTAAAAGTGAAAACAAGTCAAAGGTTCTTTTGAATCTAATAATGTTTTTAGTACCAACAGACCACTAGAAATGCTACACATTGATCTTTTTGGTCCAACAAGGACTGCTTCTGTCAGTGGTAAGAGATATGGTCTTATCATAGTATACGACTACACTAGATGGACATGGGTTATGTTCCTAGCTCACAAGGATGAGTCTTTCAAGGTCTTTTATGTATTCTACAAACGTGTACAGAATGAAAAAACATGTGTATATCTTCAATCAGAAGTGACCATGAGGGAGAGTTTGAAAATGAGCTATTTCATGAGTTCTGTGAAGAAAGTGGCATTCTTCACAACTTCTCAATACCTAGAACACCACAACAAAATGGTGTGGTAGAGAGAAATAACAGGTCTCTTCAAGAGATGGTTAGGACTACGCTCAATGATAATTCTGTCCCTAGACACTTGTGGGCTGAAGCTGTTAACACTGCCTACTACATTCAGAACAGAATATACATTAGACCTATCCTGAACAAGACTCCTCATGAATCGTGGAAAGGACGAAAACCCAACATTTCATATTTTCATCCCTTTGGTTGTAAATGCTATATACTGAATACTAAAGATCAACTTGGTAAGTTTGATGCAAAAGCAGATAATGGAATACTATTAGGATATTCTGAAACTTCAAAAGGCTTTATGTAACAGTCTGATTTTAATTATGTTGTGCAACCGGTTGAAATATAATTAATTATATTTTAATTTGAGAGTTAGAAAGTGTTTTTGAATAAAATAAAATCATATTCATAGTCTACTTTATGGTAGAGGGTTACGGTAAAATTTTCGGTTGAAAATTCAGACGAAAGCCGGTTTGCGCTTTCACTGTCGGTACAAGTCTACTTTGTGATGTTTTGTATGATATTGGAAATTTTTGAAATTTCGAGTTCAGAAATAAAATAAAATATTTATGCGGGTGAAAACATCGGAAGAATTACGATCGGAAAATACAACCGGGTACGAAATGGAGCAGATTAGGGAGCAAAAAAGAAGTGAAGTGACTTGATGGGACTTGATGAAAATGGGTTATGACATACTCCAAAAGTGTAATCATCACACTTTTCAAATTATATCATATTATATTCTAGAAACCTATTTTTCTCTTTCTTCTCAAACCAAACAAAGCACAATGTCAAAACTTGCTCTCCAAGCTCATTCCTCTATCCTCAATTGCGTGACACTCTCTCCCTTCTCTATATATACACCTCTCATTTTCACTTCATCACTTTCCTTCTCCAAAACTCCATTAAAATTTCATCTACTTCCTTTTCTTTTAAAAGTTCAAGCTCTTAAAGCTTTAGTTTTTATTCGTCTTTTCTACTTGAGTTCTTCATTAAAGTTCTTCCTTATACTAAGGGTAATGCTCTCATATGAATATTTTGTAAGTTTCATCTTTTATTTCTTAGTTTGTTTTATGTGTTCTTTATATGCTTTAGACTTCTAAAATCTCTCTAAAATGGTAGAAAACTCCTTTTGATTTGAAACCACATTCTATAGTCTTGTATTAACTTATATTTTCACATACTAAGAGGTTGTGTAAAATAAAAATCTCTACCCATCTCTTCCTATGAAGGCCGAAGATATGCATATGTGGCTTAGGAGGTTTTTGTTTCAACTTTTGGAATATGATCATGTGTTTGAGTTTCTAACTATTCATTGATCTTAAATCTATAAATCTTGGAAGGTTTGATAGCTTGTTTTCCTATGATGGCTGAAAATATGTATAAGTAAGCCTAGGATACTATGTTTCAACTTTCCAAGTATGATCATGGATTTAGAACTCTTAATACCTTGTGATTCTAAACCTAAGAGTGTTATCAAACAAAGAATTTTTTTCCTCATTATCCTATGTAGGCCGAAATTTAAATGTTTTAGAGCAAGGATGTGTGAGTTTCATTTTCCAAAATGATCATGGACTAAGGCTCCTTAATATAGAAGGATGTTAAGTCTAAAAGATTGGAAAGTTTAAGGATTTTTAACTTGTTTATTCTATGTTATTGAACCTAGGATGTGTTATTTCTTATTTTCTAAAATGATCATGGACTTGAGCTCCATAAGATATTTGGATGCTAAGTCTAAGTGATTGGAATGTTTAAGTTTCCATTGTTTTCCCAAAATGATCATGGACTTTAGCTCCATAAGATATTTGGATGCTAAGTCTAAGAGATTGGAAAGTTTAGAGATTTCTAGCCTATAAATCCTATGAAGGCCAAACCTAGAAGGTTATGGACCTAGGATACTTTGTTTTTCATTTTCCAAAATGATCATGGACTTGAGCTCCATAAGATATTTGGATGCTAAGTCTATGAGATTGTAAAGTTTAGAGATTTCTAGCCTATAAATCCTATGAAGGCCGAACCTAGAAGGTTATCGACCTAGGATACTTTGTTTTTCATTTTACAAAATGATCATGGACTTGAGTTCCTTAATACATTTGGAGGCTAAGTCTAAGATATTGGGAAGTTTAAATATTTCTAGCCTATGTTGTAATACAAGGCCGAAACCTACCCTAAGTGGTTGGATGATTTTTATTTCATATCTTCAAGTTATAGCAATTTATCTAAGTTACCTAGAACCTAAGTGATAAATATCCAAGGGCTTATGTTGACAAAAGAATCCTAACTCTAATTTGAATTAAATGGCCAAACCTAGCCTAAAGAGAACATAGATGAGTTTGTTGATTTATTGGTTATTATGTTGATTGGTTGAAGGTGGAGTTAGTACTTTGTGGTGTGACAATGAGAAGCTTCAAGTTCGGGTGTTTCGTGATAACCCAGGTGGGGGAAAGAACCAACCTATCGTCGGAATGGTTAAGTAGTAGATTATATAATAATCGTGTAGGGCGACCTAAACCCTACTAGTAGTCGAGTAATCGACAAGACCGAAATCACATTGGAAACCTTTTTCTGAAAAACCAATGGCAATTCGGGGATTGTAGGTTTATCGATATTAGGTTGATTTTATATTGTTGATGGTTGATTTTATTTTATTACCTTTATTGAATTGATTTTGTGCTATGTTGGTGATATGGGAATATTTTGATTGATATTGTGTTATGCATGATCTGCCTGGTTTGTATTATTATGCTTAGTGGTTTTTAAGAAAAGATATATATGTTGTCTAAGAGATGATTGTTTTGGGTGTGAGGATAATAATGATTTAGAAGTGCCTAACCTAGATGATGTATGTGAAGGAGGTGTTACGACATAGAATATGTGTCAAGTTCTAATGGAAGGTTAAGGCACTAGGATGTTGTTAAAACGGGTTGGCGAGATTCAAGTATAGGTGTTGTTGTCCACAACCGTGTATTGGTAATATAATACACAAGGACAAAAGTGTATTGGTAATATAATACACAAAGACAAAAGGGTATTGGTACTATAATACGCAAGGACATCTGTGTATTGGTAATATAATACACCGTGTATTGGTAATATAATACATGTAAAACACTTTCGTGTATTGGTAATATAATACACCGTGTATTGGTAATATAATACACGTAAAACATTTTTGTATTGGTAATATAATACACCGTGTATTGGTAATATAATACACCGTGTATTGGTAATATAATACACGTAAAATCAAAAGTTCTCGCGAGACCACTTCCACCTTAGGGAATGGGGGTAGAACACCTTAACGGGAATGAAGGTGTGCACTAGGTGGAACATCCTAACGGGAATGAGGGTGTGCCCCGATGCAAATGAGGGATGGTGACAGGAGTGGTAGTGGCCATGATAACGTAAAGACATGGTGACAGGATTAGAGAGGTTACGTTAAAATAACGTGTTAGATTTCCTGAGAGTAAGGGTAGAGGATGATATATATTAACCTGAGGATGATTCGTTAGTTATGTGTGTTGATTATATGTGGCAATTACTGTATAATTTACTTTGACACTTTTCCGCTTTTTGATGATAGAACTGTTTCTTATTCCGTGTAAATTTCTGTATGTTGTATTTTATCTCCTTGTGGAATCGTACTAGAAGACCCTGTGGATGAGCGTAACCAGGAGGAGTTTGATGGAACTCCCTATGAACCGGAGGCCGAAGGACGAGCTGTGACCCATGGTGATTAAGGTCTAGTTAGTTATGGCCAGTGCGTCTCGTGAGGCGTATTTTTATTATGTTTTCGCTGTTTAACTTTTTGCCTAAGTATATGCCTGTGAGGGATTTTACTGATAGGATATCCTCAACAGTGTTTTGTAATATGTATAATATACTTATATTGTGATATGTCATTCTATATGAAGTTGTATACTTTATAAGTTAAGTTTTAATTTTTACGTATTTTCACGTTAAGCGTGCGATTAAGTAATTAAATAATAAGGTTTTAATCTAATGACACAAAGAGGCACAGCGGGGTGTCTCACTTTAGAGTTTATAATTCTAGAAATTTAGTGGTAGAAGAATGTATTCATGTCAAGTTTGATGACAAACAGCCTGATAATAAATTATTAGAGCTAGATGAAGCTTTTGTAGATCTTGATCTAAATATTTCTGAAGATAAAACTGAAATTAAGGCTGATGATCAAGAAGAATATTTCCCTCAACAAGAACCAGAAACCACTGCTTCTCAACAAGATAATGTTCAAAGATCTTGATACTTTAAGAATTATCATCCATAAGATCAGATCAATGGAAACCCCAATGACAAGCTAAGAACCAGATCAATTTTCAAAGAACAAGATAATTCTGCACTAGTCTCTGAGTTGGAACCAAAGACAGTAGACGAGGCTTTGCTGGACGATGGCTGGTTTATGGCTATGCAAGAAGAACTCAATCAGTTTGAAAGAAGTGAAGTTTGAAATCTGGTTCCCCGCCTAAAGACAAATCAGTTATAGGAACAAAGTGGGTTTACAGAAACAAACTTGATGAAAATGGTGAGGTGGTGAGAAACAAGGCAAGACTTGTTGCTCAAGGTTACTGTCAAGAAGAGGGCATTGACTATACTGAAACCTTTGCACATGTTGCTAGACTAGAAGCAATTAGGATTTTACTTTCATTTGCTGCACATCATAGCATTATGCTTTTTCAAATGGATGTTAAAAGTACTTTTCTAAATGGTTTTATTAATGAAGAAGTATATGTAATGCAACCTCCAGGTTTTGAGAGTGAAACCCATCCAGAACATGTTTACAAGCTTAAGAAAGCTTTATATGGACCTAAGTAAGCACCTAGAGCATGGTATGATAGGCTAAGTTCATTTTCTAATGGAAAATGGATTTAATAGAGGAAAGGTTGATACAACCCTATTTAGAAAGTCCATTAAGTCTAATTTCATAGTTGTACAAATATATGTTGATGATATTATTTTTGGTGCTACTAATGAATCTCCGTGCAAGGAATTCTATAAGTTAATTCAGAAATAATTTGAAATGAGCATGATGGGAGAATTCAAATTCTTCCTTGGACTTCAAGTTAAGCAATCAGTGGACGAGGTGTACATTCATCAAACAAAGTATACAAAGGAATTATTAAAGAAGTTTAAGATGGATGACTGTGATAAGCCTCTGGCTCATCTAGTTTTATGGCTAGTATGACCAGGGTTTTGTGCAAATTATATCCTATTTTCACCCAAATTAGATTAGATTGTCCTCAAGCAAGGTTTAGAGTCTCTAGAGTAGTTTTAGGTTAATTTAGCTAGTTTTGAGTCAAAATAATACACTTATGGTTATTTCCTTGTTTTCAGGTTAAGTAGAAGTTGAGAGAATAAAGAACAGGGGATTCGCCCCGCGAAAGATATACTCGCCACGCGACCCCGAAGCCTGACTGTTCCAAGAAAATGCAAGGTCTCTGGTTCGCCCCGCGAATAAGGTCTCGCCCCGCGAGTCTTGCAACCCTGAAAAGTCAGAGACGATCACGGCTTGCCCATGTTGAAGGTCACGGCCATGGCAGTTTTGAAGTTGAAGAGTCTCGCCTCGCGAGCATCCATTCGCCTCGCGATCCTGGAAGTCAGAAAGCATCACGGTTGGCCCCTGATGTCCATAACGGGCGTGACAAGAAGACTCTTCAGTTCCTCGCCTCGCGAAGGATTGTTCGCCTCGCGAGAATACCAAAGGGTGCAGACTGTTCACAAGAATCGCGTCGCGAGAGAGGCTTCGCCTCGCGAATAAGTTTAATTTCTAACTAGTATAAATTGATGTTCTGAATAGTTTGTAAGGACTTTTTTGCTTCTCCATTTTTCTGTTTTACATTTTTCTCTGTGTGATTTCGTTTGTGTTATGGAGAACTAAGTTTCTAGGATTGATCTATTGTAATTGATTTCCATACACTTGAGGTTCTTGTATTTCCCTGTTTTGTATGCTTTTCCCTCTTCAATGCCATGCTTTATATTTCTGTTTGCTTAATTCAGGAGTATACTGTATTGTGTTGATTTATTTTCGGTGATATCATGTTCCTATAATTAATCGCATCTGCTTAATTTGCGTGTGTACATTTCGTGTTCGCTTAGTTCACGAAGGGCTTAACCCCGTTTGCTTAATTCGGGAATAGGGACATGTATCTGTAGTAGTGGTTTCGCTTGTAAATTGTTGCTACAATCGGGAGGGGATTAGAATCTGCTTAGGGCTTGGAAATTGCATGAACCTATGATAGTTAGGAAATTGAGAACAATAGATCAATCTGTTTTTGGCCATTTGATAACCTCTTTGAACTGCCTGTTTTCAACTGCTCTGTTTTTATTATTCTGTTTTCTTTGATTGCATCTCAATCCAAACCCCCCCCCAAAAACTTATTTTTGTGGAAAATAACATTTTAAGAGTCCTTGAGAGACGACATCCGATTTGTCGCCCTAAACTACATTTTCAAAACCCGCTCGTCCTTTTTGGCGCGTGCGCGACAGCGCGACCAAAAATTGGGGCCGTTGCCGGGGACTCTTGTTTTGTTATTTTCGCATTTTATTTTCTGTTTTTCTCTTTTATTTTTGTTTCCTTTTTGAATTAGTCTGGCTACTAGAACTAACTGCCCTGAACTGTGTGAATTTGATCCTGAGATAGAAAGAACATTGCATACACTCCGTAGAGAATTTCGGGCTAGTTCTAGTAGTGATTCTAATTCCAAGTCTGTTTTTGAAAACATGGGAGACCAAAGGACATTGAGGCAGCTTGCTGCCCCTGATGTGAATTACAATGGTTTGTGCATTGCATATCCTGGTGCTGACACTCCTTTTGAATTAAAATCTGGGCTAATCCATTTGTTACCAAGATTTAATGGTCTTGCAGGTGAAGATCCACACAAGCACTTGAAGGAATTCCAAGTTGTCTGCTCCACAACTTTGAGGCCAGAAGGAGTAACTGAGGATCATATCAAGTTGAAGGCTTTTCCGTTCTCACTCAAGGGAGCTGCAAAAGATTTGCTATTATACCTTGAGCCGAACTCCATTACCACATGGAACGACTTGAAGAAGCTCTTCCTAGAGAAATATTTTCCTGCCTCCGAGCCGCCTCAATCGGAAAGAAATCTGTGGCATTAGGCAAGGAAATGAGTCGCTAGCTGAATATTGGGAGAGGTTCAAGCAGTTGACATCCGATTGCCCCAAGATCGATTTACGAACAGCTCCTCATCCAAGTACTTTTATGAAGGGCTACTGCCGATGGATAGGAATATTTTGGATCTTGCTAGTGGGGAGCGTTGGTTGACAAGACTCCATCCGCTGCCAAGCAACTCATTGAGAACATGTCACCGAATTCCCAGCAATTCACTACCGGAAGAAATTGCATTGAGACTAGAGGTGTACATGAGGTCCGCACTTCCTCTTCCAGCCATGACCGTGATGATAGAATTGATAGGCTCACTTCTTTGGTAGAGAAATTGGAAATGGATAGGGTTCAGCCTGCGGTGTTGTGTGGCATGTGCAGTTCTCCTGAGCACCCATATGAAGCATGCCCCATTTTGCAAGGAGGATCGATTCATGAATCACCTCAAGCCTTTGCAGTCCATCCGTATAATCAAGGCAATAACGAAGAGCATCTAAGACTCTCGGACCTCTCAACAAATAGATATCATCCCAGCTGGAGTAATCATCCTAATTTGCGGTATGGGAACTCATCCCAACAACAACCGATGGCACCTCAGAATCCTCCAGTGACCACTTCTGCACCTTCCGAACCTTCAGTAGATGACATGTGCAAGCAAATAACTTCACAATTGAATGCATAAATGACTACACTTTTCCATCAGCAAATGGGACAGTTCCAGGCACAGTTCCAGGCCTCACAGGCACAGTATCAGCAGCAAACAAGTGCTAACATTCAAGATTTGAGGACACAGATTGGACAGATGGCCACAGACATAAATAACATAAAGCAAGCTCAAAGAACAACCCAGCTGCCAGCACAACCAATGATAAATCCCAATGCCTCCAACCCTAATGTGAGTGCCATATCTCTGAGATCGGGAAAAGTTGTTGAGGCCACCTCTGAAAAAGATGAAGCAACTGTTGGGGTAACTCCTGAGCCTATTGAGGTTGAAGTTGAGAAGGTATACAGACCACCAATCCCGTTCCCACACAGATTACAGAAAAATTTGAAGAGTGGTGGTGAAGACAAGGAGAAGGAAATTCTTGATGTTTTAAGAAAGGTAGGTGTTAATATCCCTCTGTTGGATGTGATCAAGCAAGTGCCCAAGTATGCCAAATTTCTCAAGGACCTATGCACCAACAAGAGGAAGATGAAGAATAATGAGAGGGTTGATTTGGGAAGAAATGTCTCAGCTCTTATCTAGTCTAAACCAGAAAGAGTTGCTGTTATAGCCCCTACTCAGGCATTACCACAGAAGTGCAAGGATCCAGGCGTATTTACTATTCCATGCACTATTGGGGATAGGAAGTTTGAAAATTGCACGCTGGATTTGGGAGCCTCTATCAATGTCATGCCTACCTCCATCTTTAACAAACTTGATCTTGGTCCCTTGAAGTATACAGGTATCACCATTCAGTTGGCCAACAGGACCAGTGCCCGCCCCATGGGAATGGTGGAAGATGTGCTAGTGCAAGTTGATGATCCGATCTTCCCGGTGACTTCTACATCCTGGACATGGCAGGAGAGAACATTCCAGTAAATCACCAATCATCCTGGGCCGACCATTCATGAAGACAGCCAAGACTAACATTGATGTTGATGATGGGACCATGTCTATGAAGTTTGGGGATATAGTTGCAAAGTTTAACATATTTGATGCTATGAAACATCCAGTGGAAGAGCACTCTGTATTCCACATAGAGCTGATCTCTGAGACTATTGAGGACACCCATGAGAACTTGTTTTCTAATTTTCCACTTAATTCTGGCTGTGGTGATATTTTTTCTTGCCCTGATTGTACTAACGCTAACCATTGTGTAGTTTGTGCTGAGATTGCTGTATGTCTAGCAGGTGATAAATTTGTCAGTGCAGTGGATGGGAAACATGCAGAAGATGAAGCAGCACCGGTGGCCCTCCCTACCTATCTGCCACCTCCCCCTGCGAAGCCACCAGAGGAAATAGATTTTGCACCATGGATAATTCAAGGGATTGAAGCCAAATTCTATTGGGAGGACTTTGTTGATGAAGCGGTCTTTTTTGACCCAAGAGAAGGTGATGAGTCCGCCGCATTGAGCAAGGTCGCCATCATTGTCAAGTGTTTACTCATATATCAAGGATGCAAGTTATGGGACCATGGAATGAACTCTACCTCTTTGGCCTTAGACTACAAGAAATGGGACCCAGGTGGCAGCTTCCGCATACACTGCACTTGATCAGGGAGTACTCTTTTCCTTTCCCTCACTCTGATTGTATAATTCTGTTGTTCATTGGGGACAATGCATGTTTTAAGTGTGGGGGAGGGAACTAGTTGTAGTTTTTCCTTTTCTTTGAATAAAGCTCCTGAATAATTTGAGAAGCTCAGGAGCATTTGTGTGTTGAGTCTTTTGTTGGCAAGTTTGCTAGATTTTGATTGATGTTGCACAGATTGCTTGCATGATTGATATGTGATGATTCCTCCTAGGCTGAAAAATTTTTGTTTTTGAAAAGTGATTCCCATGTGATTGAAAACTGAACTTTGAGATTTTGTTATGATGGCATGATTTATGATAAGTTTGGGGTGATATGGAGCACACACTAGGGATAGAATCTCTTTCAAACAATTTGCATGAATGCCCAGGTGAGGTTTTGAGCCTCCAACATGTTTTTGACTGTGTGAAAATCACTTTCAAGTTGCACTTTCCTGAATTTGATTGAACCTCTTTTTAGTTTGCATGATTATGTGTTTGCTTCAGATGATTTAGGCATTTTCTTTGTAAATAGCTACTTGGCCTGAATAAAACAATTCCTAATGCATGTTCCCTAGTTAGCCCTTTGAGCCTTTTAGCCTGATTAATTCTTGATAACCTAATGTTATAAGCCCAAAAATCTGGAAAATCATGTTAACCGATCTTAGGATTAGGAGAGCATGTAATCCTAGAATGGGTGCAAGAAACTAAGTTTGGGGTGGCTGCAAGGTGTAATATGTTGTTGGGATTGAGAAAAAAATAAATAAATATAAAAAAAAGTTGGAGCCAAAGGCTTATGAAAGAAAAAGTGTATAAATGTAAAAAAAAAAAAAAGAGAGAAAAACAATAAAAATAAAAAGTGTTGAAATAAAAGGCTGTAGTCACCCAGAAGTGTAAAGAAAAAAAAATAAAGAAAGGAACTTGAGTGAATTTCAAAGTGTGAATATAGTTCATGCTCTCTTAGTTCCTAAGGTCTTCAGCCTAGTTCCTTTTGTATATCCTACCCTTAGCCAGGCCCCATTACAACCCATAAAAGACCTCTTGATGTTGCTTGCATGTTTTCTGTGGGAACCATTTTGAGATGAAAATCAAATTTTTGGGAAGTGTTCTTGAAAAGTGAAACTGAGTGCAAGTTGTTAGCCTGACACAAACTGAGTGACTGAGTGATATACTAAATGCCCTTGTGAGGAAGGCAGTTGTTTGAAGTTGGTGATCTCCCTCTTGTGTGTAACTTAGATTCCCTTCTTAGATTAATGATTGTTTGATTGATGAAATTCTCAAATGTTTAGAATAAATGAATGTGGGGATTGCTCTATTTGAAAAGGGGGGAAACAATGAAGAAAACTGTGTTGATGAAGTTGCTTGAATTTGTGCAATGTTGATTGAATCTTTTAAGCTTGCCAGGTCTTGAGTCTTTTTGATTTTTGAGTCTTAGTTTGCTTGGGGACAAGCAAAGTTTAAGTTTGGGGTATTTTGATAAGCCTCTGGCTCATCTAGTTTTATGGCTAGTATGACCAGGGTTTTGTGCAAATTATATCATATTTTCACCCAAATTAGATTAGATTGTCCTCAAGCAAGGTTTAGAGTCTCTAGAGTAGTTTTAGGTTAATTTAGCTAGTTTTGAGTCAAAATAATACACTTATGGTTATTTCCTTGTTTTCAGGTTAAGTAGAAGTTGAGAGAATAAAGAACAGGGGATTCGCCCCGCGAAAGATATACTCGCCACGCGACCCCGAAGCCTGACTGTTCCAAGAAAATGCAAGGTCTCTGGTTCACCCCGCGAATAAGGTCTCGCCCCGCGAGTCTTGCAACCCTGAAAAGTCAGAGACGATCACGGCTTGCCCGTGTTGAAGGTCACGGCCATGGCAGTTTTGAAGTTGAAGAGTCTCGCCTCGCGAGCATCCATTCGCCTCGCGATCCTGGAAGTCAGAAAGCATCACGGTTGGCCCCTGATGTCCATAACGGGCGTGACAAGAAGACTCTTCAGTTCCTCGCCTCGCGAAGGATTGTTCGCCTCGCGAGAATACCAAAGGGTGCAGACTGTTCACAAGAATCGCGTCGCGAGAGAGGCTTCGCCTCGCGAATAAGTTTAATTTCTGACTAGTATAAATTGATGTTCTGAACAGTTTGTAAGGACTTTTTTGCTTCTCCATTTTTCTGTTTTACATTTTTCTCTGTGTGATTTCGTTTGTGTTATGGAGAACTAAGTTTCTAGGATTGATCTATTGTAATTGATTTCCATACACTTGAGGTTCTTGTATTTCCCTGTTTTGTAAGCTTTTCCCTCTTCAATGCCATGCTTTATATTTCTGTTTGCTTAATTCAGGAGTATATTGTATTGTGTTGATTTATTTCCGGTGATATCATGTTCCTATAATTAATCGCATCTGCTTAATTTGCGTGTGTACATTTCGTGTTCGCTTAGTTCACGAAGGGCTTAACCCCGTTTGCTTAATTCGGGAATAGGGACATGTATCTGTAGTAGTGGTTTCGCTTGTAAATTGTTGCTACAATCGGGAGGGGATTAGAATCTGCTTAGGGCTTGGAAATTGCATGAACCTATGATAGTTAGGAAATTGAGAACAATAGATCAATCTGTTTTAGGCCATTTGATAACCTCTTTGAACTGCCTGTTTTCAACTGCTCTGTTTTTATTATTCTGTTTTCTTTGATTGCATCTCAATCCAACCACCCCCCCAAAAAAAAACTTATTTTTGTGGAAAATAACATTTTAAGAGTCCTTGAGAGACGACATCCGAGTTGTCGCCCTAAACTACATTTTCAAAACCCGCTCGTCCTTTTTGGCGCGTGCGCGACAGCGCGACCAGACTGCAAGCCAATGAATACCCCTGTGCACCCTACTTCCACACTGAACAAAGATGATAAAGATAAAAGGGTAGACCAAAAGGTATATAGAGGTATGACAGGATCTCTCCTATATTTTACTGCGTCTAGGCCTGATATTATGTTCAGTGTATGTTTGTGAGCTCAATTTCAATCTGATCCTAGAGAATCTCACTTATCAGTAGTTAAGAGAATTTTTAGATATTTAAAAGGTACTACTAATCTGGGTTTGTGCTTTAAGAAAAATGAAGATTGCAGATTAGTTGGTTTTTGTGATGCTGACTATCCTGGAGATAGAATTGAAAGAAAAAATACCAGTGGAGGATGTCACTTCATTGGAGATAACCTTGTCTCGTGGTCAAGCAAAAGACAAAGTACCATTGCCTTATCAACTGCTGAAGCTGAGTATATTTCAGCTGTAAGTTGCTGCTCACAACTTCTATGGATCAAACATCAATTGGAGGACTACAATGTGTTTGTAAGTAGTATTCCACTTATGTGTGATAATAATGCTGCATTAAATCTATCTAAGAATCCAATTTTTCATTCTAGAGTTAAGCACATAGAGATTAAACATCATTTTATTAGGGATTATGTTCAAAAAGGTGTGTTTCATATACAATTTGTAGATACTGATCATCAATGGCCAGATATCTTTACTAAACCTCTTGCAGAGGACAGGTTTATCTTTATTAGGAAGCATCTGAATATGTTATGTGTAGATTGATATAAGCGTCCAGACCTGAGAATGTTGTTCTGATAAATATACGTCTATAGAGTTTTTCCGTCCAATGCATGTTAAAATTTTTACTTCCAGAGCATGATAAAACTTATTTGCGTCTATTGCATATTCAACCGCGCGTCTACTGCATAACGCGTCTACTACTTTTGCTTGTCGCGTCCATTACATGTTAATATGCACGTCCATACTTGCTTATGCTTGAACCCGTCTATGCATATATTTGTTAAATGCATTTATTTTGTCTTATAGACATATTTATCTAGTATATTCTCTTTGCTGAGTCAGTAACTTCCATCAATCCCATGAAGACCTTTTTATAGTTTCAAAATACCAACGCCGTTTTATTCTTTATGACATGTCTTGTCAATTTCTTTTAATTAATTTCCAAAAGAAAAACCTTTGAAATTCAAAACCTTTTTAAGTAAGTTTCTTTTCCTCTGAAAAACCTTTCGCTACCCATCTTCCCTGACATCTATCTCTCTCAAACTCTCGAGCTCTTTGTTTCCCCTATCTCTGAACCCTAACATTCAAACCTCAAAAATGGCTTCAACTTCAATCTCTGTCCATTCCTACATCACTGATACTCTGAACATGGCGGTTGAACACCACTTCAATTTCGGAATTCTGGAAGAGTATAACTTGGATGTTAGCAAGTACAAAAATGTTGCTGGATGGGATGGTATATTCTTAGAGAAAGTCTCTATCTACCCCAATCTCATTAGGAACTTCTGGAGGAAACCTACAATCACTAAAACTGAGATTATTGGCTTCGTGTTGGGAAAGAAGGTGATTGTCTCTGAGAAGACCATTTCCGATGCTATTGCATGTGTCCAAGAGGGTTTTGTGATTTCTGACACTTGGGAGGAAAACCTAGGTGGTTCTGAGACCATTGTTGTTACCCTAACGAAGGAAACACTGTAAGAACTCACTCCTGGAAGTCAGCTGAAATGTAGGATGAAATCAAAATCCTCCATTAGATTCTAAACAAGACTGTCCTACATAAGACTAGCACCAAGGACAACATCTCCGCTCTTCACAAATTCTACCCGTACAATCTCTTCTTGGAAACCAAAATCAATCTTCCTTGGATTCTGTTTGACAGATTCAAACATGCGATGCAAAATAGAAAGAATCTCTCTGCCATTCCCTACACTCATCTTCTGTCAAAAATCTTCAGGCATCAAGGTGTTTATGATGTCCTTGCTGCTATGTCTGAGGAAGAGCAGAACAAGATTCTAACTGAGAAAGGGATGTCAGCTACTGATTTTGGGAGAAGCAATCTCTCAGGCATGCAACTGAGTACTTACAAGCAAATTGCTCTGGTCAAGGCAGAAGAAGCAATGAAGATCAAGGAAGAAATGATTGAGGCCAACAATACTGATGTCCTAAGTATGAAAAGAGGAACTAGGCAGAAGACCACTGCAGCAAGGAAACCTGCCCCAAGAGGCTAGCTGGTGGCATTGTAATTAGGGAACCTACTGCTGCTCCTGCTCAGAAGAGGCAAAGAAGAATCATCCTCTCACACAATGAGGATGAGGAAGCTGATGAGGACAGAGTTCCTATCAGTACCATCCTGAAGAAGCAGAAGACTTCTACTGATACTGCTGCTATCACTGTTGTTGAGACCTTTGGGCCTGTTTCAACTCAGACCAGAAGGCAACCAATCAAGAAAGCTAAGGCCACTGAGGTAACTCTTCCTGCTAATGACCCGGTTCAATTAGTAGTAGATGCCCTAATGTCTAGTCTTGAGTCTTTGCCTGTTAGTTCTGAAAATAGGAATGTTGTTGATGATGTCTACATTCCATCCCTACCTTCATGACAAACAAATTCCTCACCAGACCAACCACAAACAGCCTCACCCACAAGACCAACATTCCAACCTATCATCCCTGCCAATGACCCCTAGTTCAACCAACGAGATAATGGAATCATACTAGGAGCCCCCTTTCCCAAAAATACAAAAACCAGATTCCCCTACATTCCTCCCTCTGTTTATTATGACGGCCAAACTGAAAACAGGGCCAAAGTAAAAAGAGATTGGAAGATATTGTATCACAAACATGAACCTGAACCTGTCTCTACCAGACCTTTCTATCCCCTGCCTGAGTATGACTATGAACCTGAAACTGTCATCTACCCCTGGCATTCACCTCACCCTGACATTCTCACTGACCTTCCACCATCCAAACTGTACAATCACCTTAGTTCACTCATTACTCACCTACCCCTAAAGAAATTCCCTCCTAGAAAAATCTATCCAAACCTAGTAAAATTTCCACCCTTCAAGCCCTTCACTGAAGGAGTTGAGAGACACATCATCTTTGATTGGCACACAAACCCTGCCAAGAAGGATCTCACCAATGTGATCTACAAAAGATCCAGATCATTCAGGCATATTCCATTCATCATGGACAGAAACACCAAGTGGACTACCTTCAAACACCCTAGCACCTATGGCAGAGCTGTTGACTTTGTTGATACATTGATGTATGAGATGCTGAAGTGGGAGTTTAGCCACTTTATAATTGACAGAGCTGCAAACTTTGTCCCTCCAACCTGGCTAAGACATAATGAGGAAACCAAGATTAGGATCAACCCATACATGATTTGTCCTAGGCTCAACATGATTGATCTCCATAAATACAAGGACAAGAAGAAGCAGAGAAACACTGGCAAGATGCCTTCTCGTAACAGTTGCATAATCAATCCAGCAACAATCAATCTCACCGACCAAAATGTGATTGACTATTGGTTGACTCAACCAACTGATGATATTCAAGAGGATGTTGCCGGGGACATCTGGAGGACTCACATGGTGGCATGTGCACATGAAGCTTCCTCCTCTGGACTGACTGTTGAAGAAAAAAAAAATTATTCCTAAAGTCAGAGGGAAGTGTGACCTTGCTTATTGCAGATTCCTTATCTATAAGGACATCATTGGCATTCCTGTCATAAGTCCTATTTTTGAAGAGGACCCTATCCATTGGGGAAAGGAGTTACCTCCACCAGTGCTGCAATATGCTGCTTCACCTTCATCCTCTCCACCATCAGAACACACAGAAGAAGAAATCATCATTGAGGACATGGCGGTTGAAGAAGTGAAGTCTGATCCTCAAGTGGAAGTGATTCAACCTACAGCTGAGGTTGAAGAAGTTGCTGAGTCCATTCCTAGACAAAGCACTTCCGAGAAGCACTCTTCTCAACCACCGGCTCTAACTGTCATTCATCCAACAGAGCAACCTCTGACTTCAAGAGCTTTAGATACTATTCCAAGTCAAGCCTATGCTCAGGATAGTGTTGAAAGCTCAAGACTCTCACTCTCACTGCCTCCAAACTTTGAAGAAATTATTGGCAGAATTATAGATGAAAAAGTAGAGAGTAAGGTCAAAGAACAAGTGAAAGAGCAGGTAGCTGAAGCCCTGGTTCCAACAAACATCATGATGAACCAAATGACGAACATCATGCTTCAATTCCAATAAAGTCAAAATCTACCAACTCAGATAACTCCTCCTCCACCAAATCCAAATCCAAATCCAAATCCTCCTCCTCCACCTTCACCTCCACCCTCTTCTTAGGCTTTTCCTTTATTGTTTCCCATACTGACAATGATGGTTCACTCCTTTTACCTTTTTGTCTGATGAAAAAAAATGGGAGAAAGGAAAGAGAATTAAATTTAATATGAAAAGTCAGTTTTTGAAAAGTATATACTTGTCTGCATATGCATGTCACCTTTTGTTTATACTTTGACATGATTTGCTATGCTAATATAAATATTGTTCTGATATATCTATCTAGATTGCTCACGATCTTGTATAGCTCGATATCTTGTTTGATATGATATACTTTCAATTGCTCTGAAATTTGTTTAAAGTTGATAAAGAATTTAAAAGGTCTGATACTATACTTAACTGATAAGTAGTTGCACTGATCTGATAAGTTATTACACGTGCTGCTGAATTTCTGTCTTATGCTTTTCCTGATTAAATGTTTGAATGCTTTGTCTTAGGGGAGCTTTGTAAGCTCTCTTAGACTTTGCTACTCAAATTTAATTAGTTTTTGTCATCATCAAAAAGGGGGAGATTGTTGGAACCAAAGTGGTTTTGGATTAAATAATCTATGTTTTGATGTTAACAAAAGGATTAAATTTGCTTGGCAAAGTGTTAGTTGAAATCTAACATGTGCTATTTAGTTATGCAGGAACACTTAAAATTATAAGACATGAAAACTTAGAATAAGTTTTCATATGTATCTGCTTGGACTCATAAAGAGAAATGCACGTCCACTCATGTAGACGGGCTACTCAATGTTTTGGTAAAGTTATTTATTTATTTAATTGAGTAAACTGGTTTCTTTAAGTAGATGAGGCACTAAGTGTTTACTAGACGGATTTTAAGTTTATAATCAAATAGATTAGTTTTAACTTGCCACGTCAGTAGACGAGTTCATTGATCGAGTAGACGAACTCTAATTGCCACATCACTAGACGGATATCAAGATAACTCACTGAGATATAGCAAGGCCAAAGACTTGATAGTAGACGAGAGAATATGCCACGTCAGTGGACGAGTTAAATGAAAGAGTTAATAGACTTCGTTCTCACACATAACTGTGTGGACGGAGATTTTTGAATAGACGAGCTTCTATCTCTTATGTATATGTTGTTCTAAAAATGAATAAATACAATCTGACCCACAATGAATTTACTTCAAATGATTGATATTTAATTCAATAGAATATTTGTTCTTTCCATTTGTTTTATCCGGTTAATGCTTTGTTTCCTTGTGAGAAAATCATAGTACCATCGAGGAAATACAAAAAGCAAATAGTACAATAAGGAAATGAAAAGTGACTTGTATGAATTCTTCTTTACTGCTTGAAAAAGTTGGATTGTACAAAAAGGAGGAAAGAAAGTTTTCAAGGTACAAATTGCTCTGAAACAATGACCCTATATTCTGTGCAAATGTGGTAACCAAGAGTACATTTCACAAAGGCCACAATCAAGCTATCAGTCACAACGAATATCATGCATTCAATGATATCTCTAAACGAGACTATTCAAAATAACCGTTGAAGAAATACAAGTGAAGAAAAAGGTCACTATAAATAGAAGACCTCAAGTTCTGAAGAACAACTTTTGCCAAACGATAATCACTCATTCTACTATTCTTTCGAGAACAAGAGTCTTTATTCTTTAGTCTGAATATTGTTGTAATATTCAACTGATCTTAAACTTTTATATCCTCAGACATAGTGAGTTAAGAAGATCGTAAGTTAAATCTCTTTGTTAGAGTTAGAGCCTGAAGAGGCTTGGTAAGAAAGAAATACTTGTAGCCTGGAGAGGTGTTTAATTCTTAGTTGTAATCTATTTGGAAAATAGTGGAGAAAAACCTTCAAGTAGAAGGGACTAGACGTAGCTATTGGTTGGAAGAGAGTGAACCAGGATAAAACATCTTGTGTGAATATTCTAACCCTAAACTCTTACAACTTTATTTGTTTATACTGACTGTGGGGATTTGATATTGCTTTTGTTAAGTTTCAAAAGTTGTTTTTCAGTGTGTACATCTGTTTTAAATATCCTTGTTTGAGAAAATCAGTTTTGAAAAAGGTTGTTTGCGAAAATTATTAACAAACACAATTCGACCCCCTTCTTGTGTTTTCCTGTGTCAACTTCAGATCCCCCTGTTGGATTCCTCTAGTCATATTGAATTCCCTGGTTGGACTCCCATTCACCAACACTAACACTGAACTTGAATTTAGGCAACCCATAATCCAACCCCTCCACCTTTGATCAAAACCCATCCTCATAAGCATGTAGTCAAGGAATTCCCAGCTAACCGAGTCGTATGCCTTTTCAAAATCTACCTTGAATAACAAGCATGGCTTCCCTTTTCTTTTCGCATAATCCATTACCTCATTGATCACGACCACACCATCCATAATGTTCCTTCCTTTGAGGAAGACCGTTTGGTTCCCTGATATAATTGAATTCATGACCTTTCCCAACCTCTTTGCCAGTAGCTTCGCCAACACCTTGTATATGCAACCGACCAGAGAAATTGGTATGTAGTCATTTAGGTCGACTGGATTGTCTTTTTTAGGAATTAGCACCACAAACAACGCATTGCAACCTCTTGTAATTCTTCCATTTATCTGGAAATCAGTAACCATTCTGTAGAAATCATCTGAGACCACTTCCCACATCATCCTAATCACTGAGAAATTGAATCTGTCAGGGCCCAGACTCTTGTTTCCATCACAATCCCACACCGCCTTCTTTACCTCTTCCTTGGAGAATGTCTTTGTTAGCTTCCTGCTTTCCTCCCCTGATATCTGTTTGAGAATAATACCATCTAGTGTAGGCCTCAACCAACTATCTTGGTTGAACTGTTTTTCGAAGTGATTTGCAATACCCTCCTTAACTAGCACTGGATCCTCAACCCAACCTCCCTCAAGATGCAACCCATGTATTTTATTCTCCCTATTTCTTTTCTATACACACGCATGATAAAACGAAGAATTAGTGTCTCCCAACCTTAGCCATTTTAATCTGGACCTTTGGTAAAAGAAAGATTCCTGCATCCCAGAGAAAGACCATAAATCTTCAAAAAGTTCTTTCCTCCTCCTTACATCAGCATCGTCTAAAGAAGCCACCCTCACCCTTTTTATCACTACCTAGAATTTCAGTAACAGTTTTGTTGATCTTCTCTTCAAGGTTTCCAAAAGACCCTTTGTTCCATTCCTTTAGCTTTCCTTTCAATAGTTTCAACTTCTCCTTGAGGACAAAAATCCCTGAACCAGAAACCGAGAAGATAGACCACGACTCGGTTACAAATTTGTCAAAACCTCTATGTTGCATCCAACAGCTCATAACCCGGAACGGCTTCGGACCCCAGTCAACTGAAACTGATTTAAGAGTAATTGGGCAGTGATTCGATACCGATCTTTTTAGCCCCCTTTGTGTCAGATCTTCCCAGTTTAACAACCATTCCTCGGATAGGAGGAATCTATCAATTCTACTCATACAACTTCCGTTAGCTCTTTCCCATGTGAATCTCCTTCCAACCAACGGTAAATCAACCAGGCCCATGTCCTCTATGAACTCGTCAAATTCTTCTATCTCACTAGTTACCCTTTGTTGTGCCTTCTTTCATTTGCTGTTCTAACTGCATTAAAATCGCCATCTAAACACCAAGCCACTCCTTGGTAATTTGCCCTCAGTTCCAATAATTCATCCCACAAAATTCTCTTTCCAGATAAAACACATGGAGAGTAAATGTTGATGATGAGGCAATTTACCTGCGTTCTGCACCAAAGTCCCTTAAAACCTATGTAGCCGTGACCTATGAAGAACTCAAGTTTAACAAAGCTGCTTTTGTTCCAAATGCAAAGTAAACCTCCTAAATTTCCATCCGCCTCTTTAAACACCCAGTCAACCCCCCCCCCCCCCCAGTGTTCTGCATAACCTGTCATCTACCGAGCTCAATTTTGTTTCCTGAATGCATATAAATTCTAGTTTCTCCTCCCTAATAAGACTCCTTATTGCCTTCTTTTTTATTCTCCCTCCTAGTCCCCTTATATTGTAGGACTCTATCCGCATTAAGAAACCTGCTTTGCCCCTGCCACATTTGGCCCAATCTGTACCTTCGGTCCATTGGCCCAATTCGGTAACTGTCTTCTCCCTGCACCTCTTTTATTACCATTCCTCCCATCAAATAGTTTTGTAAGTTCACTAGGCCCACAGTTTTAATGTTCATTACCCTTGTTGGGCCCAAAACCTCACCCAAAATTTTCGGGCTTCCATATACGCCTCCCTTGTTTTGGTCAGTTGAGAGCGTGTTGCTCACATAACCGTCACCCTCCTTTCCTGCTGCTACTTCCTGGATCTGCGAAGAGACAGGTCTGTCATACTATTTTCCTTGAGCCCCTCCACTCTCTGCCCCTTCCAGTTCGCCTCCTGCCCTGCTAGCCTTGTAACTCCCCCTTTTTCCGAACCCAGAATTTGAAAACTCCTTGTGTAACCGCTGGACGTCGGCAACCCCAACCACCTCCATTAACACCGTCTCCGGCACCTCGATCACGTTGTTTAACAGAGAACCCTCGTCATCGGTAAAATCCCCGACCGAATCCTGATATTTCCAGTCTGACATAAGCCTGTCGAAGTTATCACCAATGATTCCTCGAGCATACGGATTGAGTGTGTAGCCCCATTCACTCTAACTTGAACCACTCTGTTAATGATTTCCGAGGCCATCGTCACGATGAGAACCCTCGCCATGTCCAATCTAGCTCTATCTTTGGTTGAGTCGTCCATGGAAATGAACAAACCTGATAACTGAGCTACATGCTTGAAAAATTTCTCTCCACAAACATGTATTGGCGTACCGAGGATCTTGACCCAAACTGATCTCTGCCTCATAACAAAATCTTGGTTCCAAGGTGACCCCTCTTTAAACCAACGAGAAAACTCATCCACCTTGTTTTTGACTGTAACCTCTATGTTCTCGCCACCCACCCCTTGAATTAGAACCAAGTCTCCCCCCATGGGGGTTAGCTTAACAGAAAATAAGCCCTCCCGTTGGAACCTCTTTCTGAGGCACATTATTCTTTCTGGATCCTTTATTTGCCCTACAAAGCTACCCTTCAGTCAACCCATTTCTTCTTCGAAGACTTCAAAATCCAAGCCAGAGTAGTTGTTCCTCTTGTCTAGTTTGGCGAATTTTTTATTTTCTGGCTCGTTCCTTCTTAAATATCCTCTGTTGCCCCCAACCTCCACAGCCTTTGCATAGGTTTTCCCTCTTGAATACCCTGAGCTGGTCCCTACATGGTCTTTTACTTCCATTGGTTTCTTGTTACTGTCTTTATCATAAGCACGACCAAATGCAGGGTTGTTGACTCTCAATTTGTACGTCCCTAACTAAATTGAATCCAAAGTTGCTTCCAAGATATTGGGTTCTACACTCCAGGAATTTAACCTGTTACCAAATTTATCTTTCCTTGGAGGGATGTATATATCAATCGCCTTCCCCCATCTTAAGAACACCTTCCATAAGTCTTCATAACCAAGGTTATCTGGAAAATTAGTGAAGAAGCAAGAGGTTACTCCTTTGTTGTGATACGTTAGTTTTCTCCCAGATGGAAAGTAATTTCCTTGTTTCTGATTGTGGTCCCAACCCCCCCCCCCCCCCCCCCAAAGAGTGTCTCTCTCTAGGCTTCTCTTTCATCACGTTATCGGTGTCTCCCACAGAGGTAGGCACCATTTAAATTGTGAAGTTTAAGGCAATGCTTGGTCGGAGGGGATGGATTTTTTTAAAAAACTTTTATGTTTTGCTCAATTTTTGGAGGGGAGGGGAGCAAAATACCTCCTTAAGTGAGTTTTGGCTCACCTCCAATAATGAGAGATTTGGAGGGGAGGGATTTTAAAATATTTCATATGTATTGACTAAAATATCCCTACTTATCTATTTTTAAATAAATAATTATAAGGGTTTAAAATTAAAGATGTTTTAAAATCTCACATCCCCCCTTGAACCAAACATGAAAGTACTATTTCCCATCCCCTCCCCTCCCATCCTATCCTCTCAACCAAACACAATGTCTAATTAAAATCTCCTCCTTCCTTCCCCTCCTCTCCCTACTTTTGAACCAAACACACCCTAAAAGGTTTATTAGTTGGTAATTGAAAATCAATGGAAAAGAGAAAACAATCATAATATAAGCACCAAAACAGCCCGAAGCGATATACTTAGTTTGTTGAAGAGAAAACAATTACATGAAGATTAGGATAACACTTTGACCTAAAGCACAACTCCAACTAATACTCTAGGCATAAACTCAAAACACAAACTCAAGCAGCACTAGATAGTTTGAGGAAAGAAATAGCACAATAGTATTAAAAATAACAATTGAAATGAAAATGTTATAGATATGCAATATCATCTTCATGAGCAGCATCTCCTACTATTTTTCGCTTTGGACTTGGTACTCAATGCCTCCTATAAAAAAAAATCATAATCATAAGTATAGTACAATTTAAGAATTATTTAACAAATTGCATCTTTCAATAAATAAAAAAAAGCATTATGACCTCATCCAATTCCTTTTGAGCTTGGGATTCGACTATAACAAGACATCTAGCAACCTTTGTTGATGTAATGGGTGAATGTGTCAGTCTTGAACATGTGGGATTATTTGAGAGTTACAATTTTATCCAAAATGCCTTAGGCAATTAGGATTCGTGCAATCCCAAGATTTGTATTCATTTTACTTGTCTCATTACCAATCAATGTAGGACTTCTTTATTATCTAACATTTCCCCTCGAGCCCAACTGGTTGTTGGGGCAAGAAGCTCACAATGCTTCACACACTCATACTAACACAATAGAGAAATTGAGAGAATAGAGAAAGAAGATAGAGAGAAGAAAAGAGATAATTTTCTCAATTAACACTTGAATATCAATCACTTATTCTACACTAATTCACATTCACTTCACTTATGCACACTTGCACTTTCTCTTCACATTTACACTATAGCACTAAGTCTATTTATAGACCTACACATACACTAACTAACTCTCCTATTAACTCTCTAACTAATCACTTTAGTTACAACAAACTCCTAACAACTAACTAATTTGGATTATCTCCAACACACCCCCTTAATTCAAATTAGCCAAAAAATACACAAAACACAAAACAATTTTACACCCAAATTTGCATTTCTATAATGCATTCATTATTAACACTAACACACATTTATTTCCACCTGGATCCCATATCAATATTTTGTAGAATTGGGCTTGACCCACAAACACATGACCCAATTTCTGAAATTGAGCTCCCATGGCAGAAAACAATTTCTGCTCTTCCTCCACAACTTGGGCTTGGCCCATTAGGTCAGGATTTTGACCTAATTTTCGAAATTCCATTTTTACCCCTTGCAGCATCTTCTCCTTCTCGATGGTTCTCCGCGTCTGCCACCTTGCATCCATCATCTTCTGATTGGGCAAAGACATAAGCTTCTCAAATGCCTTCACCAAATTCATCACCTTTCCAGACCCACTTTCAGGAACCTTCTCCCTTCTCCGTTTCAATGCTAAATCAACCTTAGGGTTTCCGTTTTCCTCTCCAACCACATTCTCACTCTCACCAGCTTCATCATCACCACCACCCTCTTCTTCGCGGCCATTCTTGAAGAACTCTTCTTGAGACTTCCTCAGATTCTCATATGCCACACAGAGACACTTGTTCTTCTTTTCTTCATTCTTGCCGCTAGCTTTCTTCTCTTTGCACTTGCAAAACGACATCGTTGAGCCAGTTAAGCTGCGTGACAAAGACCTTCCTCTTTAGCGATAAGGGTTCCTTCGACCACCATACAAGCATCACGATCCGCGGCTCGGCTCCGGCGGTTTGATCGGACCTCCCTTCTTCGCCACGATGGTTACCAGTGGTCGCGACACCTCTCGCAACACGACACCATCGCTGCTTACCAACAAACGTCCGATGAACCGTGCAGTGATCGACTTGGTCCGGTGGCTCCGTCGACACTGTGTCCGGACTTGGTTTAATCCTCTCCGCCCGAACCTCCATTGCAAGTTGCAGATCCGAAATCGCCGCCTCGACCACTTTACCAGCATCACGGTCTAGCGGCTCCGTCGTCACTTCCGGCGACCTCAACTCATACCCTTCTGTCACACCAACTCTCTTCGTCATCACCATCAGCGGCAGCACCACCGCGAGATCTGCAGCGAGCTGTTTGGCATCCTCTGCTTTGGCCGGTTCAGCTGCTGCTGCTTCTTCCTTTGTTTCTTTCTTCGTCTCTTCCATTTGTGTTACTATCACCTCCTTTCTTGGCACATCTTCAGCAGAACCTTTGGATTGGAGGAGAGGTTGCTCACAAGGTGTTTGATGGAATGACCCACTAAACATAACATCATATTCTTCAGTGTCACCTTTTGTATTTTCCACATCTTTCCCTCCTCTTACATCACCAGCATCATGATCATCACTGCTCTCTGTCTTGATCTTGTTTGTCTCAAGATCATCATCACTCCTTTCTTTCTCGCCATTCACCATTGGCTCATAAGCATTCTCATGCTTTTGCTCCTCTTCATTAGATGACAACTTCACCTCTGCATCTTTCTTTGCTTCCTTACAGTCATCTTTCTTATCACCTCCATAGGCTTTGAGCAAGATATCCCATGCTCCTTTGACTGTGTTGGCAGCAACAATCTTCTCAAGATTTCCTTCATCCACACATTGATGAAGAATCAAGAGAGCTTTGTAATCTCTCCTTTTGGAAGCACCATCTTCCTCATCTTGAACACCTTCTTGCACTACCTCAAGCACCTCATAGAAATTGAAAATGTTCTCCATCTTCACTACCCATTGATGGAAGTTCTTGCCATCAAGAACCGGTAATGGGATTGATAAATCCCCACTCACAATCTCTTCAATTTCCACCTCCATGGAAAGACCCTCACAAGTCCCTAATCTTGTAGCTCTAGATACCATTTGTTGGGGCAAGAAGCTCACAATGCTTCACACACTCATACTAACACAATAGAGAAATTGAGAGAATAGAGAAAGAAGATAGAGAGAAGAAAAGAGATAATTTTCTCAATTAACACTTGAATATCAATCACTTATTCTACACTAATTCACATTCACTTCACTTATGCACACTTGCACTTTCTCTTCACATTTACACTATAGCACTAAGTCTATTTATAGACCTACACATACACTAACTAACTCTCCTATTAACTTTCTAACTAATCACTTTAGTTACAACAAACTCCTAACAACTAACTAATTTGGATTATCTCCAACACTGGCTTGGCCTAGTGTGACTTGCCTTTGGGCGTTATACTTCAAGCTTTTGGGACCCCAAGGCCATAAGTTTGTCTCGTGTTTTTCGTTTGGTTCTGTGCTCCTTTTCTAGACTTAAAGTCTTGGAGGCCACAAGTTTGCAACATTTGCTTGAGATCTACTTCAGATCTTGGGTTGCAGGTCTTGTGTGTGTATGGTAAATGGATCGTCAAATGGGTCCTAAGACAATGAGTTTTGATACCATGCATGTTGACATTTGTGAGCATGTATAACATCCTAAAGTTTTAATACGGTCTTAAAAAAATATTGAATTAAGCTATTATGACATTTAGGCTTTATTTGTTAAAGTAGAAAATGACAAGAGAGAAAAGGAGGAGAAAATATATTTTTCTCTTGTTTGTTGGATGATAGAAATATGAAAGAGAGAAGAAAATTGATGGGACTTACCTCAATTTTTTCTCTCCCCAAGTGAGAAGAAAATGGAAGGGGAGTGAGTGTTTCATGTAAAATGACTTTTGTACCCTTTTTTTGGGTTCTCATTAAATTATTTAATATATTTAAATAAATTGAATTAAATTAATCATTTATTTAATTAAATTAAATTGAAATAAATAAAATAATTATATTAAACTAATAAATTTTATTTAAAATAACTTAAATCAGTTAAATTAATTTAAATTATTTGATTAGTTAAAATAACTTAAATCAATTAAATTTAAATATTT
Source organism: Sophora flavescens (assembly GCA_030762895.1). Taxonomy (NCBI): domain Eukaryota; kingdom Viridiplantae; phylum Streptophyta; class Magnoliopsida; order Fabales; family Fabaceae; genus Sophora; species Sophora flavescens. The sequence goes on along the minus strand of CM061067.1, from coordinate 50,106,513 downwards.
TTATGTTGATTTTTTAGTTAAGGATATTTTTGTCTTTTTTAAAAAAATTTATTTTTCTCTCTTCTTATTTTCTATCCAACCAAACAAAGGGGAGAGAGAGAAAACACATCTTTCTCCTCTATTTCTCTTATATTTCTCTTATATCAAACAACACATAAAATATACTCTATTTCTCACAATTTTCTCTCTTCTCATGCTCTTTGTCACCTCTTTCTTACATCTTTTTCACTTCTCATTTTCTTCTCACAACCAAACAAAGCCTTGGTGTAAAAAAATAGTATTATAAGAATTTATTGTAATTATTATAGAATGTAAAATTGAATTAAAAATAAATAAATAAATAAATAAAACATAAATGAAACTAAAAGCAAAACAGGTGGGGGGCAGATGCACATCGAGATTCGCATAGGAATTCTTTAAAAAAGATTTTTTTTTTAATAAACAACAACAATAATACATAAAAACAAAAGTGGACGAGGCTTATCAAAATCCTAAGTATTAAGTACCTGTTTGATTCACGTTTTTGGAGCTCCCAAACTTCAATTACTATAGTAATTGGAGTATTTGAGTATAAATCCCGTTTAAAATAAGTGTGTTTGAGAGTTTAAAACTGAGTTTTGTGGAAGCAAAAATTTTTAGCTTTTCTGTTGAAAATAATTGATTCTAAACATAAGATCCACAAAATTATATATATTTACACCTCAAAAATGATTTTACTTTAGCATTCAAATAAAATCAATTCTTCTAAACTCACTTTTAAAATATTATTACCAAATACAAATCAATTTTTTCAAACTCCATTTTTTAAAATCAATTCTATGAAAATATAAATCAAATTCACCGAAAGATAATACCGTAACAGTGGCACATAGCATATTCCAATTTGATTTTCTCGTTAAAAGATGGATAGCGCAGGGCCCACACATTAAATTATGGTTATCCTTTTCTTTCTTTTTTTCTCTTCTTGATATCAATAGGAATTGGCATTAGCCAAATAAAATCGTACATTAGCGAGAAGGTTGGAAACAAACAGGGACAACATACTATTACAAGGGCATTTTTCATTAGGGACACATAGGGAGCGCCGTCAACAAAAGAAAAATTAAAGAAGGGCTGTCCGTTGCCATAAGAGAGAAGAAACTGTGCGTGATAGAAAGAGGTGCTCAAGAAATATGATTCACTAGTAGGAAACACATAGCTTTTGGAAGTCTACAACAAACGAGTAAGAATATCTTTATTCACCTTTTTATAATACAATTAATTTGATGATTCTTAATTCTTGATTTGAAATTCTTAAAATATTTTTAAGTGATTTGATGAATTCATCTAATAAATAGATTTTCCTGAATTTATAAATAATTTTAGATATTTGTACTGCCTGCACATCGTATTATAAATAATTCTTGATTTGAAATTCCTGTTATATTTTTCAAAATCATTAATTCAGATATGAGTGGTTTGAGTTATAAATGGTTCGTTGTATTCTGTGGATACTTTATATATGACCCATATCTATTGTTACCAGTATCAAGTAACCTTTGTTTCTTTCAACGAGTCAGCTTACAATTTATGTCATGCCGTCGTTTTCATCCAGTGGTGGCGGAGGGCGTCTAGTCGGTGCTCGTATTAGTCTCGCTTACACCAACAAGCGGTGCACTGTTTTCAATTCGATATCAGAGATAAAGGTCTCCAACACCGACCGGAGTCCAAACAAATTATTTGACACTTGTAACAAGCAAAGATGTGACTTTTTCGAGTGGTGTTTACCGATCGGTGCTGAGACAGTCATAACCCAACTCGATGATGAAGAGGTTGAGAGCAGAGAAATGCAGCTTACCACAATGGAAGACAATGTTGGACAATGCAACAGGGATCTAAATCACATGCATTTCCATTTTAGGATGGTTGAAGTATTGCTAGTTAGCTTGCATGTTATTCTTGTGCTCTGCTTGTTTACAAGTCTAATAAAATGACGTGGTCTTCACTCACCACCATCATATATCTTCTCAAGTGCTATGTGGAGTCCAGTTTGTTGCAGAGACGAAGAAATCTCATCTTGTTGGGTAGCTTTCCTGTGATTTATTGCTATGTGTCGTCGTTCCCCAGTCCTGTTATTTTCATCAAACTCATCGTGTATTATCTTTCAATGTTGTTATTATATGAATTATATGAATATTTAATACGAGTGTCATAGTGGTTTTGTTATCCAACTATTCATTTAAATGGTTAAAATGATGGTTTAAATAATCACCATTGGCATAGAAAAAACGAATACTAATCATCGCCTAGATTATATTTATTGAAATTATTTTAATTTGATTTTATCTTCGTAAGATAATTAATTAAAATTAAAATGCTAATAAAATGGAATTAGGATGTATATGATCCATTCAGGCCGAATGTAACAATAGCAAATGGATTGGGCTTGCAGTTATAATGGCTACCCAGTTAAAAATACAAAGTTAATAAAATATATGGCTCAAGCTGGAGACGTGCGATGCACGGATGCACGCCGGTTGTACACTGTACTTGGACTGACATATACATCACTTGGTTGTCCGAATCTTCCATATCTATTTAGATACATGTTATTTTCTTTAAAAAATTATTAAAATGGCACAACTTTTTCAACCAATGTAATGTAATTATATATTTTGGGCAATGAAAATTTTAAAATATATACCTAGCCAAATATTAACCTGATATAAGTGTAGCCGAATCACGTCATCGATGGGGTTTAACCATGTCATTTGGCTGAATGCGATGCCTTAATATATGTCTACCATACAGATTATTGAGGTAATTGCACTCGTCCACACAAGTGACAAAAGCGCTTATCCACACAAATGACAGAAGCGCTCGTCTACACAAGTCTTTGGACGGGCGCTTCTACCACTTCAGTGGCAGAAGCGCTCGTCCACACAAGTCTTTGGACTTGCTAAGTCCTTAATGAGAAGCTCCGTCCAATGACGTGGCATATGGAGCTCGTCTACTAGGTTACTTTGTGTTTTAGTACTTCCGTCTGCTGACGTGGCAAGATGGACGTGCTTATTTTCAAGTCTTTTGGCTGAATGCTATGCCTTAATATATGTCTACCATACAGATTATTGAGGTAATTGCACTCGTCCACACTAGTGACAAAAGTGCTCATCCACACAAGTGACAAAAGAGCTCGTCCACACAAGTGACAAAAGTGCTCGTCCACACAAGTCTTTGGACGAGCGCTTCTACCACTTCAGTGACAGAAGCGCTCGTCCACACAAGTGATAGAAGCGCTCATCCACACAAGTGACAAAAGCGCTCGTCCACACAAGTCTTTGGACGAGCGCTTCTACCACTTCAATGATAGAAGCGCTCGTCCACACAAGTGACAGAAGCGCTCGTCCACACAAGTGACAGACGCACTCGTCTACACAAGTGACAGAAGCGCTCGTCCACACAAGTGACAGAAGCGCTCGTCCACACGAGTCTTAGGACTTGATAAGTCCTTAATGAGAAGCTCCGTCCAATGACGTGGCATATGGAGTTCATCTACTAGGTTACTTTGTGTTTTAGTACTTTCGTCTGCTGACGTGACAAGATGGACATGCTTATTTTCAACACCCCCCCTTCCTTGGCAATGAGCATAGATGGGTCTTCGATTAAGATTAAGGTGGATTACAGTAAATGTTGGCCTAAGCTGGGATTAAAGAAAATGCGAAAAAAATAATAATATAACATGCAAAATTAAGTCCTAAGTTGGGATTCCAAAATAAAAATAAAAAAATGCCTCGACTGCGATTTAGTAGTCACATCTAGTTTGTAGTTGTCTTCTTCGTTGTTCACTTGAGTATAAATGCGGTCAAAGACAACAGATTCAGCACAATCAAGCCAATAATCAACATTTTTAACAGGCGGAGGTTTAAGTTTATGCGGTTTACTTCCCCATTGAACTGCAGTAAGTGTTCTTCAAGTCTGGTTAGCCTCATGTCTCTACTATTGACCTCATCTTCCACAAGATTGGATTGGGTAATGTTTATTGAAATCAGAAGACACCATCTAAAGAACCCACAACCTTGCTTACTGCAAGTGTAGAACAACTTGTTTGGATTCCTATCTGTGTTAGAAACCTTGATCTCTGCTATTGCTCCACAAACTGTGCATCATACATTGGCATATTGGAGTCGCAATCCGCCACCACCACCTGATGAAAAAGACACCATTGTGTCCTATTTGTTTTGGAAATAATGGTTGTGTCAGCATAGAAACGGTGATGAGTTAAAAAAGCATAGACATGGTGACGAAGTTTGTCTCACGATATTAAAAATTTCATAAGAAATATAAATGATCCATACCTGATGATCTTTTGAATGGTGGTATGTCTTTTGGATGATGGATAATGGTTCTGGGGAGACAATTTGTGTTCATTACTAATTACAAATAGATATTGACGATTTATAAGAGGGAGATAATTTAAAATTTTTTATTTTATAATGTATAAATATAATATGTGTATATATAATTATGTATATTATAATAATTAATGTAAAAACATGTAAAAAAGTATATGACTTATATTTAAATATAGATATAAATATTAAAATTAATTATATAATATATAAATACATAAGTTAATTCGGTGTTTGAAAAGAGGTGGTGCTATTGAGACTTTGTTGATGAAGCTTACGAGGCTTTTGGTCAGTATGAAAAGAAATATTGTGCATTGGAATTGCCATATAGTCTTCATGATGTTGACTTGTCACCGTTACGTATGAGAGTATACAAAATTGTGCAGGTCTGGTGTCGGATGTCGCGACCGTCCCGTCTGGGAGGCGCGAAAAAGGGATAAAAAGACAGAGGAGTCGCCACTAAAATTTTTATTGGGAAAATCTTAGAAAACCCAATTATCTAAAGGTAAACTGGTCTTTTAAAAAAGAGAGATATGAGTCCGGGAGTCGGTTACGAGTAGGGAAGGTATTAGCACCCCACATCGCCCGTTTAAAAAACGGTACCTCAAGTTAATTGTGCAAAAAATATTTTAATAACCTTTTAAATATTTATTTGACCCCGAAAATTATTTACAAGAAAGAATTATTTTAAATTCTAATTTTTAGATTTTTATTAGTTTTTATATTTTTAAATTTATTGTTTATAAAAAATTAAATGAGGTTGAACATGGCACATGAGTCCACAGGACAACCTCAAATCTAAGGGACTGAACATGGCACCGTGTCCATAGAGCATCCCTAAAAATAGAAAAGTTTAATTTTTTGATTAATTATTTTAATATAAAAAGGAGATAAAAAAGGAAAATTTAGTTTTGGCCCGACAAGATGATTTATCTTGCTCCTACGTATTCCCGGGTGCGATGGGAAACTCAAAGCCACGTAGTTCTTTTTAAAAAAGGTTTGATTGGTTGGTTGATTTTAATTTTGATAAAGATTTGATTTTTTTTATTTTTATTTTAAAAGGTTTTTATGTATTTTCGTTTTTTATTTATTTAATATTTTTTTATGTCAAAAACTCCTAAACGAGGTAGAACATGACAAATACGTCCACAGAGCTATCTCGCACCTAAGGAATTGAGTGTGAAACCTCTCACAAAGCAATCCCACAATTATTTTTCGATTTAGATTATTGCGTGAATTAAAAAGAGATTTTTATTTTTTTATTTTTGAATAAAATTTTGATAAAAAGGAGTAAATTGAAAGCACTTATTATTTTATACAAAAAGGAATTCACCTTTGCACAGGATTAAAGATAGCGGAGCTATACGATGAACTCTTACAATTCCTACAATACTTGAGGATGAAAAATCATACATCAATATTGTAGATTGTTGAGTAACTTAAAAAAGATTTTATTTTTCTGTTTTCCTGTTTTTTCATTTGTTTTCTTTTAAAAAATTCTTTTAATATTAAGACAAGTGCAATTTAACATATTTATTGATTTGATATGTTCTTGTAGAGAATAAACATCTGTTCAAGTAATTTAAATAAATATTTTAACTTCAAAAAAAATCTCTCTCCTCTTTTTTGTTTAAGAACATACACAATAACAACACAAACCCACACACCATCAGCCCAACACAAGCCCAAACTCAAGAAGAATAAAAAAGGCATGGCAGAAGAAAGATAGAAGCTTTTAGCTTCTGGTTTATCATTACCACCAAACTGCAGAGGAGAGGAGAACCAAGAGAGGGGCGCTGATTGCAGGGGTAGAGGCGGATGGCGGCACTGTGCTGATGGAGGACGGAGGCGGCCTCCTGGAGCAGTGGAGCGTGATGACGGCGGAGCGGAGGAACGATGCTCGCGCGGCGGAGCTGGTGCGTTTCATGAGCAGGGATGCGATTGGAACAGAGGTGTGGACCAAGGGCGGCGTCCGCGCGGTGGAGGACGAAACAGAACCGCAGATCTGCAACTCCCTAGCGGTGGAGGTCGCGGATCTGCAACTGTTGGCTCTCGATCTGAGAAAGAAGGAGGATGTGGTGGTTGCGGGAGGTGACGGCTGGGCTGGTTCACTCGAGCAGGGATGCGGTCGGAGCTTGGGGCGGTCCAGACACGGTTCTGGCGGTTCGTGGGCGGCGTGCTGTGGCTGGCTGAGGTGGTACGAGGCAGGTGCGTGGGAGGAGACGAACCAGAAAACCCGGATCTGCAACTCGGCGGAGGACGAACCAAAAACAGATCTGAGTTGTGTGTGTGTATGTGGCTTTTTCTGTCTTTCCTTGTTTGTTGTTGTTGGGTTGTTGGAGAAGAAGAAGAATGAGAGGAGAGAGATGAAGGTGGAAGGATGAAGGTGATGGGTTTATAGTGAAGGAGGAAGAAGGAGATGGGTTTATGGTGAAGAAGAGAAATGGGAGGAGGAAGATGAAAGAAGAAGAAGGAAAGAAAAAAAAAGTCTGAACGTGAGAAAAGAGAGGAAATAGAAAAGAGAGAGAGAAAGAAAAAAAAAAGTCAGAGAGGGGGGGTCACGCCTGCTGCAGGAAGAGATGGTTTTTTTCCTTACTATTTTCTCCCCTATATTTTCTGATTTTATGCACCATTTGGAGGAGAAGATGACAAAACAATTCTGATTATGCCAGCTGTGATGGAAAGGGACTCCACTAGTGGAGTGTTGCAGTGATCAAAATATGTTTCAATCTTTTTCCAAACTCCACTTTTGTGTTTCATTTCACTGATCTAGGCAAGAGTGCTTTTCCAAGTTTTGGAAATTGCCCAAAAATAGAGGCTAACAGCCTTGAGCCTTGTGAGAGCTACACTTGAGTGAGTCAGTGAAGAAAACATGTTTTCCAAAAGATTTTTTTTCAATTTTTTAATTATCAGCAGAAAACTTGCTTTTTTCTTTTTTTTTTTTTTAAACATCTCTTCATTTGGGCTTGGACTCAAAACAATTTGTAATAGAAACAAATTGGGCCAATAACATAACCAATTTTTAGAGAATTTTTATGCATTTTTTTTTTCAAATATTAATTAAAAAGGAAAATACCCGGACAAAATTAGGTGTTCAAATCGGACAATATATTGGAAAGTGAATTGATGTTCTACATTGTACTTTCATATTTAATAATATAACTATAAATTATATTGTATTTACTTATTCTAATTTTTCTTTTATATTTAACTGCAGTAAAAATACACTAGAAGTCAAAAATAAAGTTAGAAAAAATATATTTTTCCAAAAAAAAGTTTATAAAATATATATATAATATAATCAAGCAATATTATATATATATATATATATATATATTATAATATAATTAAGTAATATTATAAGATCTTTAATAGATTATTCTAAATTTTCTAACGGCACTATATTTATATATATGCATTTAACGTTGATCAGTTTTACACTTTTCTGATTAAATATATATACGATTAAATAATACATTGATGGCAACCCCATATTAAATGAATCTCTGTTAGGTAGGTCAACTACCAATTGGCCTTATTAATTGGCAGATGAGCATTGAATACAAAATTTCTGGAAGCATCCACTACACAGACACACACATATTGTGACCAACATTGAGAGTATCACTCTATCCACATCCATTGGCAGTTCCATATGCAAAATGGAGACTACTAGCCAAAATATATGATATGTAGTATTTTCTGGTTTTCAACCGGGGATATACACTAGCTGGCTTGGTTGTCATAGTCAATTGGAGGGTTTTATTGGGGGGCACTACAATTTTTACCCTACTCTAAGTGCTCGTGGATTCTAGCATGGAGTTTATTTTATGGGTATACTCATGTAGACAATATTGCAAGTGATGTTGGCCCTTAGATATAATCATATTTTAATGAACGTCCCAGATTTGACACTTAAATTAAAAAATTGTGAACCAGCTAACTGAAGGGGATTTTTTGTCAGTAACTGTAATTTAGTCCCTAGTTTTTTGCGTACGGGTCCCTGTCTAGATCTCACAAACTCCTTCCCTCAGATTTGGCCATTTCGTGTTCTCTCTGGATCCGTCGTGACCATTAGCGTTAATATCGTCCTTGACGGTGCAGCATGGTTCACAATCTTCATTGTTTCAAGTCCCTTGCTATGCGGGAAACCGGTTTGGCGCGGAGGAATCGTTTTCAGTAGACTCATTCCCTATTCCACTATGTTTCTGTTGCTCACAGTAAGTGTAGCATGTTAATTTTAAATTTCTATTAGGGTTTCTAATTAAAAAATGAATTCATGTTTGCATAAATCGTTTTGGTCAAATAGCTAGGGTTGTATCGAAAGTAGTTGATAAGGGAGAAGAATTCCAATGCAGCTTTGTTTAATGGAATCCCGCTGTGTTTGTATATTATGCTGTTTGCAATCCCAGCAACACGAGTAGGTTTATTTCCTAAATAATTTCATTTAAGGTTTATAAGGTTATATTCCTGCTGGCTTTCAAACGAATAAGGTTGGTAGGTTAGTAAGTAATATAGGTCACCAACTTTGTACATGAAATAATATATCATTTTACATGACCTTTTGAAACCATAACCATGTTTATCACGGTTCATCATCGTTGATTCCCAAGTTCGTAACTGTAATGCGAGTTTAATTATGTTGAGTGGACGGTTAATTATTCATTTACCTTGGACGTAACGGGTTGTGGATGAATGCATGCATGCATGCATGCCACGTGAGCAGTGAATTACCCAACATAGGACTGAAGGAGTATGAAGGCATTGTGATTATCGTAGTGGGAAATATCAAGCTTGCATACCTTTGACTCAATATCTTAAACAACACGTATTCTTTCACCTAATCATTCAAATTTCACTAAAAAATAACACGGCATGTATTCACTTAATAAGCAATGTAAATTATAATATCACTTTCGTCTTTATTCTAAGTTTATTCGATATTAAAAAGGCAATATGCAAAATTCTGATATGTAATAAAATTATTTGTCATCATTTATTTTATTAAATAAAATTAAGTTGAATTAAATTAAAGTATTTATAACTTTTAATATTCATTTTTAGCTTTGCACAAATAAAATAATAAAAATAGCCTTGCATACATAAATTAGACACATTTTTTAAAATTATGAAATTAACGTGTCAATTTTTTTATTTTTTTAAAAATTAATATTTTTATTTTAATTCCAAGTAGATTAATCAAAATGTAATTTTTTATTTTTTTATTTTTTTAAAAATACATTTTTTAATTTTTTGTTCGATTAAAATATTAAAGTAATAATATTTACCCTAATTTAAAAATAACGTAACAATATGACATACATTGACCCTAATATCCTTTTCCGGCCCAGTAAGACCCGCCATGACCCAAGTAACAGCCAATTTGGCCCAAGTAACCTTCTTTGACCTAAGTAACCTACTATGACCCAAGAAACCTATTCTGGCCCACGAAGACCCACCTTGACCCAAGTAACCTATATCGACCTACTAAGACCCACGTTGACTCAAGTAACCTACTATGACCAAAGCAACCTACTATGACCCACTAAGACCCACCTTGACCCAAGTAACCTACTATGACCCAAGTAACCTACTTTGACCCAAGTAACCTATTCCGGCCCACTAAGACCCACCTTAACCCAAGTAACCTATTCCGGCCCACTAAGACCCATGTTGAGTAACCTACTATGACCCGAGTAACCTACTATGACCAAAGTAACCTACTATGACCCAAGTAACCTATTCCGGCCCACTAAGACCCACCTTGACCCAATAAACCTACTATGACCTAAGTAACCTCCTATGACCCAAGTAACCTATTCCGGCCCAGTAAGACTGATAAGCCTTCGGCTTATCTAGTTTTATAACTAGATGGACTGTGGTTTTTGTGCAAATTATTCGAGTTCACTCTCGTTTTCGCCCAAATTTGCCTTGTTTTGTTCCTAAGTTGGACTTTGACTCGTTTTGTGTCTTTTGTGTAGTTTTTAGCTTATTTTGAATAGAATTACGCTTGTGGGTGCTTTTGTTGTTTCAGGTTAAATAAGTGAAGCTCCGGGAGTCAAGGAAAGTCAAAAAAGCAGTGGAAATTGCAAGTCTGGAGACACTCGCCTCGCGAGTGTATGCTCGCCCCGCGAGCCTGAAGGTCAACAAAGCAGCAAAAGTCATCACTTCTGGCTTGCCCCGCTAAAATATTCTCGCCCCGCGAAACATGAACACCTGGAAGTCAGAGACAATCACGGCCTAGCCGTGATGAAGGTCACTGACCTAGAATTGAAGTCTCGCCCGCGAGAGGTGTCTCGCCTCGCGAGATCCCGAAGACCCGGAAGACAGAGACCATCACGGCCTAGCCGTGATGAATATCACCTGTGTGACAGATTAGGGTTTTGAGACTCGCCTCGCCAATCACAATTCGCCACGCGATCATTCAAACTCGGGATGGAGCCAAACTGCATTCGCCTCGCGAATATACGCTCGCCCCGCGAGATCCAAGATTTGAATGCGTGCCAAACTAAAATTCGCGTCGCGAAGGAGTGCTCGCCCCGCGAGCGAGCAAGATTCAGAATCCTTATTTAAAGGCTGTTGCAGATCAGATTTGGGGGACACGGGAGGAGGCTGGAGAGCTTTTGGAGGGCCGCGAATCAAGTTGTTAGCCACTGTTTAGATCAGAATAGTAGTGCGAATCCTTGTTTCTAGAGCTGCGTCTCCCTTCTCTTCTCTTTTCTTCTTTTAGTTTATTATTATGGAGATTATTGCCAATTGTTTGTGCGTCGTCACGGGCATGAGGAACTAATCCCCTCGTCCGAGGGATCAATGAAGCCACCCATGGCGGTGTAGTGTTCTTGTGATGTATGTTTTTCTCCCCTTCTCTTATGAATGTTTTCCAATTCTGTTTTCATTGCGTTGATCATATGTGTTGCGTGATTAACTAGTTAACGTGTTTGAGGCCGAACGGAGAGTCGCGTTTTAGAACTTGAATTGGAATCATTAATTGAATAATGAGCACGACCGTGGATTTATTTGATTAGTGCAACCATATAGGGAACAAGGTTTAATAGAATTCGAGATTAGGATTATGAGACCTAGTAAGTAATTAATCCAATCGTCGAATACGTCCTATTGAGCACGACAGTGGATATAGGAGAATTTGGGGGTCCCGGTTGACATTATAATTGAACTTAGGGAGGAAATACATCATCACTTGGGTACTATACATGATTGGGTAGGTGGATTTGAGACCTTGGATATTTTAATTTCTGATTTTAAAACCCTAGTTTTATTTGATTCCTTATTCGAATTGCGATATCAATCTCTCTCTCTCTCAACCACTTTCCTCACTTGACCAAACGTATCGGATTTCCCGCGATTAGTCGAATTGGTAGCCCAATCCTTGAGTTCGACCTCGATAATTACTTACCGTGTTTATTTTTATTACTTGCGACGACCCGGTACACTTGCCGGCGTTCACAAACAAGTTTTTGGCACCGTTGCCGGGGATTGGCACAACCAATTTTCCTAATTTTTAGGGAGTTTGATTATTTGGTTAAGTTATTTTTTGTTCTTATTTTTATTTTTATTATTTTCTTTTTATTTTTCTACTATCTCTCTACTTCTTTGATTCCACTTGGTCTTGCCGTGTTTTGTATGCGAGGTACACGAAGGAATGCTTCCGGGTTGCGAATATTGTGATGGGAACCATGACACTTGGAGTTGTCCGTTCTACTTCCCTCAAGTATATGTGGAACCATGGCATAATGACAGCGTGCCCCAGAACAACCATCAGAGTCATAATCAGTATTGGGGTGATATGAGTAGAGACCATCCGGATTTCGCTTGGAGTAATGCTGACGATGGTCTAGCCTGGCAACCACAACCTCAACAAAATTGGCAACAACAACCTCAACAGAGTTGGCAACCACAACCTTGGGAGTTGGCTCTTGAGAAGTTGAGTGCGACAATTGAGAAAGCGTCAATCAATACAAACGCAGCCTTTGATAAGATGGCCACATCATTTGAGAAGGCGAATGCGGCATTAGAGATGCAGATTGCCCAGCTCACAAAGAAACTAAATGAGCATCCCCCAGAGACTTTCCCAGTTGATACCGAGAACGACCCTAAGAACCAATGCAATGCCACAACAACTAGAAGCAGTGGGGTGTTGGGATATGACTGGGATGTAACTAGTTCTCAGGGAGTTGAGGAAGAACTACCACATGTTGAGGAAGAACAACCGGAGGAAAAGGAATTGGCAAGTGACATGGCCCCGGAACAACCACATGATGAGGAAGAGCAACCAGAGGAAGAGGAGTTGGCAAGGGACAAGGCACCGGAGCAAGGGGGTAGAGAACAAAATGAAGATAAAGTGGCAGAGGATTTCACCATGCTTGCCAAACAACCTGATTTTGATGCGTTAAATAAATATGTTGGCTTACATGCATGTGTGGACATGGGTAAGTTAGACCCTCCCACTCGTCTGGCACACTTCCTCGAGAAAACACCATTTGACCCGAGAGGAAGTGAATTCATAATTACAAAGGTCAATGGAGTTTTCACACACTGGCTGGGTGGAGTTGATGATAAAGTCATATTGCTGCTACAATCCCCACTCCAATTACCATTTGATCCGGGTGGAGGATCTCACATGATGAGCGTCTCTTGGCCCTTGTACCACAGACCATGGGATCCAGGTGGATGCTTCTTAATAAGTCAGGCTCGGGACGTTAAACAAGCGTTACTTGGGAGGCAACCCAAGCTAGGTATCCCTCTCCTCTCCTAACTTTTGTTTTCTTTTTCTTTTTGTTTTTGTTTTTGTTGTCGCTCTTGAATAATTTGAGAAGATCAAGAGTTTTTGTATGAATGTCGTGTCGGCAAGCTTGTTGGATTTTAATTATACTGAGCATAGATTGATTGCATGAATTATTTTGACCATTGATGATTTCCCCCTAGGTTCTGAATTTAGAAAAGTTGATCCCCACTTAAAAATTGAAAACTGAACTTTGAGAATTTTATTGTGATTACTTGATTTATGATAAGTTTGGGGTGAGGGGGTGCACACACTAGGAATTGTATCTCGGTCAAACAATTTGCAAAATGTCCAGGTGAGGATTTGAGCCTCAAACTCTGTTTTTGAATGTGTGAATCACTATTAAGTTGCACTTTCCCGAATTTGCTTGAATCTCTTCATGGTTTGCATGTTTATGTGTTGCATCAAATGATTTAGGCAATTTTCTTTGAAAAACTACTTGGCCTAAAAAGGACCATCCCTAATGCATGTTCCCTAGTTAGCCAAATTGATCCCAATTGACCTATTGTTTCTTGATGACCCTACATTACGAGCCAAAATCTGAAAAACCATGTTAACCCAATCTTAGGATTAGGAGAGCATGGAAGCGTAGCAAGAGAATGGTTGTGAGGAACTAAGTTTGGGGTGGCTACAAGGTGATGTGTCATATTGGGGGTGAGAAAAAGAAAAATAAAGGTTGAAAAAAAAAAAAGGGGAAAGGGGCAGAACAAAAAGATTAGCAAGGAAAAGGATGTAGTCACCCGAGACAAAAAGAAAAAAATGAAAAAAGGAATTTGAGTGGAAAATGTGTTTAATGCTCATGCTCTCTTAGTTCCTAGGGACTTAAGCCTAGTATCCTTGACTATCCTACCCTCAGCCAGGCCCCATTACAACCTTTAAAAGACCTTCTGATGTTGCATACATGTTTACGTGGGAACTACGTTTGAGATGAAAATCAAATTCATGGGAAGTGCTCTTGATAAGTGAAATTGAGTGAAAAAGTTGAAAGCCTAAACGAATTTGAGCGAATGAGTGAAATTTTACATACCCTTGTGAGGAAGGCAATTGTTTGAAATTGGTGATCTTCTTTTTGTGTGTGACTCTGAACCTCAACTTAGATTAATGATTGCATGAATGATGAAGTTCTCAAAAGTTTAAAGTAGATGAATGTGGGGATTACATTGATGTAGGGGGGGGGGGGGGGAGATCATTGGAGAAAAACTGTTTTGATTGCATGAAATTTGTGCGAAATCGATTGATTCCTTTAGGCTTGCCAAATCTTGAGTCCTTTTTGAGTTTTAAGCTTGCTTGGGGACAAGCAAGGTTTAAGTTTGGGGTGTTTTGATAACTAGATGGACCGTGGTTTTTGTGCAAATTATTCGATTTCACTCTCGTTTTCGCCCAAATTTGCCTTGTTTTGTTCCTAAGTTGGACTTTGACTCGTTTTGTGTCTTTTGTGTAGTTTTTAGCTTATTTTGAATAGAATTACGCTTGTGGGTGCTTTTGTTGTTTCAGGTTAAATAAGTGAAGCTCCGGGAGTCAAGGAAAGTCAAAAAGCAGTGGAAATTGCAAGTCTGGAGACACTCGCCTCGCGAGTGTATGCTCGCCCCGCGAGCCTGAAGGTCAACAAAGCAGCAAAAGTCATCACTTCTGGCTCGCCCCGCTAAAATATTCTCGCCCCGCGAAACATGAACACCTGGAAGTCAGAGACAATCACGGCCTAGCCGTGATGAAGGTCACAGCCTAGAATTGAAGTCTCGCCCCGCGAGAGGTGTCTCGCCTCGCGAGATCCTGAAGACCCTGGAAGACAGAGACCATCACGGCCTAGCCGTGATGAATATCACGGCTGTGACAGATTAGGGTTTGGAGACTCGCCTCGCCAATCACAATTCGCCACGCGATCATTCAAACTCAGGATGGAGCCAAAACTGCAATTCGCCTCGCGAATATACGCTCGCCCCGCGAGATCCAAGATTTGAATGCGCGCCAAACTAAAATTCGCGTCGCGAAGGAGTGCTCGCCCCGCGAGCGAGCAAGATTCAGAATCCTTATTTAAAGGCTGTTGCAGATCAGATTTGGGGGACACGGGAGGAGGCTGGAGAGCTTTTGGAGGGCCGCGAATCAAGTTGTTAGCCACTGTTTAGATCAGAATAGTAGTGCGAATCCTTGTTTCTGGAGCTGCGTCTCCCTTCTCTTCTCTTTTCTTCTTTTAGTTTATTATTATGGAGATTATTGCCGATTGTTTGTGCGTCGTCACGGGCATGAGGAACTAATCCCCTCGTCCGAGGGATCAATGAAGCCACCCATGGCGGTGTAGTGTTCTTGTGATGTATGTTTTTCTCCCCTTCTCTTATGAATGTTTTCCAATTCTGTTTTCATTGCGTTGATCATATGTGTTGCGTGATTAACTAGTTAACGTGTTTGAGGCCGAACGGCGAGTCGCGTTTTAGAACTTGAATTGGAATCATTAATTGAATAATGAGCACGACCGTGGATTTATTTGATTAGTGCAACCATATAGGGAACAAGGTTTAATAGAATTCGAGATTAGGATTATGAGACCTAGTAAGTAATTAATCCAATCGTCAAATACGTCCTATTGAGCACGACAGTGGATATAGGAGAATTTGGGGGTCCCGGTTGACATTATAATTGAACTTAGGGAGGAAATACATCATCACTTGGGTACTATACATGATTGGGTAGGTGGATTTGAGACCTTGGATATTTTAATTTCTGATTTTAAAACCCTAGTTTTATTTGATTCCTTATTCGAATTGCGATATCAATCTCTCTCTCTCAACCACTTTCCTCACTTGACCAAACGTATCGGATTTCCCGCGATTAGTCGAATTGGTAGCCCAATCCTTGAGTTCGACCTCGGTAATTACTTACCGTGTTTATTTTTATTACTTGCGACGACCCGGTACACTTGCCGGCGTTCACAAACAAAGACCCACCTTGACCCAAGTAACCTACTATGACCCAAGTTACCCACCTTGACCCAACTAACCTACTATGACCCACTAAGACCCACCCTGACCCAAGTAACCTACTATGACCTAAGTAACCTACTATGACCCAAGTAACCTATTCCGGCCCAGTAAGACCCACCTTGACCCAAGTAACCTACTATGACCCACTAAGACCCACCTTGACCCAAGTAACCTACTTTGGCCTAAGTAACCTACTATGACCCAAGTAACCTATTCTGGCCCACTAAGGCCCACCTTGACCCAAGTAACCTATTCCGGCCCACTAAGACCCACGTAACCTACTATGACCTAAGTAACCTACTATGACCCAAGTAACCTATTCTGGCCCAATAAGACCCACCTTGACCCAAGTAACCTAATATGACCCAGTAAGAACCACAAGTAACCTACTATGACCCAAGTTACCCACCTTGACCCAACTAACCTACTATGACCCACTAAGACCCAAGTAACCTACCATGACCCAAGTTACCCACCTTGACCCAACTAACCTACTATGACCCACAATGACCCAAGTAACCTATTCCGGCCCAGTAAGACCCACATTGACCCAACTAACCTACTATGACCCACTAAGACCCACCTTGACCCAAGTAACCTACTATGACCCAAGTAACCTACTTTGACCTGAGTAACCTACTATGACCCAAGTAACCTATTCTGACCCACTAAGACCCACCTTGACCCAAGTAACCTATTCCGGCCCACTAAAACCCACGTTGACCCAAGTAACCTACCTTGACCCAAGTAACCTACCTTGACCCTCTAAGACCCACAATGACCCAAGTAACCTATTTCGGCCTAGTAAGACCCACCATGACCCAAGTAACCTATTCCGGTCCAGTAAGCCCCACCTTGACCCAACTAACCTACTATGACCCACAATGACCCAAGTAACCTATTCCAGCCCAGTAAGACCCACCTTGACCCAACTAACCTACTATGACCCACTAAGACCCACCTTGACCTAAGTAACCTACTATGACCCAAGTAACCTACTTTGACCTAAGTAACCTATTATGACCCAAGTAACCTATTCCGGCCCACTAAGACCCACGTTGACCCAAGTAACCTACCTTGACCCCTACTATGACCCAAGTAACCTACCTTGACCCACTAAGACCCACAATGACCCAAGTAACCTATTCCGGCCTAGTAAGACCCACCATGACCCAAGTAACCTATTCCGGTCGAGTAAGCCCCACCTTGACCCAAGTAACCTACTATGACCCATGTTACCCACCTTGACCCAACTAACCTATTATGACCCACTAAGACCCACAATGACCCAAGTAACCTATTCCGGCCCAGTAAGACCCACCTTGACCCAACTAACCTACTATGACCCACTAAGACCCACCATGACCCAAGTAACCTACTATGACCTAAGTAACCTACTTTGACCTGAGTAACTTATTCCGGCCTAGTAAGACCCACCTTGACCCAAGTAACCTACTATGACCCAAGTAACCCACTATGACCCAAGTAATTATCTTTAGATGAAATATGCATAATTTTATTATTGTAATTATTCATTTTACTAAGATAGAATAAATATTTTTTAATTGCTTATTATTATTATTATTTTTCAATTGCTTATTAAACAACATTATTATTTCGAAAAGAAAAACATGGCAACAGAAAGAAGGCCCAATAATATAAGTTTTTTTTAAAAAAAATCATATTAATAATAATAACAATAGCTGACCTAATGATGCTAAAAAATAGTAACCATCAAATCACCTTTTTAGAATGCTTAAAAGCTGGATACAACCCATTTTAGAATCCCCAGTTTCGTACATGCATTTGGTAAAATCATACACATGCACCTCAATCGAAGAGTCGATCCCCTTGACATATGGGCATTGGAAAGTCAAAAAATACTCAGAATTGACTGGATTTCAGTTGGTTGAACTTGGCCCAATATCACCATAAGGCTCAATAGTTTTAATGTTTTTATATTATCACCTGTTTGAAATCAGTTGTTAAATTATAAATTATTAAATGACTTAAAACAACTGTGTTGAGAACCTACCGCTCACCTTCAATGCTCGCTAAAACAATCTCTGTCCATCAAACAATGGAAGTGGGTGATAATGGGAGCATTGAACCAGGGACCAACGAAAAGGACATGTATGAGTAAGTGTATCTGAATATGCATTCCATGATATATTTGGGTTTGCCATTAATATTTACGCACAATATTGCACATGGTTACATTTACTTATATGCAGACCGGATGAGGTTGCTACTGATATGAACGAGACTCGCATGAATGATGTTGATGATGGAGATGTAATGGTCATACCCTCATTTACTCTTCTTCTTAACTATTTATTACAAACCTAACATAATTTATTACACCAAAACACACCCAGGTTCTGACACATGAACAAAAGATGGACATACGTATTGGAACACTTATGTCCTCTGTTGAAGAATTAACTGAGCTAGTGAAGGTAAACTAATCCGTGACACTTAGTCAATATAAGTATATAACTTCATACTTCAATCCTCACAATATGGTTAATGAGAGTTGACTAGGCAAGGCATATATATCCAGGTTGATAATGTTGAAAAAATCTTCGAGCAATTAGATTTCCATGTCACGAAAATTGAAGGCATTCTAACTAATGAGGACCGGGCCTACAACAAGTGTGATGAAACTCCCAAGCAGGGTGGGGGAAGCTCAACCACAACTAACATCCCACAAACAATGCATCAACCATGTGATCCATTGGTCATTGGTGAATCTGCCTTCAAGGGTGCAAGATGTGACTTAAAAGCTAATATATCTAGAGTCATTTTTGAGCTTTCAGATGAAGACGATGACATGGACCCTGCCATGGAACACAATGAAGAGCCAACATTGGTTCATCCGAAAAACAAACTGAAAGTGGTACAACATCGACAAAACCCCGTGTGACACATTCTATGTTCAAGAAAAAGAACACATTGTCTGAGGTGAAAGCATGCAACTCCAACCTTCAATGTGGGCGTGATGAAATAGTAACTATAAACTTTGGTGTAACCCTTATTGTCTTATAGCATTTGTTAACGTTTCCGTCTAACCTTAAGTTGTCAAAAAAGCAGGTAAGGGGTGGTTCATGTAGTGTCTCCTTGACCAGTAACCACTATAGAAGAACTATGTTCACACCGTTGGCAAAGGCTCGAGCATTGAAAGAAAGTAAGGAGGCATGCAAGAAATTCACTACAAGGAGAAGTAGTTTGGGTGTCGATATGAGCTCCCAAAACATGGACAAAAAGAAGAAAAGAAATGATGCAGTAGAGTTTATAACCAACAAACGTATCAATAAAGAGGAAAGTGTTAAGTACGATCCTGAAGAACACAATCCAAAGACGAAGAGATTCACTCTACCAGGGGTATCATGATGTGCTTATGTGCATTTGTATTTGTATTTGTGTATTACATATTTTTGCTCATTCAGATATTTATTGCTCGATTTAAACATATTTCTATCACTCCAAGTTGTTGATTGCAAGTTTAGGCCGTCAGTAGAGATGAATCTTGAACCATACCAAGTTGGCCTGTGTGCATTTGTTTGGCATCCTAAAACTGATCCGAAGTAAGTTACAATATCATTATTTAGTTTTATTTCAATGACAATTTTACTTATATTCTTAATACGGTCTATGATTTTTTTAACCTACTATTGGCTTGCAGTGAAGTCATATTGAAAATAGGAGACACTACTGGAAGTTGAAAGGACTTCCATAACCTATGCCCCAGAAAGTCTATACCCGCACAAGTATTGTTGCCGATCGAATTGTTTTTCGTAAAAGATTATGTAAGAGTCATATAAGTGACTACTAAAACTGATGATCATGTTGCTTAGCATATTGTTAAATGGATGGCATTGAAGGCCACATGGACACAAAAGCAAATCACACAACAAACGATATGGAGCCTTCCACCTACATTTGTGGTAACAAATAACTCCTTAGCACACACATTTTTAAATATTTGTATTTGACTATTAAATATATATATATATATATATATTTGACAATCGTAAATTGATATCAAATTGTGTGTCCGTGTTACAACAGAGAGACATGCAACATGGGGCTACTCTTGAGGAGCTTGCCAATTTATACGTGAAAGACTACATGGCACCATATTCTGCACTTAAATATGTATGTCCATGTTTGCATCTGATTATTTTTTCATATTATAGAACTTACACATAGGCTTTCAGACAATTGGTGTAGATATACATTCCAATAGAAGAACAACACTCTGGCCATTGGTATCTCAAGGTTATCTCAATTAAGGATCAGCTAATATACCACTTTGATTCCAACCTGGATGAGGAATCCATAGAGAAAAGGAGAGAAACACTAGAGAAAGTGGTATAGTTTTCTATTATGGCTCACATGGAAAGTGTTTACATGTCCAATTGATTTTTATTCTTTGGGAATTTATTATGCTTTTTATGTTATATATTGCGTTTATTGTGTCAACTTAGTGCGTGGTAATTGCACAAATCGTGGACACAGAAGTTTATCCACGAAATTACATGAACGGGGTTTTTGAAAAGGACACATGGGAATCTGCTGAACCAAGGGACATACCTAATTGTGGCACCAGGTAACAACAAGATTGGTACCTATTGTATATACATGGTTTGTTTGTAACAAAATTGTAATTTTAACAAACATCCATACGCATTGATTGTGTTTGTAGTAAAAACTCTGCTGTTTGGGTTATGAAATGGATGGATATGGAGCAGTGTTTTACATCAAATCATATAGGAGTGGTAAGTATAAAATGAAAACATCAATACTGCCTCTATGTCAGTACATATAACTTCCGTTTCAATTTCGATTTCAGTTTCGTGAGAAGGCTGTTCGGATGGACATCGCTAGGGGGTTGTTGATTGGAACTCACAACCAATGTTGGAATGAGGTGGAAAAGAATTTCGAAGCCTTTTGGAAGACTGTTAGATACGGAAAAGAAAAACTCTGATAGGATCATCATATTCTGTGGACATACCCCCCATTATTTTGTTTTTTTGGGATCATTTGGATGTGTGATGGTAGACCATAACTCATATTCTTGAATGAAGTCATGGTAGACCCTAACATTACAATTTTTTTTTTTTTGGTGATATCAATATAAGCAGGGATTATCAATGTAAGGGGTTGGTTTTATCTAAGTTATTTGTAATACGCTTGTAGTAAAGTCTAGAACCATTTGACATATAACCGTGTTTTTGCCAATTCTTTGTGCTGATTTCTAATTTCACTATAATTGCTATATTATAAATGTGGACAGAGGAAGATTTTAATTATATGACCCACTGACCATTGTTGGCAGTGTTACATTATAATAAACCCACTAATTGAGGGCCAAAAAAGATTATGTGACATGATAATAAACCCACTTACCAAATTTTGTGACTTGATAATAAACCCACTTAGCAAATTCTGTGACATGATAACAAACCCACTATTGCGGCCCAATATTATATTATACGATAGCCCAGATAAAACAAGGCCACCTAATGATACACTAATTGTTGGAACCAAAGTGGTTATGGTTTATTTAATCTCTAAAGTTTTGATGCTAACAAAAGGATTAAATTTATTTGGCAATTTAGTTGAGATCTAATTAGTGCTCTCATTTATGCAGGAACGCTTTTATAAGTAAAATAAACTTAGGATAAGTTTCACTTGAAAAATACGCGTCCACCCCTATAGACGAGCTGCTTAAGAACTGTGGTAAAATCACCTTGTTATTTTATTTAGTAGACGAGACTAGAAATGAATACCTAAATAACTTGTTAGGTACAGCAAGTTCAAAAACTTGATAATGAGCGCGTCCATCTTGCCACGTCAGCACACGGTAGTAATTAATTGAAGTAAATGAACTGAAACACAAAGTAATCTAGTAGACGAGCTCTATGTGCCACGTAATTGGATGGAGTTTCTCTAAGGACTTTGCAAGTCCAAAGACTTTTGTAGACGAGCGCTTCTACCACATTAGTAGGCGAGCACTTCTACCACTTTAGTAGATGAGCGCTTCTGACACATCGGTGGACGAGCAGAATTAAAATATTGTATTGATGTGTTCTTAAAACAAAGTAGACGGTGCTATATGTTTTATATCTTTACTACCTTGAATGTGATTTAATGCAATATGATCCACAATGAATTTATTTCAAATGAATATTTGTTCTTCTCATTTGTTTTATCCGAATTAATGTCTTGCTTGTTTTGATAAAATTCATAGTACTATCAAGGAAATACAAGCAAATAGTACAATTGGAATTACAAAAATGATCTGTACGATGACATCCTTTTTGCTGAACAAAAGCTGTGTTATACACAAAGGAGGAAAGAAAGTTTTTAAGGTACAATTACTCAGAACGGTGAGCCTCCATTTTGTGATTCTCTAATAACCAAGGATACTTTTAAACTCGCTAAAATCAAGCTATCAGTCACAACGAATATCAAGCATTAAATGCTATCTCTAAATGGGATTATTCAAAGTAACCGTTGAAGAACTACAAGAGCATAAGAAGGTCACTATATAAGTAGAAGACCTCAGATACTGAATAACAACTTTTGCGAGCTAAACATTTGCCAATACAATTCTTGAGTAGACAAGTTCTTATTCTTTCATTCTTTCAAAAGCAAAAGTCTGTAATTTATTAGTTTGAATATTGTTGTAATATTCAACTGATCTTAAACTGTCATACTCTCACACTTAGTGAGTTCAGAAGATCAATCTTTAAATATCTGTGATAGAGTTAGAGACTGAAGAGGCTTGGTAAGAAAGGAATACTTGTAGCCTAAAGAGGTGTTGAATACTTGTTGTGTAATCTATTTGGAGAAATAGTGGAAAAATCCTTCAAGTCGAAGGGACTGGACGTAGCTCTTGGTTGGAAGAGAGTGAACCTGGATAAAATCTCTTGTGTGAATTTTCTATCCCTAAACTCTTCAGTTTTATTTGCTTATACTAACTGTGGGGTTTTGATATTGCTTTTGTTGATCTTTTAAAAAGGATTTCTTGTGTGCTTAATCTTTTTATCTTCTGCTTGTGAAAAAGTTGTTCAAAAGGCTTTTTGCGAAAATAATTAACAAACACAATTCAACCCCCCTTCTTGTGTTTGCCTGTGCCAACTTCACTAACTAGTCAATGCCAACATCTAATGCAACCAAAAACAAACAACATTACACATTCATTTAAATGGTGTTCAAATTGCACTCAGCATTACAGCTTTAGTTAAATAGACAAATAGTAGTTCAACAGGAAACATAACACGATAAATCATCAAATTAAAATATATAAACCAGCTCCTCATGACTTGCACCAGCTCCTCATCACTTTAACAGGGGCTGCATATTGAAATGATGCATTACCCACCATAATGCCAACCACGGACGAGTACCACTACCCATCTAATCAGCTGCACGAAACTCAAAATAAGAAAGATCAAATCCTATTACTAGATCCTGCGACAATTCAAATATGCTAACAAGCTTTAATCCCACAGACAATAATTGCATAAACATCCTTACCTACTCAGCGTTGAGGTCATAGTTGTCAAAGGAGATACCCACTTCTTCTGATGGCAAGGGTGTTCCATATACATCATTCACCACATCATCAAACTCTCTCAACAATGGACATGTTACTCTATTATGGCCAGGCACCCTGCATGCACTACATTTGTTTGTTCTCTTTGTTTAAATGCCTGAAGTGGTGGAATTCTGAGTGCCACTAACCTTCCTTCTTATGTATGCTGGATCCCTTAATACGCTATCACAAGCTTCTGACGGATTTCTGCCTTCTTGAGCTGCATTCATTTTTTTTTATTTCAATGACAACCTCATTGACTCTATCCCTAGCATAATTATAATCATCAGCTCTTGTAGAAGCCACGCTACATAACTCCCTGCAAGATTCAAGCAACCCCACATACCTTGCAATGACATGTGAATCCCAAAAGTTGCTGCCATCAATATTTTGGGCCTGTTTACGGTCTTTCGCAGCCTTACTCCATCTATGCAACACAAGACTAATAGGCAATTCATCCATATTGAGATAAACCAACACCGCAACTAAATGGCCACATGGAAAACCAAATGGTTCCATTCTCTGACATGAGCACCTAAATTCATTAATTGACGGATAATGTGTCACATGCCACTCCTTTCCTGTCACCCTATACTTAACAACTTTGTAAATTGAGTGTCCAAATGTTTCTCCTACAATCAACAACATTCAATAAATAGGCACGACCTAAGACATCACGAAAAATAAGAAATATCTCCCTTGTAAATACTTTGGCAGCAGATTTCTCAATCATTTGTAAGTTAGTCTGTAACATAGGCTCGCCATAAACTGATGCAAAATCAGCCTCTATTTCCTTATATCGCATGTAGTTAACACAACGTTGAAAGTGTTGTAAAAAATCAGTTAAATCATACCTGGAACGAACATACTTCCGAATTAGTAAGTGCAACCCCTCACACCGTGAAGTTGTCCTAAAACCAGCAAAGAAGTTCCCACGAATGTAAGTTGTTGCCCACATATCCCTTTTCTCATAGATCTCTTTAACCTAACTGTTGTCTTCCAAACGAAATTTTGAAACCAGTGCATTCCACCTATGTTTAAATTGACCAACGTCATAGTCACTGAGAATGCATTTCCTAAACTCAACCATAAATGCCGGAATCTTAATATTACTGGCAGCATTGCGAATCAAATGTCAAGAACAAAGTCTGTGATGCGCATTGGGCAACACTCTCCTTATGGCATTCCTCATAGCAAGGTCACCATCAGTGATAACTGATGTTGGCAACTTTTCTTTCATGGCCTCTATAAATTGCTCAGGTAACCAAACATATGTATCTTCCGTTTCATTTGTAATCACTACGGTACCAAACACAATAGTGTGATTGTGATTGTTCACACCAGAGAAAATCACTATCGGACATTTATACTTGTTTTTCCCATACGTTGCATCAAAAGTAACTACGTCACCAAACACTTCGTAGTCCATCTGACTTGTGCCATCACTCCAAAACAAGTGCTCCAGTCTTCCCTCAGTATGTTCTGTGTGTCGTACAAACATTAAGGGGTCTTTCATTGCCAACCATCAAAGGTACTCTACTTCACTTGCGACATCCGACCTACGTAGTTGCCTTTGTTTACCAATCTGGTTGTATATGTCCTTCTTGTGAAATCCAACTTTTCTATACCCACCGGACTGACTAGCAAATGAGTTATAGATGTCAGGTGCATTGATACCTACCTTCCTTAGATTATTCATTTGTAATATGTCTCCATCAAACATCTTCCTATGTTCTGCTAACATCCCTTGGTAGACATCATCCACCGGCTCATGGTTGTACTCATCGTCAAAACATGTCACATACCAACGTTCGGAGTTCAAGGCTAGACCTTTGTCATCACGAAAACCTTGATTCTGACATAAAAGGTTTGCTGCACAACAACCGCTTTGGTGTTCCTAACTATCTTCCCTTTACAAGCGGAGAATCCATTCATTCTCCCATACCAGTTATAAAACAAGTATGCAACCTCCAAAGTTGGAAAATTACATTTACTCAATTCTTCCGGACCATGATCCTAAGATCCAGACTGACAATGTCTTGCTTATTGTTTATTGCAACACCTTCACTTTCGTCCCACATATATTGCTCGCCTACACCATCTGACTCTTCAGCAGACTCTAAATCAAACTCCACCAAATTGTAACCTTCCTGCTCTGAGCTCAGGGAGTTTTCGTCCATCCCCTGGGGAAAAGAATTTAAAGGTACGATTAACACTAAACTGATACAAAACGAACACCATACAACACTTTCTTTCAGCCATTACTCTCAAACTCTACAATGAAAAATCAGATTGCCACAAATCCAGATCTAGAGAGAAAATTCTCAAACATTCTCAACATGCGCAATCCATAAGATCTACTAACACATACTGAACACATTTTACAAAAACCCAAAGATGATCATTGTTGAACATAAGATTTACCTTGCTATTTGGATCTGCGCAATTCCTAGACGACCCTGCATCTATTTCTTCATCCATTTGGGACCCAACAATGAGATATGCAAGCAACAACATGTCAATAATGTTAACACCACACACTTACACATATCACAGCGTCACCAGCTACCTCCAAATATAACAGATCTACAACAATCTTAAAGGAAATCACACACTAACCGGACCTTTAATAAAACCCAAATATGTTCTGCAGTTTACGCTCCCTGCGTTTGCGCAAAGCAAGCCAATGATTCTGCACCCAACAACCACTTTCTTCGGTCATAGCTTGAGAGATGCAAATATTCTTCTTTGTCTTCTTTTGTTGTTTTGGTGACACTCTACGCCTACTAAGGAAGACGACAGAGGGAAGCATTTGTTGATTTCTTTAAAAGGATAGACCCTTAACTGCAAATACATTGTATTTAGGTGACACATTAAATTTACCTGACAAATGCGAGAAAACCGGTTGGTGTATGTAGAAATTTGTGCAATATTGTCTACATGAGTATACCCATAAAACAATAACTCCATGCTAGAATCCGCCTGAATTCATATTGGCTAATTTTTATATGCACCACCATATGTATAGTTCTAACTTCATTTGAATAAAGTATAATCATGTATTATTTGAATCAAAGTTCCCTGACGCATGTTTTCTACTTGCCTGCTGAAATGCATTTATATTTCATTTGGACTCTATTCCATTTATGCTTAATTATAGTATGAGTAAATCACCACTTTAATTGTTATTAAGAAATATGTTTAATTTGAATGAGTTGTGGTTGATTGACATGTTAAATGATGTTATAATGTTGCCTTAGCAAGATATAATATTATTGTTATTAATGGATAGAGTTTGAAAACCTTGATAGTCAAGCATTATGTATGAGTTGGTCATCACCTTCCGAGAAGGGATGACGATATACATTCTATTCCGAGAATAGGATGGAGATATCACCATCAGGGATGGGATATTATATTATTAAAATATTCACATCTAGGATTGAATATTAGATACATCCTCTTTAGAGGGGAAGACGGATATCTCCTCGTTAGAGGGGAAGATAGATACCTCATTCTGGGAAGGAATGACAGATACCTCCTCGTTAGAGGGGAAGACAGTTACCTCATCGTTAGAGGGGAAGATAGATACCTCCTTCTGGGAAGGGCATGACATATACCTCCTCGTTAGAGGGGAAGATAGATACCTTCTTCTAGGAAGGGGATGACAGATACCTCCTTCTTAGATGGAAAGACAGATACCTCCTTCTGGGAAGGGGAAGACAATGGGATGCCATTGCATCTGTCATGAGCTCATATACTTAAAATTGGGTAGATTGCGATTATTTGGATACGAGAGATGTCCTTTGTATGAATTTATTTGTGTTATGTGGACTGACTTAAGTGAATTGTTTCATTTGATGGTGTTATGATTCATACATGAATTTCAGGAAATTAATATTTGTTATTAATTTATGAAAACATCTTTGAGTTACATTATTTTGAAAATTAGTGGGTACCATGGATGTTTTTTCGGTTGCCGCGACGGCTGATAACAGCACTATTTACGTAAATCTTTTTTGAACTTGTTTTTATTAATTGGGATTATATCTCGTTAAAAGTGTTGTTTTCAGAGCACGAGGACGACGTCATTGAGACTGAAGAGGCTTGAAGACTTGGTGAATTATCTTAGTTATATTTTATTGAATAAGGATCCGTTTGTGGCTTGACATGTTTATTTATTTATCGTTGGGTTTATTAGTAGACGTTCGATTTTGAGCTAAATGAATTTATTTTGTGAAGATTTATTAACATTGCTATTTATTATTTACGAGGCATTTATCTTAGACTATTTAATTTGAAAAATATTTTATGACATGTATGTTTTAATTAAATATTTTAAAGGATTTTTATTGATTTTATCTTAGGTTACTAATGTAATGAAGGGCGTTACATTTTTTTGTATCAGAGTAGTTCGATTCTAAATCAGATTGTGGTCGTGGGGCTTTTTCAAAAACAAAAGTTGGGCGCATAGGATGTTTGTTAGAGTTATAATTCTGTATTATATTTTTTTGGATATTGGACTTGATCAACCCACTGTTTGATTGGTGATATGCAGGTTATGGCAGCGAACATGCGAGGGAGAAATGATGAACTTGCAGCAACTTTGACTTGAATCGACAGAGTTATGCAGGAGCAGACAGAGACTCTTCGTCAGATGAAGGATAATGGGGATGTGCTTAATGTGGTACCGGTTGCAGCTCCAGATCCACAATACAGGGGTCTGTTAGAGTTCAGGAACAATAATCCGTCAGCTTTTTGAGGTACCACCGATCCTATTGAGGCAGAGGAATGGTTGTTAAAATTAGAGAAGATCTTCCGGGCCATGAGGTGCTCTGATGCTCAGAAGGTGGATTTTGCCACCTATATGCTAGAGTCAGATGCAGAGCACTAGTGGAACTGTGCTAGGGGCGGGTTGCTTGCTTCGGGTGCCCCTATCACGTGGGATAGATTCAAGGTGGTATTTTTGGAGAAATACTTTCCGCACAGCGTCCAGATACAGAAGGAGATGGAGTTTCTACAATTTCGTCAGGGAGTATGACAGTAGCGGAATATGTGGCCAAGTTTGAGACTCTTGCAAGGTTTTCTAGTCAGGTGAGGGATAATCCTGATGGTCAATGGAAAGAAATTAAATTCGAGCAGGGTTTGAGGCCAGAGCTGCAGAGCCTTATCGGGCTCCTAGAGATTCGAGACTACCCCATCTTAGTAAACAAGTGTAGGGTGGCAGAGCAGAATATGGAAGCTGTGTTGGCTGAGAAACCGAAGAAGAAGAGCTTTAACGACGACAAGAGTTTTCAGGGCGGAGATAGGAATTTTTTGAAGCATTTGCAACCCGTCTCCGCCATCAACAAAGGGAAGCAAGTGCAGGGAGCTCAAAATGACAAGGGCACCGAATGCCATAAGTGCGGTTTTGTTCATGGGGATCGCTCGTGTCTGGCAGCCCAGACTACTTGCTACAAGTGTGGCAAGACATGACACTTTACCAGAACTTGTCGAAATGGAGAGTAATCCCAACCAAGGCCACAGAACCAAGGGATGGTCTTTATGCTCCAAGGAGAACAAGTGAAGGAGTCAGATGGTCTGATCTAAGGTACGAGTTTTATTAAAGATGAAGGTCATTATATTGTTTGAATCCATGAGCAACTCACTCTTTTATATCTCTTGATTGTGTGGAAAATCTAGACTTGCTAATTTTACCTTTTGATTTGCGTGTTTCTACTCCTGCGGAGGATAAACTTGTTACCTCCATTGCTTGTTTGAATTGCTTTTTAGTATATCAATACTTGACTTATTCTGTTGACCTTATATGCTTGTCTATGTCTGGATTGGATGTCATTTTTGGAATGTATTAGTTGTCCTCAAATCATGCTATTATAAATTGTTCTGATAAAACTATATCTGTTACTAAAAATCCAATGTATAATGATTCTTCCCTATCCAATTATTTTGCATATGATGTTTCTTGTCATAAGTGCTTAGTTGAGGGAGCTCAAGGATACATACTATTGTTCTCTATTAAGATAGAGGCTGACAGTGATGTGACGACTATATTTGTGGTGTGTGAGTTCTAGGATTTTTTTTCCCCTAAGGTTGTCTTTAGCTTACCTCCTAATAGGGAAATTTAGTTTAGCATAGTTCTAGTTCCATGGAGTGGACCAATATCTGTAGCTCCTTATAGGATGACACCTCTAGAGTAGAGTGAGCTTAAGAAACAGTTAGAGGGGTTTAGGGATATGAATCTAAATGTAACTCTTGGTGCTCTAAGTTTGAAATTGAATAGGCTGGAAAGGAATTACAATCTCTTTTGGATCAAGAGAATTATGTGTTGTCAGCTAATGGTCTAGTGTTATTTAAAGATAAAATTGTTGTTCCTAAGGAGTGGAGCCTTAAAGAGAAGGTTTTAGAGGAAGCGCATAAGGGAAAGTTCACCATACATCCAGGAATAACTAAGATGTATCAAGATCTAAAGAAGATGTATTGAAGGCGAGGAGGGGGGAGAGAGAGAGAGAGAGATGGGTCGGCTTTGTAGCCAAGTGTTTAGTATGTCAGAAAGCTAAGATAGAACATCAGAGACCTTCAGGTTTGTTGCAGCCTTTAGAAATTCCTCAGTATAAGTGAGAAAGGATCTCTATGGATGTTGTGATAGGGTTACCTAGGACTTGTTTGGGTTTAGATGCCATATGGGTATTTGTGGATAGGTTGTCAACATCATCCAAATCTTTTCAGCACATATAGATAACCTATTTTTGCAGTATCTTTAATCTATTGTTTGGATAAGACGTGTTAATTTCGGGGACGAAATTCTTTAAGGAGTGAAGAAAATATGATATCCTAAAATTTTAATGTGGTCTTAAAAAAATGAATGAGTTAAGTTATTATGACATTTAGTGTAAAAAACAATAGTAATATAAGAATTTATTGTAATTATTAAATAATTATTATAGAATGTAAAATTGAAAAATATAAATGAAACTAAAAGCAACACGGGGGGGGGGGGGCAGATGCACATCGAGATTTGCATAGGAATTCTTTAAAAACGAAAAAAATTTAATAAACAACAACAATAATATAAAAACAAAAGTAGATGAGGCTTATCAAAATCCTAACTATTAAGATAGTACTGTAATAGTGGCATAAGTTATGGTATTTGAATATCTGATTTTAGACACTTAAATGATATCCCATTCAAAATTATATAGTATATATATATATATTCTAGTTTAAAATATTATACATCTTCATCTCAGCCATATTTACATCCGTGATGTTTATATTGGTGTCCAAATTCAGGTGTTCAAAAAACATTACCATATTCCAATTTGATTTTCTCATTAAAAGATGGATAGCGCAGGGCCCACACATTAAATTATGGTTTTTTTTTTATATCAATAGGAGTTGGCATTAGCCAAATAAAATCGTACATTAGCGAGAAAGTTGGAAACAAACAGGGACAACATACTATTACAAGGGCATTTTTCATTAGGGACACATAGGGAGCGCCGTCAACAAAAGAAAAATTAAAGAAGGGCTGTCCATTGCCATAAGAGAGAAGAAACTGTGCGTGATAGAAAGAGGTGCTCAAGAAATATGATTCACCAGTAGGAAACACATATAGCTTTTGGAAGTTTATAACAAGTGAGTAAAAAAATCTTTATTTATTTTTTTATAATACAATTAATTTTATGATTCTTAATTCTTGACTTAAAATTCTTAAAATATTTTTAAGTGATTTAAAGAATTGATCTAATAAATATATCTTCCTGAATTTATAAATAATACTACGTGCACGTCATATTATTTACGCTGCTGCTATGTGGCTTCATTCTTTCCCTCAACTGTGCGGCTCTACTTTTATTCTGGACAATTATTATTTATTACAAAAGTTGTCAATCCAAACCCATGTGAATTGAATTCATATTGGCTAATTTTTAGATGCACCACCATATGTATAGTTCTGAATTCATTTGAATAAAGTATAATCATGTATTATTTGAATCAAGTTCCATTTCGCATGTTTTCTACTTGCTTGCTGAAATGCATTTATATTTCATTTGGACTCTATTCCATTTATGCTTAATTATATTATGAGTAAATCACCACTTTAATTATTATTAAGAAATATGTTTGATTTGAATGAGTTGTGGTAGATTGACATGTTAAATGATGTTATAATGTTGCCTTAGCATGATATAATATTATTGTTATTAATGCATAGAGTTTGAAAACCTTGATAGTCATCTGTGATGACATACTGCATTATGTATGAGTTGGTCATCACCTTTCGGGAAGGGATGACAGTATACATTCTATTCCGAGAATAGGATGGAGATATCACCATCAGGGATGAGATATTAGATTATTAAAATATTCACATCTGGGATTGAATATTAGATACATCCTCTTTAGAGGGGAAGATAGATACCTCATTCTCGGAAGGGGATGACAGATACCTCCTCGTTAGAGGGGAAGAAACTTAGAGGGGAAGATAGATACCTCCTTCTGGGAAGGGCATGACATATACCTCCTCGTTAGAGGGGAAGACAGATACCGCCTCATTAGAGGGGAAGACCGTAACGCCCTGTTTTTCGTATAAACGCTTTTATGTATGCCTTGTTTGTTAGGAAGGTTTAAAATGGGTTAAGTGGGGTTTTAGGTGGAAAATCCCTTTTCTTAGGCTTGTGCCTTGTGACTGTCTGAATCACAAGCACGATCGTGCTTAATAGAGAGTAGGATTGTGCTAGTTGAGAAAGCGCGTCTCGCTGAAGCTAAGTTAAGCACGCCCGTGCTCAATAGTAAACCGCGCCTCGTAGGCGCTAAGTTGGGCAAGGCCGTGCTCAAGGAGGAGCACGACCATGCTCGTGTCTGATGCTTTATATATAGAACAGTAACCTAGGGTTTTAATTGTAAACCCTATTTTGGCACATCAGCCACCCTAGTGCGGCTACACCTTGTTTCTTCCCTACTTTCTCTTAATCCATCATTTTCTTGGAGTTTTGGTGGTTCCTTAGGAAGCTTAGTTAGTCTGTGCTGATCTTAGAAGGTAACGGTTTCTCCTCTTGTGGTTCCCTTTATGTTATTTAAGTTTGGGAACTAATTGGTTAACTTTCCTTGTTTGACCAAGGCTTAGAAGTTGATCGAGCCGCTTAGAGGATCGTGTTGGTTGTTGTTTGGCGTTCTACTATCGGATTATTTATATCAGGTATGAGGAGAAATATAGTGTATGCATTAGGCAAGGGGTAGCATAAGATGAGGGGTCCCTATAGCCCTGTTGTATGTTGTTAATATTTATTAATTGTTTAGTATGCCATGTTCTGTTTGATTATATGGTTAATTGCTATAATTGCTAGTTGGTTAATGGTATGCCTATTGATTATAATCACTATGTTGTATGCCAATGATGTATAAATAGTTGAATCTGTTCATGATATGAATATGACTGTTATGTTGTTGTTGTTGTTGTTGTTATGCGTTGATTGGCTGAATGTTGATTGGCTGAATTATGTTGTCGTTATGTTGAACATGTTAATAAGACCTTAATTGGCTAATTAGGACTCTTAAATAACATATGAATTTAGGGATTAATTCCCCAATATTTCGTAAGACATGAACTGTTAGTGGGAGGTGAGGTTTGACGCCAACTGGATTAGTCAAGGACCCTATGATCTGATTTGAGAGTGTTGGGGAGTTTTGGCTCCAAGAACATAAGTTGAATCTGCCCAAAACAGTATGGCTGGCCCAGGAGCACGACCGTGCTGAACAGGACGCACGCCCGTGCTCCCAGTTGAATTTTGGAAGATGATGCGCATTGAGCACAGTCGCGCAGGACAGTGAGCACGACCGTGCCCCACTTAAGTGGCAGCATGACCGTGCTGGGGTATGTTCATCTTGCTTAACTGTCTCCATGCCGATGTGTTTACATGTTTTCTTACTCCATGTTTCTTTTCCTGTTGTTGTCAAGTATCTCTTCTTGCAGAGGATGGTGAGCAGCCACTAGAGGAGTGACTCTGAGGAACCGCGACTCTAGCTAGGATGTTTAGTTGTTTCAGTAGTTATAGTTTGTTTTTAGTTTCAGTTTAGTTGTATTCCGAGGATTTTATTCCGGAACGGTTGTACTAGCTTTGTATGTGACATTGGGGTTGGGTTATGTTTATGCTTTTGATGTTCATGTTTACGTTCTATCTCTTTTTAAACTTATTATGTTTTTCCGTGTTGTTGAGATGTTATAATGTGGTACCTTTTTACCCAGTTTTTATTTTAATTAAATAAATGCATGTTTTTATATTACATCTTTTAAGTAAATGTTTTATATTAACGTGCGGGGTAGAGGGCGTCACATTTAGTGGTATCAGAGCAAGTCTGTCCTATCAGGTCGTGGTATGAGTCTGTTGTGAGTCTGTTG
This sequence comes from Sophora flavescens, assembly GCA_030762895.1. Taxonomy (NCBI): domain Eukaryota; kingdom Viridiplantae; phylum Streptophyta; class Magnoliopsida; order Fabales; family Fabaceae; genus Sophora; species Sophora flavescens. The sequence goes on along the minus strand of CM061067.1, from coordinate 50,072,345 downwards.
AATTGTCTATACTTGTTATAGACAATGATACTTAAAGTTGTGAGCCTATCACTTTTCCTGCTTAAGTTCTTTGTATTTAATGGTTGTTTTGGAAATGTATAGGAACTCATGGCAGGAAGGGGCAGAAACGATCAGGCAATTGTTGACACGTTAGCACTCCTTGCAATGCTATCGGTCAAGTTCAGAACAACAACAACGGAGGACCAGTGATGAGTGTGATTTCACCTCATATTTCCTTGACATTTTTGCATGCATTTTCATATAGTTTGGGCATATTTTATTTGATTATTTGATAATTTTTACCTTGGAACGGGTAAGGTGGTTTTGTGGTGCTTGTGTGCAGGAATCGAAGATTAAATTACTCAGGATCAGTTGTGTTGGAGCTGGCATGAAGATGGAGCTTGAAAGGCAAGGAAATGAGGCAAACAGAACTGATCACGCCCTAGCCGTGATGGCCATCACGACCGTGATCAAGTAGAGCTGAAAAGAAAGAATGGAAAAGTCAGAGCTGGTCACGGCCAGGCCATGATGTCCATCATGGCCGTGACATGCCAACTGAACCAGATCCTCACAGGAAGAATTGATCACGGCTAAGCCATGATGGTAGTCACGACCATGACAGACCAACCAGCAAAGCAGCTTCCAAGTCAGAATCCGTCACGGCTTAGCCGTGACAGGCATCACGGCCGTGACGCGCAATATATGGATCTTTAGAAACTGATTTGACCTGAATTTGTGATTGATTGGGATTCAAGTTACCCTAATCTATAAATAGAGCACTTAGGCTCGAAAATAGGAGACTTTTTGGGGGCTGATACCTTAGGCAAAATTAAGATTTTCTCTTCTTCTTCTTCTCCTCTCTTAGCTAGGTTTTCTTTCATGTTTTTGTTAATCAAGCTTGCTCTTAACATGGCAATGCTTGAGTAGTAGTTTTATTTCTAGGGATTGGGGCTATGCCCAAGATCTGTTTTATGTTATGAATTGATATTTTCCCTTTGTTAATTTCGATTTCGCTTTCGATATGGTTTCTATCGCATGAATTACTTGTGAATCTGGTGCGCACTTATTTGCATGTCATAGATACTCTAAGAAGGAACCTAGCGGTGAACTTAGGTATTGGATCTATAGGAATCAAACTTAGGACTTAAATCACGAGAGTTAGAAGCGGTCCTTCGAGGGTTCACGAATTGTCACAAAGATTAAAGGGTTCAATCTAAATTCAATTACCACGAGAGTAGGGGTTGGTTTAATTGGGCACGATTTTTGTAACCCGAGAGGGAGCATTAACTTATTGAGGATAAATTTGCCTTCAAAGCAATTTTGATAATTAACAAGGGGTAGTCAATTTGGTAACATGAACAATCTTGTTGATAACCCAATTCCTAGGAATCTCTTTAGATTGGAAAAACCCCTAATTGATTTACTTTCCTATTTTAATTGATTGCGTTCTTAAATATCTGATTTTCTAAGTTAATTCTTATTACAAAAATCAAATCTTTTCAAAATCCTTTTTTTATATAGTCCAGTTTAATTGATTTAATAATTAATTGTTATTTGAGATCACGATCTCTGTGGGATCGATCTTTTTATTACTTGGCGACGAATCCGGTACACTTGTCGGAATCCACGCCATCAACCAGCCTATTGGTAGTGGCTACGATCTCAAGAGGGGGGGGGGGGGGGTGAATTGAGATATTGAAAACTTTTTCAATATATAAAGCAAATTAGAGTTTCCTTAAAGAAAATTGGTTTTCACTCAATTTTAATTCCCAAGAATCGGGTTATATAACAAGTAACGATGTTAAGAAGAATTATAAGAAGTAACAACAAGTTTAACACAGATTGTAGATCAAAGATTCAAGTTAACAAGAATTCTTAAAACTCATTCACAACACACAAGTGCATATAACAAGTATATGGAGTTTAGAGATGAGAAGAACACGCAAACCGATTTATCCTGGTTCGGCTACCTCCTCTGGTAAGCCTACATCCAGTCCCACACCTCCGTGGTTTTCTCCACTATAATCAGCAATTACAAAATTCCAATTACAGCAACACAAGGATAACCTCCTTGCTCAAGAATTCACCAGAAAGCACACTTGCTTTGCTATACCCAAGGATCCCTTCTATCCTTGTTCAATCCTAAGAGATACCCTCTCTTAATCACACTAATTCACATAAAGAATTTGAGTAGAAGAAAGACTCTAAAAGTATGATTATACAAATTGAAGTTCTAAATAATATCACACTTTTCTCTCAACGACAAAGCACTTTTTAAAGCTTTTGAATCTTTCGTATATCACTTTTCAGAATCAGTAAAGTTATTTGTTCTTCTATATTTTTTTTTCTTTCTTTGATTCCTCTTTATATAGAAAACAAATTATAGTCGTTGAGATCAATTAAAACAGATTTGGATCTGATTTAACAAAATATGTTTTCTTGATTCTTGTTCTTGAAATAAGATTCTGTTGGTTCTTGTAGAGTTTGCGTCCTTCTTGAAAATAACCGTTTCCATCTGAAAGAATAGCCGAGTCTATTTGAGGAGAGAAAAATAGTCGAGTCCATTTGCCACGTCAGCAGACGGGAGTACTAACACAAGGCAATTGGACGTGCTCCAACTGGTAGACGAGCTTTATAAGCCATGTTAGTGGACGCGCGCTTTTTGTTACTTCAGTAGACGCGCGCTTCTGTTACTTTCAGTAGACGAGCTATATGTGCCACATCAGTAGAAAAGCTCCATTTGGTAGATGAGCTCCATATGGTAGTTCAGTAGACAAGCTCTTCTTGTTACTTTAGTGGACACGAGCTTCATTGGACGTCTGCTTATTTCTCTTTGTTGGACGCCTGCTTGTTCTCTTTGTTGGACGTCTGCTTGTTTCACTTTGTTGGATGTCCGCTTGTTTTTATTTGTTGGACATCTGCTTGTTTTACTTTGTTGGACGTCTGCTTGTTTCTCTTTGTTGGATGTCTACTTGTTTTTCTTTGTTGGACGTCTGCTTGTTTCACTTTGTTGGACGTCTGCTTGTTTTTTTTTCTTTTTCATGAGTGATCTTGCATGCAACTTAACACGTAATAAGCACATAGTCAGAATCAAAAATCTTATGCAAAATACACTTTGTTTGTCATACATCAAAACATGAATGAGGACTTAGTCTTACAAACTCCCCCTTTTTGATTATGACAAACCTTACCATACTTAACCTTAGTTATTAAGAATCAGAGTGCAACTGTTCAATAAGCATGGTTCTTGAGTCATTTTCATCCTCCCCGTGTGTCATTGATATCTTTCAAAAAAAATTCAAGTGTTATCATATCATTATCATGAAAAAAGAATTTCATCTTGCATTTATTATAAGTTCAAGTATGTCTTTTCAAAGCAGTTCATACTTAGGTATTTAAATTTTTTTTACAGCAAATGCAAGACAGAATTAATGGTTGTATGGTTCATCTTTGAATTAATGGTTGTATGGCTCATCTTTCCCCCCCTTTGTCATTATCAAAAAGAAACTATGGAGAATATTGAGATCAAACTGAAAAACAGTCTTGTGTTCATTGATCATAAATCATTTCAGAACTTATGCAATACATCAAAACATCCAAAATACAAAAATAAGAAAAAGAATTACAGACACCTAAGGACACTTAGTCTAAACTGAGACTAGAAAAAAGCATATTGCCCATGTCCTTCATAATTTTCGGCAACTTGTGCTACCTTGCTTGCCATACTGACTGTATTATCAAAAAATAACATCCGATATCAATTATTTTGAGGATCAATTATGCCAAGTTCCCTTCTTATAAAGAAGAAAGTCTCCTTATTTAGTGGTTTGGTGAATATATCATCTAATTGTTTGGTTGTATCTATATGTTCAATCACAACATCACCACTTTGAATATGATCCCTGATAAAATGATGCCTAATTTTAATATGCTTGGTTCTTGAGTGCATAATTGGGTTCTTTGTTAGATTAATTGCACTAGTGTTATCACACTTTATTGGTACATGGTCTAGATAAACACCATAGTCAATTAATTGTTGTTTCATCCATAGGATTTGAGCACAACAACTCCCAGCTGCAACATATTCTGCTTCAGCTGTGGATAAGGCCACACTAGTTTGCTTTTTACTAAACCAGGACACTAGTGAATTTCCTAATAAATGGCACGTTCCACTTGTGCTCTTCCTATCTAACTTGCATCAGCAAAGTCAGAGTCGGAATATCCTATTAATGTGCAGGTGGATCCCTTGGGATACCACAACCCCATTTCTTTTGTTCCTAAAAGATACTTCATGATTCTTTTAACTGCAGTAAGATGTGATTCTTTAGGATTAGCTTGATACTTTGCACACATACACACACTAAACATTATATCTGGCCTACTTGCAGTGAGATAAAGTAAGGATCCAATGATACCTCTATACTTGGATACATCTATAGATTTACCATGTTCATCTTTGTCCAAGTAGCAGGCTGGACTCATTGGTGTTGCCATTTCCTTTGCGCTTTCGATTCCAAATTTCTTTAGTAGTTCATTGCAATACTTTGTTTGGCTTATGAAGGTTCCATCTTGGCATTGTTTAATTTGAAGTCCAAGAAAGAAGGTAAGCTCTCCCATCATGGACATTTCAAATTCACTTTGCATTAGTTCACCAAATTCCTTGCATAATGACTCATTAGTAGCACCAAAAATAATGTCATCAACATATATTTGAACAAGTAAGATATTGTGTGCTTTTGTTTTAGAAAATAGTGTTGTATCAACTTTTCCTCTTTTAAAGCCTTTCTCTAGGAGAAAATTGCTTAACCCACTACAACAGAATAGACTTTTAATAACGCACCTTTAATAGCATTTCCGTGTGGAAATGCTATTAAAAGTGATGGGGGACTTTTAATAGCGTTTCCTTCAGGAAACGCTATCTTAGGTATCACCTAAGATAGCGTTTCCGTGTGGAACTGCTATTAAAAGTGCCACTTAGGAAAATTTGATGTAATTTACTTACTGGTCTAAGGATTTCATAATGTATAGGGTTATCTAGATTTAATTAATTTATTATTTTTATTAGGTTGAATGGAATTCTTTGGACCAACCAATTCGTGCTAATGGTAAAAGATTGAAGAGTTACATTGGGGCCGTTGTTCGGCAAACGGTCCCAATTATTTGTTCTAATTGGAAGGATAAAGCTTTGGATGGTTTCAAAGAGAGCATATGGGCTGATGTACAGGTAATTGTTAAAATTTATAAATTATATTGTAAACTATGTAAACATACTTACTTTGACACGTTGTTTATATTGTTTTGCAAATGTCTTTTAATGTTGATGAATCTCGGAAAAAATTTGTACTTCAGGAAGCTGGTAACCTACATAGGGCATTCAGAACTAGATTGACCAAAAAATTTCTAAGAGATGCCAACGGGAATATCAATGAGGAACCTCCATCAAAATATCCACACATATCAAGGGATGAGTGGACAGATTTTATAGCAATACGCACAGGAGATGCTCAATTCCTGGTATGTTTAATATCACGTTAGTCCTTATAATTTTATAGCAATACGTACATATGACATTAACCATGTATTAATATTACTTATATGTGTCTGAATAAAAATTAAGCAATGAAAATCGTAACAGGGCGTTAGATCCTGCATGCCCTTACAAAGCATCACGTAAGGGGTATGTTGACATTGAGGATGAATTGGTATGTATATATATATATATATATATTTATATATATATATATATATATATATATATATATATATATTACTGCATGGGTGGTAAATATTACTTTTAAACTGTTTGGTTAATATATATTATCTCAATATACGAGATGCGGGAGGCGGGGTCGGAAGTTAAGAAAATTAAACGCCATATTGTGTGGAGGAAAGCCCGCGAGAACAAGGCGGGTGTAATTGACAACAAAAATACGCAGACCGTGTGGAATAAATGTGTTAGTAGACTAACGTTTACATTTTCATTTGTTATTTTCTTATGATAATATATAATAATTTTAACATTTGCATTTCACCAATAACTATGTGTCAGGAGGAACTGTCACAGTCTGCGGTAGAGGGAGAGATACAAGACTTTGGTCGCCAGGATATTCTTGCCAAAGCCCTAGGTGTGCCAGAGAACCCTGGTCGTGTTAGGGGTGTGGGTTTCGGCGTCTCACAAAAAGACTACTTCCCACCTGAAGGTCGTGCAAGAAATAACTCGGAAACGAAAAAGTGGGAGACATTGGTGTCTCAACTCTCTGAAAGATTGAACATTTTGGAAGAACAGCTGAAACAAAAGGATGATGAGGAGAGGCAGGCTAATTTCACAGCCCAAGCAAGCGTCAAAGATAGTTGCACTCTACCATCTGCCAGTAGGCTTCCAGAGGTAATGCATGCCTTTTTTTTTTACTAGTATTGCATTCGCAGTTAAATACATTCAATTGGATGCCTTAATTCACAGCTTATTCATCTATCATTGGATTAGGACGTCAACTCATGTCAGCTATATTTATCGACCCCAAACTATCGTATGGTTGCTATGGGTAAAGTATACAATGAGCCGGATGTTACACTGCACACTGGACCAGTACCCCTTAACCATGTGAAAGTTGGAGTTGATGTTGCAACTGAGGGGGATGCGCCATTGCCGATACCTATCGATCGTGCAGATGTGATGACAGTAAGAGATGCAATAGGTACTTATGTGGCATGGCCAATTGATCTCGTGGTTGTAATTAATATGGTATGTAATTGCATTTTTCCACCTTTTCATATACGACATATATGCATTACATTAGTTGATCACTAACTGGCATATTGAAATGCAAAATTTCCAGGCACCTGCAAAAGCTAAAGGCAAGGGCAGAGTGTCTGGATATACAAAGGAGTCAATTACAACCCCATAAAATAAAGGAGGCAACTCTGAGGCCAACCCTCCTACAGCTGGTTCAACTACAATTTCTCTGGAATATTTGAATTTTCTTAAAATACATGAACGAAAGAATATGAAAAATGCTGACCAATTGTACATAGAGATGGAACAAAATATTTTTGGTCAGCATTTCATTGAGATGCTCAATACTGAAAATATCAGAGAAGTTGTAAATCATGAATGGGTATCTGCCTCCGTTATTTCCGCATATATCAGGTAATAAATCAGGCTTAAAGTGTACAATATTTTTTTAGTCTTTCCATTTAAATATTGATGTCATTGGTGTAATCCATTTTTATATTTTAATTGAAGGTATTTGTATGAAGAATTGTTGCTTCCAAAGGAAATAACGAGGAGGTTTCTGTTCTTGTCCCCACACCAAACAAATACATACGGCTACTTCGGGAGGGATTCACAGACAACGTATCTAGCTGACCGGTTTGCATCTAAAGAAAGAGAATATCAGCCCTTGTTTTTAGCGCCGTGCAATGTTGGGTGAGTCGCTTATCCTATAGGACTTAATTCACAATAATGAATTACATAAAAGTTGAGGTGCTTAGGATTTGTTATCTCAACATTTTTGTAGGAATCATTGGGTCTTTGTCGCGATAAATATTGTTGAAGAGATTATTTACTATCTGGATCCCTTGTATGTTGATCCTAGGGATCGCCTGAATTAAAGAATCTGTTTGATACGTAAGCATGTTTTTATATTTCGATTTTCTATGATTCCGTTTCGATAAGTAAGCATGCGTGTGTTTGTGATGATTGAAAATATGTTTCTTAATGAAGTCTGTTTGATTTTGTGATTAGTGCTTTGCAAGTTTATCGCGCAAATATCGGAGCTAAGGTGCCGCGTTTAAAGGCAACCAACATTAAATGGATTGAGATACGGTATATTTGCAAAAACTTAATGCGCAATTAGATAAAAAAAACTATATTGATTTACTATTTTATTTTTTATAGTGCCCAAGACAACCCAACAAAGACAGATTGTGGGTACTATGTCATGCGTTTCATGAAGGAGACTATCTTGCGAGAACCAAGTTAAAATACCAATGGCGGTATGTTGTTTACTTAGCTTTTAAGCGTGATTGTTCAAATGTTTTAGCAATTGTAACTTAATTTATTTAATTTTTATGTCGCAGTACTTCCCCGACTTCAAATGCTCCACATACTCCTTTGCTCAACTATCGAAGTCAAGGAAGAGTGGTGTCGCTATATTGTTGAAAAGTTCGTTTGATTATGTCAAATTGATCCACGATAGTTGCAGCAATACTCATTGGTATGTGAATAATGCTTTATATTTATCAACCCCAAACTATCTATGTATTTGTTTTTCATTGGTACATGCCTTCGAGTTGATGTGCATGGAAAGGAGAAAATAAGTTCAAACTTGCACTTTTTGGTTCACACAAATTCAATCAACATCTATGTATTTCGCTCAACTGATTACTATTTTCACCTCCAGTGAGTGCTCTGCTGCTTTCGATGTCTCTTTCTCTCCCAAACTAAATGTGTTGTTTAGGTTCTTATTTAATATGTTTAGGATCTATTGAAATTTAAGCATGATTTGGTAATTTAAGCTTGATTTCGTAATCTGTTTATTTGAATTCCTTTGTATCAGTAATTTAGTTATCTTTTATTTAAGTGGTATATTAATATCATTTTTCTTCTATGTATCAGATTACTGAACACATAATCTGGAAAATAATCAGATTATCAACCACCGCAACATGGAATTACTTGGAGCTGATTCTCTTGAGATGGTATGATCATATTTAATTATTTATACATACATGATTTGTTTCTTGCTATTATTTTTGTTAGACTTTGTTATGCTTGATTTGAATTCTGTTTCTTGCTACAGTAGTATTTACCTAATTAGTCTGCTGTATCCCAATGTAACAGGTTAGTCTTTGTGGTGGAAATGCAGTATGTATGCTACAGAGGCTTTGGATCACATTTCGACACATTACTTTGGTGTTGTCTTGGTCTCATGAAAAACAAACAGAAGCTGTAAATGTAGATTAATTGTAGATGTATGTTGGTTTTCTGATTTTGGTTTCTTAAGGATTGAGATCTGGTATAGTTGCTGCACTTTGATTTTGTCTTACTCGTGTGAATTTGAATACTTTAGAAACAGAGTGGTGTACTTATATCTGGTTATATATATAGTTGTTGTATAGAGTGTTGCACTTTGATTGTATAGTTACTGGTTTGCTGCACAAACACATGCAAAGTCTTTGCACAAACACAGATCTTGCATTGAACACTTATATTTGAACACTTATATTTTGAACACATTTTGAACAATTGTATTGACTGCAACAATTGTGGTTTTTTTGTGTAGTTCAATATGCAGGAATAATGGATGTAAAAGTTAAGAAATAAAAAAAAAAGGGGGGAATAGATAGCGTTTGTTGATACAAACGCTATCTAAAGTCAGACTTTAGATAGCGTTTGTACACGGAAACGCTATCTAAAGTCTGACTTTAGATAGCGTTTCCTTGTACAAACGTTATCTAAAGTCTGACTTTAGATAGCGTTTCCGTGTACAAGCGCTATCTAAAGTCACCTATTAATAGCACTTCCTAAATGCTATCTTTGCTAACGAGTTTTAATAGCGGTAGCATAGATAGCGGTTACAAACGCTATTAAAAGGCATACGGAAATGCTATCTAAAGTCTAATCTGTTGTAGTGACCTCTCATACCAAGCTCTAGGAGCTTGCTTGAGTCCATAGAGGGCTTTAGTAAGTTTATAGATATGATTTGGGAGCTCACTATCAACAAAGCCAGGGGATTGACTTACATATACTTTCTCTTATATTATTCCATTTAAAAAGGCACTTTTCACATCCATTTGATACAGTTTAAAGTTCATTATACACGCATAGGCTAAGAGCATTCTTATGGCTTCTAATCTAGCTACGGGAGCATATGTTTCATCATAATCAATTCCTTCTTCTTGATTATATCCCTTAGCTACTAGTCTAGCCTTGTTTCTTACTATTATTCCATTCTCATCCATTTTGTTTCTAAACACCCATTTAGTTCCGATTATTTGGTTACTTTTGGGTTTTGGAACTAAATTCCAAACTTTGTTCCTTTTAAATTGTTTTAACTCCTCTTGTATTGCAATCATCCAATGTTCATCATTAATAGCATCATCAACATATTTTGGTTCTATTTGAGATACAAACGCCATGGTATTGCAAATATTCCTTAAAGAGTTTCTAGTGGTTACCCCTTTGGTGATCTCACCAATGATATTGTCTAGGGGATGATTCTTTGAAACTTGCCACTCCTTAGGAAGATTTTCTTGCTGAAGTTATGCTTGAGGTTCTTTTTTGCTCTCTTCATCTTCCTTTTCCTTGTTGCTCTCCTTTCCTTCATGAGATTTCACTTCATCCTCAAGAGTTTCTGTATCATCAAAAATGTCTTTTCCCAACCTTTTGGGGTTAGACTCATCAAATGTTATGTGAAATGATTCTTCCATTGATAAAGTACGCTTATTAAACACTCTATATGCTCCGCTAGTTAATGAATAACCTAGGAAAATACCCTCATCAGCTTTGGGATCAAATTTTCCAAGATTATCCTTGCCATTATTTAGCAAAAAATTGGCCTTACTAGAACTCTATTTAAAACATAACATGCAGTACTCGCAGCATCAGCCCAAAAATACTTTGGTAAATTAGAGTCACTTAACATGGTTCTAGCAATTTCTTAAAGTGACCTATTTTTCCTCTCAACTACTCCATTTTGTTGTGGAGTTCTAGGTGCAGAAAAATTGTGTTTTATACCATGTTCATCACAAAAGTTATCAAACTCCTCATTTTGAAATTCTCCTCCATGGTCACTCCTAATTGAAACAATTTTCACGTCTTTCTCATTTTGAGCAACCTTAGCCATTTTCTTAAAAGCTTTAAAAGCTTCATTCTTTTGTGCTAAGAAATAGGTCCAAGTAAATCTAGAGAAGTCATCAACAATTATAAGAGTATAAAGATTTCCACCAAAGCTTTTTGTCCTAGAAGGTCCAAAAAGGTCCATGTGCAGCAATTGTAAGTGTCTACTAGTTGAAACAATGATTTTAGCCTTAAATGAGGTTTTCACTTGTTTACCCTTTTGGCATGCATCACATAAGCCTACTTTAACAAGCTTTTTATTTGGTAATCCAATTACAAGTTCTTTGGAAATCAATTTATTCAAGTGATCCAAATGAATGTGAGTTATTCTCCTATGCCAGAGCCAATTTTCATCTTCTTTGGAGATTAAGCAACATGCATCATTGGAAATTAAATTGTCTAAGTCTAGCATATAGATGTTATTGATTCTATTTCCAATCAATTTTATGTTATTATCATGAATAGATTCGATCATACACAAATTTGAGTTAAAGTTTACCTTGTAGCCTTTATCACATAATTGGCTTATACTTAGTAGATTGTGTTTGAGCCCTTCCACATAGAGAACACCCTCAATCTTGATTGCTGGACTTTTTCCTATTGTTCCAACGCCAAGAATTCTTCCTTTGTTGTTGTCTCCATAGGTGACGTTTCCACCTTCTTTGGGAGTGAAAGATGTAAATTTTGTGATGTCTCCGGTCATGTGTTTGGAGCAGCCACTATCTAAAAACCAGCTTGAGCTTTTGGCCTTCAAACACACCTACAAAACAGATTTTTTTATACTTTTTCTTTAGGTACCCAAATCTGGTTGGGTCCTTTAGTGTTAGTAGCAACATAAGTTCCTTTTGGAACCCAAATTTGTTTAATGCCAACATGAATGTTCTTTCTAAGTCTACAAGTAGCAGCTGTATGACCTTTCTTTAGACAATAATAGCATTTAACAAAAGGACTAGTTGAGGAAATAAGTGCAACAAAAAGCTTCTTAAAAGATTTTTCATGTACCATTGGCTTATATCCAATTCCAGCTTTGTCATACACACCCTTTTGTTGTCCTAATATGGCATTCAAGTTATCTCTACCTAAAGTAAACTTAGATAGAGTTGTATTCAGTTTTTCAACTTCCTTTTCTAGTGTAGTGCATTTGGTGCAGATTGAACTAGATGCAAGTAATTGTGAATTTTTAGCTTCTAGTTCTTTAACCTTTATTTGTAAAGATGCATAGTCACTACATTGTTTTGCGATGATCTTCATAGAAGATATAAGTTGTTTACCAATTTTAACATATTCTTCATGCAATTCATCAAAAGCATCTTGTAACTCATCATAGGTAGGAGAAGAATCATTTACCTCGGTTTCACCATCACTTTGTTGATTTGCCATGAGACATAGGTTGGCTTCTTCATTTTCAGATTCACTACTAGTGGAATCCATATCATTTTCTTCCCAAGCTATGTATGCTCTCCTAGGCTTTCTTCCTTTCTTTTATTTGTTGTCATTCTTCTCATACTTTTCTTTCTTTTGTAGCTTTGGACATTCATTTTTGTAGTGTCCAAGCTTCCCACATTCAAAGCATTTGATTGTTGAGGAAGATCTTTCACCTTTGTTCGTGTTCTTTTTGGTAGGAAAACTGAATTGCTTCCTGTTTCTATTCTTTTTGATGAATCTTATAAATTTCCTCACAAGCAATCCCATGTCTTCTTCTTCAGATTCTTCACTTTCATCAAGGTGTTCATCTTCATCAGTTTCTATTGATTCTTTGGAGATATGAGCCTTGAGTGAGAGTCCTTTCTTCTTTTTCTCCTTATCTTCATAACTTTTCAATCTGTTGAGTTCCAATTCGTGTTCTTTCAACTTGCCAAATAAAGTAGCAATCTGCATGGAGTCTAGATCCTTTGCTTCAGCAATTGCAGTGATTTTTGGCTGCCATTCACGACTCAAACATCTCATTATCTTGTTAATCTTTTTCTCATTTGTGATTGTATGTTCGAGTCCTTCTAGCTGGTTCACAATGTGTGTAAACCTCTTTTGCAGTTCATCTATCTCCTCACCATTCTTCATGTGAAATAGTTCATATTCATGGACTAGTGCATTCATTCTAGCTCTTTTCACACGGTTGGTTCCTTCATGAGTGAGTTGAAGAGTATCCCACATTTGCTTTGCCGTTTTGCAATTGGAGACCCTGAAAAACTCATCATAATTCAAAGCAGCTGTTATAATATTTTTTGCCTTAGCTTTATAACCAACTCTTCTTTTATCATCATCATTCCAGTCATCTTTTGGTTTAGTTTGTTTATTTCCCTTAGCATCAAGAATAAATGGAACATAGGGACCATTTTCAACAACATCTAATACATCTAAACCTACAGCCTCAAGAAAGATAAGCATTCTCTCTTTCCAATACATGTATTGGGAGCCATTAAAGGTAGGGGGTCTGGTGAGTGAAGCCCCATCACCCAGGATATCATTTGTAGCCATCTCTTGAAGCTGTTAAGCTTTGTAACAAGAGTTTTATCCCTAATGCCAATTGTTGGTAATGGCTACGTTCTCAAGAGGGGGGGGGGGGGGGGGTGAATTGAGATATTGGAAACTTTTTCAATATTTAAAGCAAATCAGAGTTTTCTTAAAGAAAATTGGTTTTCACTCAATTTTAATTCCCAAGAATCAGGTTATATAACAAGTAATGATGTTAAGAAGAATTATAAGAAGTAACAACAAGTTTAACACAGATTGTAGATCAAAGATTCAAGTTAACAAGCATTCTTAAAACTCATTCACAACACACAAGTGCATATAACAAGTATATGAAGTTTAGAGATTAGAAGAACACGTAAACCGATTTATCCTGGTTCGGCTACCTCCTCTGGTAAGCCTACATCCAGTACCACACCTCTATGGTTTTCTCCACTATAATCAGCAATTACAAAATTCCAATTACAGCAACACAAGGATAACCTCCTTGCTCAAGAATTCACCAGAAAGCACACTTGCTTTGCTATACCCAAGGATCCCTTCTATCGTTGTTCAATCCTAAGAGATACACTCTCTTAATCACACTAATTCACAGAAAGAATTTGAGTATAAGAAAGACTCTAAAAGTCTGATTATACAAATTGAAGTTCTAAGTAATATCACACTTTTCTCTCAACGACGAAGCATTTTTGGAAGCTTTTGAATCTTTCATATATCACTTTTCAAAATCAGTAAAGTTATCTGTTCTTCTATATATTTTTTTTCTTTCTTTGATCCCTCTTTATATAGAAAACAAATTATAGTCGTTGGGATCAATTAAAACAGATTTGGATCTGATTTAACAAAATCTGTTTTCTTGATTTTTGTTCTTGAAATAAGATTCTGTTGGTTCTTGTAGAGTTTGCGTCCTTCTTGAAAATAACCGTTTCCACCTGAAAGAATAGCCGAGTCTATTTGAGGAGAGAAAAATAGCCGAGTCCATTTGCCACGTCAGCAGACGGGAGTACTAACACAAGGCAATTGGACGTGCTCCGACTGGTAGACGAGCTTTATATGCCATGTTAGTGGACGGGCACTTTTTGTTACTTCACTAGACGTGCGCTTCTATTACTTTCAGTAGACGAGCTATATGTGCCACATCAGCAGACGAGCTCCATTTGGTAGATGAGCTCCATATGGTAGTTCAGTAGACGAGCTCTTCTTGTTACTTTAGTGGACGCGAGCTTCATTGGACGTCTGCTTATTTCTCTTTGTTGGACGTCTGCTTGTTCTCTTTGTTGGACGTCTGCTTGTTTCACTTTGTTGGACGTCTGCTTGTTTTTCTTTGTTGGACGTCCGCTTGTTTTACTTTGTTGGACGTCCGCTTGTTTCTCTTTGTTGGACGTCTGCTTGTTTTTCTTTGTTGGACGTCTGCTTGTTTCACTTTGTTGGACGTCTGCTTGTTTCACTTTGTTGGTCTGCTTGTTTTACTTTGTTGGACGTCTGCTTGTTTTTTTTTTCTTTTTCATGAGTGATCTTGCATGCAACTTAACACGTAATAAGCACATAGTCAAAATCAAAAATCTTATGCAAAATACACTTTGTTTGTCATACATCAAACCATGAATGAGGACTTAGTCTTACACAGCCGAGTTTCAGGGTCTTGACAAGTTCCGGCAGAATAATCCGCCATCTTTCAGAGGAGCTTATGATCCCGAGGGAGCTTTGTTGTGGATGAGGGAGATCGAGAAGATCTTTCGAGCTATGGACTCCAATGATCAATAACGGGTTATCTTCGCCACATTCATGCTCACTGATGAGGCTGAGCACTGGCTGGAGAACTGTCGTCAGAGGATGGTGGCTGAGGGTACATCAGTCACCTGGGCTGTGTTCAGAGATAGGTTTCTGGAGAAGTATTTTTCTTGCGGATGTTCGTGACAAGAAGGAGATGGAATCCTTGAGGCTGAAGCAAGGAAATATGTCAGTGGGCGGGTATGCGGCTAAGTTCGAGGAGCTGGCTAGGTATTACATACCTTATCAGGTCATGGTGGATGATCGGTCAAAGTGTGTAAAGTTCGAGGATGGTCTTCGTCCGGAGGTCAAGCAGGCGATCTGTTACCAGGAGATCAGAGTCTTCCCAACCTTGTTGAATAAGTGTAGGATCTTTGAGGATATATACAAGTCCAGGGTTGCTAGTTTCAGGAATTCAGATAGCCAGGGTAGCAAGAAGACCGAGTAGAAGGATAAGGGCAACCAGCGTTACGCTCCAGCCGGCCGAGATTTCAAGCAGAGTGGCAGGAAGCCACAGTTTTCTTATGATAGGTCCAGGGGTGGCAACTCTAATACCTATGGACTCATGAAGTGCGGCAAGTGTGGTGCACCAGATCACTTCACTACCCAGTGCAAGGAACCAGACGTCATCTGCTTTAGGTGTGGCAAGCCTGGTCACATCGGTCGGAATTGTGAAGGAGTAAAGTCAGAGCCTCCAAGTGCTAGCAAGAGTCAACAGTCTCAGGCTAACCGACGGAAGACCACTGGGAGAGTCTTTACCCTTAGTGGAGCTGAGGCCTTCGAGTCTGATGATTTGATATAAGGTATGTGCTTAATTGATGGAACTCCTTTAACTGTATTGTATGATTCGGGTGCTACATACTTGTTTATATCGCTTGATAGGGTCAAGAGTCTTCATTTGTCTGTTACTTTTCTTGAGTATGATTTGGTTGTCTCCACGCCTACAAATAAGCTTGTTCTTGCTTCTCATGCATGCAAGAACTGTCATATCACCATTAATGGTAGAACCTTTATTGTAAATCTTGTGTGCTTACCTTTAAAGGACCTTGATTTTATTCTTGTCATGGACTGGTTATCCTCCAACCACGTCCTTTTGAATTGTTTCGATAAAGTCATAGTTTTTGGAACTCCTATGGAGTCTAAGGATCCAATCTTTCTCTCTGCCAACCAAGTTAAAGCTTCGATGAAAGATGAAGCCCAAGTGTACATGATATTGTCTTCCCTGGAAGTAGAGAGCCCTCTTGATGTCGGAAGTGTGCCTGTTGTGCGGGAATTTCCTGAAGTGTTCCCAGGGGATGTTTATAACTTGCCCCCTGAGAGAGATGTCGAGTTCACCATAGACTTAGTGCCTGGCACCGAGCCAATATCCATAGCGCCCTATAGAATGTCTCATCTAGAGCTAGCTGAGCTGAATAAATAGATAAAGGATCTGAACCAAAAGCAGTTTATCAGGCCTAGTGTATCCCCCTAGGGTGCGCTAGTGTTGCTAGTAAAGAATAAGGATGGCAATATGAGGTTATGTGTCGACTATCGACAGCTCAACAAGGTGACCATTACGAATCGGTGACTTATGGACCAGTTGATAGGCACTTGCGTCTTCTCGAAGATAGATTTGAGGTCAGGGTACCATCAGATTTGGGTTAAGTCTGGGGACATCCCGAAGACAGCGTTTAGGATGCGTTATGGTCACTATTAGTACTTGGTTATGCCCTTTGGTGTGACCAATGCTCCTGCCGTGTTCATGGACTATATGAACAAGACCTTTCACCCTTACTTGGATAAGTTTGTGGTGGTTTTCATAGATGACATCTTAGTGTACTCTAAGACCAAGGAGGAACATGAGGAACACTTGAGGGTCGTCTTACAGACCCTTAAGGAGAAGCAATTATATGCAGTTGTCTAAGTGCGAGTTTTGGTTAGAGGAGGTGAGTTTCTTAGGATGCGTCATCTTTAAAGGTGGGATAGCCGTGGATCCGGCTAAGGTTGAGATGGTGCTCCAATGGGAAGCGCCTAAGTCAGTGACTGAGATTAGGAGTTTCTTGGGTTTAGCAGGGAATTATATGAGGTTCATATAAGCTTTCTCCAAGTTAGCTTTACCCTTAACCCGTCTCACCAAGAAGGGACATCTGTTTGTGTGGGACTCTAGGTGTGAAGAGAGTTTCCAAACCCTTAAAGATAGGTTGACATCATCACCAGTGTTAGTTTTGCCAGATCCTAGTAAACCTTTCGTAGTGTACTGTGATGCATTGAAGCAAGGTTTAGGTGGAGTGTTGATGCAAGATGGTAAGGTAGTAGCTTATGCCTCTAGGCAGTTGAAAACCCATGAGAAGAATTACCCTACCCATGACCTAGAGTTAGGAGCTGTGGTATTTGCCTTAAAGATCTGGAGGCATTACCTTTATAGAGCAAAGTTTGAGGTCTTTAGTGATCATAAGAGCTTGAAGTATCTCTTTGATCGGAAGGAGTTGAATATGAGGCAGCATAGGTGGATGGAGTTCTTAAAGGATTATTAGTTTGATCTAACCTACCACCCAGGAAAGGCCAATGTAGTGGCAGATGCTTTAAGTAGGAAAATCTTGCACATCTCCACTTTGATGGTTAGGGAGATGGATCTGATTGAGGAGTTTAGAGATCTGAGTTTAGCCTGGGAAGTTACCCCTAGGAGCATTAGGCTGCATTAGGCTTGGAACCTTAAAGGTTACCAACAGTTTGATGGATCATGTTAGAAAGGGTCAGAAGATGGACCAGTTTCTCTTAGACCAAAGAGAGTTGCTCGCTCAAGGTAGAAACCTTAGCTTTAAGGAAGGAAGTGATGGAGTTTTGAGGTTCAAAGATAGAGTCTGTATATTGGATGTTCATGAGCTTAGGAAATTGATCCTTGAAGAAGGACATAGGAGTGGACTGAGTGTACACCCAGGTGCCACCAAGATGTATCAGGATCTTAAGCGCATGTTTTGGTGGCCTAGGATGAAGAAAGATGTGACTGAGTTTGTATATGCTTGTTTAGTATGCCAAAAGGTTAAGATAGAACACCAGAAGCCATCAGGGAAGTTGCAACCTTTGAGTATCCCAGAATGGAAATGGGACAGTATTTCCATAGATTTTGTGTCTAGACACCCTAGGACTCCACCTGGTTTTGAGGCAATATGGGTTGTTATGGATAGACTGACTAAGTCCACTCATTTCATCCCTATGATCACGGAGTAACGCTTAGAAAAGTTGGCAAAGTTGTACATCAAAGAGATAGTTAGGCTACATGGTGTAACCTCTAGCATAGTATATGATAGAAACCCGATGTTTACCTCTAGGTTTTGGAACAATTTACAAGAGGCCTTGGGAACCAAGCTTATGCTAAGTTCAGCCTATCACCCACAGACTGATGTCAGTCTGAGAGAACTATCCGGTCCTTAGAGGACTTGCTTAGAGCGTGTGTGCTAGAATATTCGAGAAGTTGGACAAGGTTTTGCCCCTGATAGATTTTACCTACAACAATATTTTTCATTCCAGTATTGGGATGGCACCTTATGAAGCTCTTTATGGGAGGAGATGTAGAACACCCTTGTGTTGGAGTGGACCTGGTGATAGTGTTGTGTTAGGACCTGAGGTAGTGCAAGAAACCACAGAAAAAGTGAGGATGATTCAGGAAAAGATGAAAGTGGCACAGAGTAGGCAAAAGAGCTACCATGACAAAAGGAGGAAGGCACTCGAATTCAAGGAAGGTGACCCTGTGTTCTTGAGAGTTATCCCGACAATTGGGGTTGGTAGAGTGATGAAAGCGAGGAAACTTGCTCCTAGATTCATTAGTCCTTACCAAATTTTGAAAAGAGTCGGCGAAGTCACCTACCAAATAGCCTTACCACCGTTCTTGTCCAATCATCATAGTGTCTTTCATGTGTCTCCACTCAAAGTACATTTATGACCCTAGTCACGTGATAGTACCTGAAACCATACAGTTAAAAGAGAACTTGACTTTCACTACTACAAAAAAGAGCTTTAATAGCACACCTTCAATAGCACTTCTCAGTAGAACGCTATTGAAAAATAGGCGGAACACATTTAATATCGCTTCTTTGAGGAAGCGCTATCTTTGATACACCCTAAGACAACGCTCCCATAAAGAAGCGTTACTAAAAGTTGATGGGTAAGAATAGATAGCGCTTCCTCAAGGGAGCGCTATCTATTTCTTACATAAGATAGCGCTCGACCAAGGAAACACTATCTATTCCTTTACCCTAAGGGCTCGTTTGGTGGTCAGGATAGGATAAGGGAGCAGGATAGGAGTATGATATGATATGAGCAGGATAAGTTGTTATCCTATCCGACGTTTGGTGTCCACCAGATAACCAACTGGATAGCATTGCAATTTTAGCATAAATTTTAAAAATTTTCGTTTTTGTTCTGAATGTTTTCATATTTTATTAGATTTTAGTTTTTTTTATAATTTTGATTTTTTAAGATTATATAAAAAGACAAAATTGTCCTTGAAATAAAATTACATATAATATTTAAATTTTTTAAAATATTGTTTAACTTAAATTAATTTTTTTATAATTTTAAATATTCATTTTTAGTTTTTACTTTACGTATAGTTAAATTATTAGAATATTTTTATTTATTTTTCAGTTTTTAAAAATAATATAAAGTAACAAAATTAGCCTTGTGAGAAGAAATAATAATTTTTAAAATTAATTATTAATATTTTTATTATTTTATGTTTTATTATACCTTTTTCGGCAACCATATTATAATTTATTATACTTTAATTATTTTATGTATAAATTTTTTTTTATACTTTAAATCACCTTATCCTATCATGTCGAGTTCTAACCCAACTCCCCTTCAGGATATAATTCTAACTAGATGGACAGGATAAGATAAGAGACAAAATTTGTTTATCATGTACTGCTGATTTACCAAACAACTAGTTTCATGATGAGATAACTTATCCTAACAATAAAATTGTTCCCTCCCTCATTCTCAAAATTTCGCACGACCTCTTCTCCCTCACTGCTCGCGATTGCATCCTAACTCAGTTTCCCTCCACCGCGCCTTTGCGAGCCTCTGTCCACCGTGCCTCCACGGTGCCGTCTCCCTCGTTAGCGCCTCCACCACGGTAACATAGACTTCACACAACACATCAGGTTTTCTACGCGGTCTCCCTCGTTCGCTCAGAGAAACCCTCACTGCCGTGCAACCGCCGTACGCCGCTGCTGTACGTCTTCTACGCCGCCTCTGATGTACGTCTTCTACGTCGGCGCGACACCTATCCCTCGAGAACAGCCGCTGCACTACTATCGAACCACATTCGAACCCCCGTTTGTTCTTCTCCTCCATAACCTTCTTCTCCCACTGCGACCCTCAACGCTCGCTCTGGTCTGTTCGAACGTTCGTTGTCCATTACTCCGTCATCACCACTGTTCGCCGTCGCGTCGGAGCTACTACTGCAGCTCTAACCTCTCCCCCTTCCTTTGGTGAGTTGTTCCCCCAATCAATTCAGTTTTCCTTGTTGTGATTGTTGCATTTTGATTATGCACAAACTTATTTGTATCAACTTTCCAATTTGATGTGTAATTTTTTGAAGGAGATTCCAGGGCATCTCACTGAGGCTTCGGTGGTGAAGGTTGCTGCCGGTTGGGCTCATTGTGGCTCTGTCACTGGTAATGCTTCTAATCCATTTTTAATTTAATGATTTCTTGTGTTTAAGTTTTCCAAAGAAGAAGATTGGTATTAAGGTAAAATAATATAGTAGATAAAAATGTTAATGGTTCATGTTTCATTGCTCCCACCAGAAGTTGAAAGAAAACATATGTAGAGCTGGAAATAGACCTATCCATTGCTTGCACGTCGTCTTCTAAATGGAGAGTTGGAACCTTCAAAAATGCCGAATGTTAAATATGTCAGCCAATGAGTTGAAGTATGATATGCCGGCTGTATCTATTTTTTTTTATCAGTCGATACTATTGGTTCAACCTTTGATACTATTGGTCCATCTACACCCTTATAACCAGCACCTTACTCTATTAATAAACTTGGAAGTTACATGTTTCCTTGTCATTCTTCGGGTTATATTTCAAAATATATGTCTACACTCACACACACATGTGGCATTCTGTAAAAGGTGCCTCTCATTGCTTATGTAGACAAAAGTTGTCCATATTTAGTTAAAAATACAAAGGTATTATTTCTCTGTATAGAAGGTATTATAAGTTAAAAGGGAGTGGAAGGTGTGATGACTAGAGCACTGCTCCTCCTTGCATAGGGTAAACAATTGCACACTTTGTATCTTTCCTGTGTTATTCTCTCTTAACCTCGTTTTTCTTTCTTTATTTGTTTTTTTTAACTTATTCTGATAATTTGTGCTACTAAATAGGATTTGGTATTTAATATGGAAAGAAATTGCTTTGCAGTTGGGTGGAAATGATGGCACCAGTGTTCTCTAAAAAATCTTGGTAATGTGTATGGCATTTGATCCAGGTATGGATAAGGAAAACCATGTCAACTTGGAGAACCATGTTGTGAAAACTATGATAAACTATATTTTTTTTATGGAGATAAACTATTTCTTCCTAAGAACATTACATGATATGATATCTATTTTTTTTGTTTTCCAACTTTGTATAGTTTTATCATTTGGGGTTATACTTATACCTCGGGGTGTTCAAGACCCAGCCGGCATATCATACTTCAACTCATTGGCTGTATCTTATTTGACCTTTGGAGTGAGGAATTTCTCTATGTTACCGAGGCTGTTTTCCAAGAAGATTTACTTCCTCTACCGTCTGAATTCTGTGAATTTGAGCTCTAACTTGGATGGCCATCAACGCATGCATACCATGCAGTGTAGCAGTTGTTTGTTTCCTTACAAGGTGACCCCTCACCAGTGCCTGTAACTTGGCTAATCCCTTTAAAGCATGCAATGCTCTCCTTGCCTGAAAATTTGCATGTAGCATGTTCATCAAACTTGGTATGTAGCCTAGGAATAGGATGTGCAGAAAGCTATTGGATGAACCATCTTTCCTAAAAGATTAAGTATCTGATGAAGGTACATGAATGACTTTATTATATCTCTAACAAAAGAAGATGCTTAGCAAGATGTTAGATGTAGCCATACCAGATTTGATGTAGCCATCTGCGCTGCGCTTCACTTTGGGACATACCATTTGACTATCCCCCATGTTGGAACTCATATTCTCGATGCAGAATATATCAATCTTCTTGAATTTCTCTTCCTTTTTCCCCAGAAGAAAGTTTCTAATCCATTTACAAGCCTTCCCCATTTATGTTTTTCTGTTCTTCACCTTCCAAACCACTCTTTAATATAACCTAGTAGAAACTAAAGAAATCACAAAGTCACTGAGATTCCTATTGCCTCAAATATTCACAAACAGAATTTGCTACACATAAGGTAAGAGATCTTATGGTTCATATGCTAGTTTTAATCTTGTTTCACGTCCATTATATATATTGCATTCCTCTATGACTTTTTTTTGGTTCTTTGGTTTTATTACATATATACATAAGAGCTAAATCAAGATTTTCCCGTTTCAGACATTGAGACGTTTAGCACAGAACAGAGAGGCAGCAAGGAAAAGCCGTCTCAGGAAAAAGGTGTGTTCCATCACATTGGAACATGCTTATGTTCAGCTGCTAGAATCAAGTAGATTAAAGCTCACCCAACTTGAACAAGACCTTTCCAAGATCACGCTCTCAGGTATAAGACAAACACATACATATTATAAAATGCATTTTCATTTTCTAATTCCTCAAATTAGAAAGGATAATTTTATGGCAAACATATTATAAAATGATTATAGACCATGGAAAAGCTTGGGATTATGAATACCTGAAATATTTTGTTGTAGCAATATTTTGACTATTGTCCGGTTTACCATAATGTTCATTAAACATGTGTCAATAAGTAGAAAATAATCATAACATGGCCTGGTTTTAGTCTTTAATGTTACTAGATTTGGGGGTACCACACTACAACCTCAGAATGAGTTGAGTTCTTCAAACTGAAGTAGTTACTAGTAGCTAGGGACAGTGATAAAGCACGCCAAACACAGACTTATCAATCAGGTTTCTTCTTAGAGAAGGAGGAAATTAAAGAAAGAGATGGAAACACCCCATGAAAGATAAAAAGTTGTAAAGATGGAACATATATGTGAAAAAGACCTTACCCTCTCTTGTTGTGGCAATACCATAATGATTCTGAGGCAATTCACTTGGATGGCGTGGGGTTACAATCTTAGAAACCCGACTTTTCTTGAACGGTTTTCTACTTTTCTTTCTGATTCTCCATAATTATTGACAAGGAAGGATTTGGTTCCTCCATCTTTTGATACAATTGTGTAAAATAAAATCATGAAGGCCTTTTATTTTTGGATGATCCTTTGAGATTTTGCTTTTGTGGACTCTTGAAGCTTTATTCACAGGAAGGTCGGCAGCAAGGAGTTTATGCGATCAGGCAGGAGATGGAAGCCACATGCACAAATTGTTTAGAATTACTAGTGTGTTGATTAGCTTGTATACATTGTTAGTAGTGTGTGCTTATTGTCTAGTGTAGGTTAGCGACCTTTTGGTTTATGGACTTAAATATTAGAATTGGTTATGTGTAAGTGTTACTTTGAATTGTGTAAAGTATATTAGTTAATTGGTTATATGCATGATTTTGATGTTTGGTTTAGTTTATATATACTTACCAATATTGTATGTAAGCTTTGTACATTATATATATGTGTGTGATGTACCTAAATGCAGTGTTCTTGTGAATTTCTGAGTGCAGGTGTGAAATATAGAAAAACAATGGGAATAATAATAATAAAAAATGGAGAATATGTAGCATTTTCTTGAAAAAGTGCTGTCTAAAGTTAGAATAGACATCGCTTGTTTGAGAAAGCACTATCTATTTCATATTTTAAACAGTGCTTCCTTGAGAAACCGCTGTCAAAAGTTAGAAATAGACAGCGCTTCCTCAAGAAAGCGCTATCTATTGCATACTTTAGACAACGCTTTCTCAAGGAAGCGCTGCCTATACCCACTTTCAATAGCGCTTTTTTAAGCGCTATTGTTTCTCCTCCACCTTCAGTAGCGGGTGAATAGATAGCGCTTACAAGCGCTACCAAAGGCAAAAAAAAATGCTATTAAAGCTGTTTTCTGTAGTAGTGTTTTGAGGTATTACCCCTTCGAGTCGAGGATAGGAGGGTCAAACAGCTAAGAGGTAAAGAGATTCCTTTGGTCAAGGTCGTTTGGAGTAGGGCAACTGAGGAGAGTGCTACATGGGAGCTGGAAAGCAAGATGATGGAGTCGTATCCACGCCTTTTTAATCGAGGTGAGTAGAAATTTCGAGGACGAAATTTTAATAAGGGGGTGGAGTTGTAACAGCCCGTTTTTTGTATAAGCGCTTTTATGAATGCCTTGTTTGTTAGGAAGGTTTAGAATGGGGTAAGTGGGGTTTTAGGTGAAAAATCCTTTTTCTTAGGCTTGTGTCTTGTGATTGTCCGAGTCACAGGCACGACCTTGCTTAATAGAGAGCACGACCGTGCTAGTTGAGAAAGTACGTCTTGCTGATGCTAAGTTGAGCACGCTCGTGCTCAATAGTGAGCACGCCCGTGCTCAATAGCATACTGCATCTCGTAGGCGCTAAGTTGGGCAAGGCCGTGCTCAAGGAGGAGCACGACTGTGCTCGGGTCTGATGCTTTATATATAGAACAGTAACCGAGGATTTTAATTGTAAACCCTATTTTGGCACATCAGTCACCCTAATGCGACTACACCTTGTTTCTTCCCTACTTTCTCTAAATCCATCGCTTTCTTGGAGTTTTGGAGGTTCCTTGGGAAGCTAAGTTAGTCTGTGCCGATTTTAGAAGGTAACAGTTTCTCCTCTTGTGGTTCCCTTTCTGTTATTTAAGTTTGGGAACTAATTGGTTAACTTTCCTTGTTTGACCAAGGCCTAGAAGCTGATCGAGCTGCTTAGAGGATCGTGTTGGTTATTGTTTGGCGTTCTACTATCGGATTCTTCATACCAGGTATGGGGAGAAGGATAGTGTATGCATTAGGCAGGGGTAGCATAAGATGAGGGGTCCCCATAGCCCCGTTGTATGTTGTTAATAGTTATTAATTGTTGAGTATGCCATGTTCTGTTTGATTATATGGTGAATTGCTATAATTGCTAGTTGGTTAATGGTATGCCTATTGATTATAATTATTATGTTGTATGCCAATGATGTATAAATAGTTGAATCTGTTCATGATATGAACATGACTGTTATGTTGCTGTTGTTGTTGTTATGCATTGATTGACTGAATGTTGATTGACTGAATTATGTTGTCGTTATGTTGAACATGTTAATAAGACATCAGTTGGCTAATTAGAACTCTTAATTAGCATAAGAATTTAGGGATTAATTCCCTAATATTTCATAAGACATAAACTGTTAGTGAGATGTGAGGTTTGATGCCAACTGGATTAGTCAAGGACCCTAGGATCTAATTTGAGAGTGTTAGGGAGTTTTGACTCTAAGAACATAAGTTGAATCTGTCCAGAATAGTATGGCTGGCCCAGGAGCACGGTCGTGCTGAACAAGGAACACGCCCATGCTCCCAGTTGAATTCTGGAAGATGACCGAGAATTGAGCACGGCCGTGCAGGTAGTGGCAGCATGACTGTGCTGGGGTAAGCACGCCCGTGCTCCCCTTACTAGTCAGAATCTGAAATTAAATGGACTAAGGGGTGTTTAACCCCAAGTGTCCTCAATAATGTAATAACGCACTAATCGAATGAAGAAGAGTTAGATAACTTAATTAAAAGTTAATTGAGATAAACAAGACTATTAAGTTGGTTAAGCCGGTGCCCATTGGGTTACCGCATGTTGATATGCTTGGTGTTTTTTGGTCAGAGTGGCCTCGATGCTTTTTGGTCGATATGTTGATAAGTTGGACCTTGGTGCTTTTTGGCCAAGAGGGCCTTGATTTATAAGGATCGGGGTGTTGACGTTAATGTTGGTGATAAGTCTTGGGTGCTTAATTGATCAAGCAAATGAGGTGGTTGCCTTGTCTGTGGTTGTGCTCATGCATTCATACGTTGAAGTTGTTAGTGGGGGAAGATCAGCATAGGGGAGATCGTTCTAGAGTACGACGATCTAACCAAGTCTCGGTGGTTCACCCAAGGTTTGGTGGATTGTGCGCTCCCGCGGTGGTGCAATCGTTATGATGCGTCGGCTATCCAAGAGGTTCACCCATGGTTTGGTGGACTGCCGGCGTTGGTGCTTTTATGGCCAATGTGGACATGTAACCCCGAAGTTGCTTTCCCGAGATAGTTTGGATCCACATGCATAATGAAGTAGCGGAGTAGTGTTGCACCGCATAGCATATGTTGGTCGAGATGATGTGTTGATGTGATTATTTATATGTTGATATTATACGTTGTGTATTTCTATGCCATGTTATGATGTATGTTCATCTTGCTTAACTATCTCCATGTCGATGTGTTTACATGTTTTCTTACTCCCCGTTTCTTTTCCTGTTGTTGGCATGTATCTCTTCTTGCAGAGGACGATGAGCAGCAAGTGGAGGAGTGACTCTGAGGAGCTGCGACTCTAGCTAGGATGTTTAGTTGTTTCAGTAGTTATAGTTTGTTTTTAGTTTCAGTTCAGTTGTATTCCGAGGATTTTATTCTGGAACGGTTGTACCAGCTCCTGTATGTGACATCGGGGTTGGGTTATGTTTATGCTTTTGATGTTCATGTTTACGTTCTATCTTTTTTAAAACTTATTATTTTTTCCGCGTTGTTGAGATGTTATAATGTGGTACCTTTTTACCTAATTTTTATTTTAATTAAATAAATACATGTTTTTATATTACATCTTTTAAGTAAATGTTTTATATTAACGTACGGGGTAGAGGGTGTCAGAAAGACAGATACCTCCTTCTGGGAAGGGGAAGGCAATGGGATGCCATTGGATTTGTCATGAGTTCATAGACTTAAAATTGGGTAATTTAATAAAAGAGACTTGAATGATAGATTGAGATTATTTGGATACGAGAGATGTCCTTTGTATGAATTTACTTGTGTTATGTGGACTGACATAAGTGAATTGTTTCATTTGATGATGTTATGATTCATACATGAATTTCAGGAAATTAATATTTATTATTAATTTATGAAAACATTTTGACTTACATTATTTTGAAAATTAACGGGTACCATAGATGTTTTTCCGGTTGCTGCGTCGGTTGGGAACAACACTATTTGCAAATATCTTTTTTGAACTTGTTTTTATTCACTGGGATTATATCACATTAAAAGTGTTTTCAGAGCACGATGACGACGCCATTAAGACTGAAGAGGCTAAGGAGTCGTTTGTGGCTAGACATGTTTATTTATTTATCGTTGGGTTTATTAGTAGACGCCCGATTTTGAGGCAAATGGTTTTATTTTTGTTATTTATTATTTATGAGGCATTTATCTTAGACTATTTATTTTGAAAAATCTTTTATGTCATGTATGTTTTAATTAAATGTTTTAAATGATTTTTATTAATTTTATCTTGGGTTACTAATGTAACGAAGGACGTTACAGCAGGTCCCGTCCCAGCCTTGCAATGTGGATGACTATGTTGGCCTTGAACATGTGAGATTGCTTAAGAGTTGCGACTTTATCCAAAATGTATAAGGCAATTTAAATTTATGCACTCCAAACTTTATATTCAAATTACTCGTCTCATTATCAATCAATGTGGCCTCACCCTTTTCTATAAGCCATCTTCACTGAACCTGGTCCAGTCCACAACTTGTTTAAGGCAAAATTGAAGACGAGAAGGATTAATAATCAAAGGGGCAATTAACAACAGAAAGTGATCTTCGATCTTTGATGATACGAGAAATAATGACATGGTTTTGATCTAATTCTAAAGTATTGAGAGACCTTGCAGGTGCAATAATGATTTCAGTGAGGATGGTTTTGCTCTAAAGTAATGAGAAATTGATCGTTTGTTTTTAATTGGTACACGCCCCTCACTGCGCTGGATCCACGCCACTCTCAAGTTGTTATTGTTGTTCATATCTGAATCTGAACCTGTAAATTCGAAAAGATTAGAATATCGTATAGAGTTGTTGTTTTCGTTTTTCTACCCGTATATGACTTTTTAGATCGGTTATAATCACAATCAATCTAAAAAGTCACTTTCTAATTGGTTGTGACGCTTGTGACTATAATAGATATAAAAATCACTTTTTAGATCGGTTGTAACTGTTAACCCATTTAAAAAGTCAATTTTTTAAATCAGTTGTGAATGGTAATTGATCTAATATGTTTTTTTTTACATCGGTTCAATATCCGATTAAAAAAGATCCTGTTGTAAAATTATAGGCAAGTAACTGAGCAAATCATGAACTCTTGTAAAACAGTAGCAATCCAAAAATTTGAGGCGTATGGAATAATATTATTTTCAAGGATTTATTCGTCTATTATAAAAATCCTTCATGATTTAACAGACTCTTCTGATTAGAAAGCGAGGTGATAGACACAGTACAAGACTGGTTGAAGCTAGGGGAGAAGCAACGTTCTCACCATATCACCTATTTAAAACTCTTTAATATCATATAGTAAAATAAGAAACCTTTAAGTTTTTCTTTTTTTTATTCAAAAGCATTAATACAATTTCAATAACATTTAAAGTGCCATCCGTTCACGCTTTTGTATTTAATCATAATTAAAACTAAATTTGAATGAAAACAAATCTTCACATTTATTTTCAAAATTAAGTATTGTAATTAAATGTAATAAAGGATATAAAAGAGTTTTAAAGGAAATGTTACAAGAAAGATAATAAAAGAAATATCCAAACATATAATTTAAATTCAAAATTTCAATTTGAATTTTTGAAATAAAACTAAATATACAACAATCCCCTACATATTTAAAAAATTTAAATAAAACAGTTATGAAAATTTTTAAAATAAAAAACTTTCCTGGGTTATGCCATCGGTGTAAGTGCATCGAATTTGGTGTCTTTTGGATTGTGAACTAAACCAAAACACTTTGGTGTATGATAGAGGTCTACAAATTACACTACATCCCCACAATTCTCGTTGCTGACGTTGTTTTGCGATAATATGTCATGCACGTGCCTGGTAGTTCACGAGTGCTATAGAGATTATGCCACAATCTCATACAAGCGTCCCCACTTGACACTCATATAAGTGATGTCATCAAGTATATGCTACAATTCATACACCACCCATAAGGGATATGAAATTCATTAAAAGCTTTCAGCTTATCCCTCAATAAATGCAGTATAGCACTTCTCACATCACAGGAAGGGACAAAATTATTTGTGCTAGTAGAACTAACAAGTGAATTGTTTTTATCCATATAAACCTTCTTTATGGGATCTCCAATCACAAATGTTGGGTTACCATCACTGTTAATTTCACATTGGCTAAGTCCCATATTCCCCCTCAATGTTTTACTCATTAGTTTTTTTGCTTTGTGAGCAAGTCAGTGAAATTCATTTTTGACCTCACAATAACTAGGTCTCATTATTCAGTAGCTACTTTCCATAATTATAACACATACGTATATCTATAAAATATATTAATTTTCCACTTTGTAATCACAATATATAAATACATAAGGAGTTAATTTAACTCACAATAAAATATTTGCTGAGAAGTTTTCCAACCACTCAGCCTTATTATTAGCCAATTTCAGAGTATAAAATCTAACCTAATTGTATATTTTTCAATAAATTTTTGTTTGACTAATCTCCAAGTAATTACACCACAAAAGGGTGAAACACCATCATCTTTGAATCTGAAATTCAGTTTAGCATCACTGCACTTTCGATACAGTGGGAAATCCAGTTCATTCCCTACAAAAATGTAGGAGGCAAAAACATATTTATTTGCATAAATACTCTGATAGCTCCAAAGTCTACCATCCATTTTTTCATTTGCCGGCAGAATAATCCGAGAATAATTCCAACAATTATATCATCTCCTTAGACCAAGTTTGCCTTCGGCCATAGGAGGATTAACATTCCTCTTCATACATATACAAGGATATACATAATAATATGCCTTCCACTTTTTACTTAGATTCTTAAACTGTTGTTCAATCTTTGCAATTTATAGAAAATAAAGAGTCACCTCTACTCTTTTCCACCATAACACCCCAAGGCCAAGACACAAAAAATTTTCATCACATTTAATTTGGATCGATCCATTGGGAAATAAGAACTATTTACGTAAAAGAAACAAAGTATTGTTCAAGATTTATCCCAAATAAATATTTGATTTAATAATTTCAAAACTTATTAAGAGCATTTCAATATCATAAAAAAAAAACCCAAATGAAACGTGTTGTCATTAATAGCCTTCTAAAAACTCATTGTTAAAATTCCTTTTAAGTCAAAGGACAAAGCATCAAATAACATTAAGGAACAATTAAACTAATTAAAATATTAACATAAAAGGAGAATTAAATTATAATAAAATCAAAAGTTAACACCTTTCAAATTTAGACTCAAAATGAATTATTTTAAAAAATAGAATAACAAACAATGTTAGCATCACCGTATCCCTATAGAGAGGATCCTAATCCATGGTGCCTCTCATTTTGTTATTTTCTCTTTAATCGAGTGTTAATTAATATCATAAGAGATTCTCACTAGTTTAGCTTCAAAGTGTCAAAACTTCAAAGAAGCTTCTCAACATCACATTCTTGTGATAGCTTTATACTATTACATTCCTTATGATTTTAACACTCACAACCATTGCCATTTCTTTTTATAGCAAATTTAACACCCACATAATTTTTTATACAATGCCCACAAAATATAATAAAATATTTGTCACCATCCAGTTAGGACCTTATTTCTGCAAGATACATGCAACGTCGGTTTAAAACCAACAAATATAAAACTTTCCATATTTTATGTCAAATATATTTAAATGGACTTGAAGCCCAAGGCCCATTAAAATAAACCATGAATTTCTTTATCCACATTCACCAGATAGCCACCACATGTGATTCTTCAAACATTGCAAGAAGATAATGTAATAATACCACTAATTACGCTCTTTTCTCTAAAAGACTTCAAGAGCAATAAAAGGCTCCAGACATTATCTAGTTACTCATCATAGTAACTATATCAAAATTTTATATAAATTATATTTGATGTTGCTATGACATCACAATTAAGATATATAATAGTCATATGTAAGAAGCTAATCTATCAATCAAATTACTAGAAGTGCTTGAAAGAAACACTAAAATATTTTCCATATTTTCTCATCATCATAAAATAGTATATACCAGAATTTTTCTCTCTCTACCTAATAGTTCATGATTAAGGTACTAAAAATATATAACATATATCCAAATTCCAACACTTAATCATAGTATCATATATTTTTAAATAGATAAAGATAAAATAAAAATAGCTTCTTCCCTTTTTTATATAAAAATTAATTTTCTCATCATCACATACCTCAAATTTTCTTATTATCACATTCCTCAATTTCTACATCAAGTATACAATTATATGTATACTTTAGCCAAGTACAAGATAAAGGGGTTCATCATCAAAATTTTCACTATTAGGTGCCATATACACATATCCGAGAATAAAATCTCAAATCAAATAGTATCGAGTTCACGTATAAAGGACAATAATTATCATGATGATTTAAAATAAGTAAAGTAATATCCATAACCATAATTACATTTGATCAAGCATCTCAAAAATTTTCTTTTGAAAAATAGTTGCTCTTTAAAATCTTTCAAGAGAATTAGAAGCATTTTGTTAAGTTTTTAAAATAAGCAATCCATCAAGGATAATCAGCCAAGCACTATTCACATTGGCATAATTGAGTAACTCTTTGAAAACGACAACTCATGATCAACCTCTATTATATATGTTTGATTGTCAAATTATATATATTATTAACAAATTAGTTATGGAAAAATAGGCACAGAAAACATCCCATCGATAAAATTAGATACAAGGAAGTAATTGGTATGAAATACCACATCATTACAAGTAGCAAAATCAAATATGATAAGCAGCAAATATCATATAAAAATACCCATAATTTTTCAAATCAAGTAAATTAGTAACTCTATCTCAAATCAAATACCTTTTCATTGAAGGCCAAAATCTTAATTCAAAATATCAATCAGTGTGTTAAAGAAATAAGCATGCAATTTTACATATGTCATTTGATCAAGTAATCACAACAACAAGCAAGCATATATATGAACAAACATTCAAAGTAGACAGAGATAAATCCGGAATTTGATATCAAATATTAGTTATAACATCTAGAATTATGCATTTTGCATATGAACAAACTTATGGAAATTTTCATGTTAACAATAGTAGAAGAAATACTGACCTCTCTTCATAGCTATTTATTTCGTACCCTTATTATTCTCATTTTCCTTCTCAATGATCGGCTTGTTCTACCTCTCACGGACGTGGTAACCGTTCACCATTGTTCAGAAGAGGAGTCTTGGATGCAGCGTTGTTTGTCATTTAAATTCTTGAGATTGTTGTGAAGTTATAGGCAAGCAACTTAGCAAATCATGAATCCATGTAAAAGAGTAGCAATCCAAAAGCATGAGACGTGTGGAATCACATTGTCCCCAATGATTTATTCGCCTAGGACAAAAATCCCCCGGGATTTAGGCTCTCTTTGGTAAAAGCTAGCGGATAGCGGATAAGCTAGCGGATATCGTATAGTAGATAAGCTAGCGGATAACAGATAAACTAGTGGATTGGATTTGAAGTGTTTGGTAAAACCATCGGTTGGACTAGCTGATTAATGTAAAATTAGATAAAAGGACATGTTTGCATTGTTTTTTTTATATAAGTTATATATATGTATTTATATATATATTGTTTCTATTATTTATTTTAAAATAATTATCAATTTAACACTTTAATTTTTTTAAATTATTTATCATTTCAAAGATTAAAATATTAATTTTTAATTTAAATATTTATTTAGTTTTAGTTATTTTTTTATAAATAATATGGAGTAATAAAAATAATATCGATATGATTTTTACACTATTCTTTTTGTAAATAAAAATATAATTTCTATTTTTTATCTTAAATATAGATTTAAATAGTGATACTAATTCTAACAAATCAATTTTAAAGATTTCTGTTAATATTTTGTTTTGTTAGTGAGAGATAAGTAAGGAATTTAATTAAGATTATAAGGATAAAAATGAAAGAAAAAATGATACGATATAAGCTCAAATGCTACTTCAAGTAGCGCCTGAAAGAAAACGTTATACGCTAGTGAAAAAATATTATACACTAATTTTAAAAACGATTGTTAAACGAGACTAATTTTCTATCCGTTAAATACTAATATTTTTGAGAAACCATACAGTACCTTAACAGGCTCTTGCCAATTAGAACCGAGGTGACATAACAGTTCGAGAATAAGACAACAAAGCTTGACCCAGGAGAAGAAAACAAGAGTAGTTGTCTAGTTGAAGCTAGGAGAGAAGCAACGTTCTCACCATATCACTAATTTAAAACTCTTTAATATCAAATAGTAAAATAGGAAACCTTTACGTTTTTCTTTTTTAATTCAAAAGTATTAATACAATTTCAATAATATTTAAAGTGCCATCCGTTCAAGCTTTTGTATTTAATCATAATTAAAACCATATTTTAAAGGAAATGTTATAAGAAAGATAATAAAAGAAATATCCAAACATTTAATTTAAATTCAAAATTTCAATTTAATTTTTTTAAATAAAACTAAATATACAATAGATCCCACATTTTATATCGCTTAAATCTATAACTTCATTATAATCGATGCAAAATGTCCTTTATAACCGATTTAGAAAGTCTAAAGTGCAATAGTGAAAGTTCAAATTTAGGCATCAAACAAATAAATCAAAGATTTGTAATTTATTAAAGTTGTTAACAAATCAAGTCACAAGTGAGTTCACGAGCTGGATGCATTGTCAACCCTAAATATCCTTAACCAAATCTGATAATTGTATCTTGTTTTAGTTTGGGGTTATTTGTTGAAGAGGCACATGTCCACTTGCACAATTTGACCTAATTTGTTGTTTATTTGCATTACTGTGTATATGTTTGATGTAAAAAATTGGGAAACAAAGCGACCTTTACTGACAGTTTGTCATGGATTTTCATCAATTTGGATTTTGATTTGTTAAACATGTGCCATCAATTCTTAGACAAGCATAGTTATTGTGGCCGCATGGCCAACCTTGGCCTTTGATCCCAGCACATAAAGATCCCAACAACACCATATAGTTGATGTCAAAAAATAAAAAAAACACGCCATATAGTTAAAATGAGATCCAAGTGCATAAATATTTAATCAAGCTGTATTGGTGCTTGTCCCTTCTTTTGATTACACGTGATATATATATATATATATATATATATATATATATATATCCATATCATATATTTATTTTATAAGTTTAATTTTTATACACCGTCGACGGTGTGTAAAGTTTTTTACACCGTCAACCAATAAAAAATATGGTATGTGTGACTTTTAGAGTTTGTTTGATTTGCCAAATCCGCTAGCGTATGACGGATGAAAAAGTAGACCCGTTTGGTAACCATTTTTAAAATTAGCATATAACATTTTTTCTCCAGCGTATGAAGTTTTTTCCAGACACTACTTAATGTAACGTTTGAGTTTATAACGTATAGCTTTATCATTTTTATTCCATTTGTATCCCTACTATCTTAATTAAATTCCTCACTTATCTCAGGCCATCTCCATTGGTCAAAAAATTGAGGTGCTTGCCTATTAAGCACCCACCCTTGGAGACAAATTAAAAGGAGGTGCTTCATAAGATGAGGTGCTTCTACGAGTACCTGTTTCTTATTCTAATGTGGGGTCACTTTCATATTTTTAAAATTGAAAAAGCACAATTGATCATTTGATGAGTGGTGCATTGTAATAATTAAATAAATTATTGATGAAATATAAGGATGTGGGACTGTTAGTGTGGCTCATTTAAGAATTTTTTTAGAAATTGTTGGGTTAGAGAAATGAGATGTTTAAATTATAAAATATAAAAATGAGTAATGTATAATTATCGGACCCATTTAAGAACTCCAAAAAATAAAAAAATTAGGATGCTGGGATCGATAAAGATACTCTAGTAGATTATGGAGTTACTTTTTGTACATTAATTGGGAGCCGTCTATAATACTCCAAAGTAGACGTTGAGTTTGGATACTCCTTTGTGTGTGACCTGTGATAACCGGTTCCCCAGTTAACAACATTTTTGCAATTAAAATTTATTCAATTAATTAATAACCAGTTGCTGGTAGGTCAGGAACAATGGAGGTCGAGGTCTTCATCTTCCTCTCAAATGAAGGCATATGCACGTATATAACATTTCTTAATCATTACTCGTCGAGAATCAAAAACAGTAAACGAGTGTACTAGATAGCACAAATTATCTTCATCATTTTTCAGCAAAAATTGCAAAATTGGTGTCTTAAAAAGTTGAGAATACTGTGAATGAATTGATGGTGGTGTGCTCACTTCTTATTAAGCTCCACATCTACACTGAAAATTGCAAAATGTGCTCAACACAAAAATTCTTTGTGTGCTTGAACTTCTCTTTCAGATCAATCTTATGACGCCCATTTTCCCTCCCAATGAAGATCCACCGCTAGTTTGAGTGTGTCCTGTTCGCGTGGAAGAGTGTGAGGTCTCGCAATGGTGGCGGTCCGACGGCTAGACAAAGATGGAAGCTGGGCCGCGATGGCGTGCAGTAGCTGTGGCGGTGTCGACGACAGAGCGACCATGGATTTTGCAGTGCGTGGAGGACGCCGGAAACTTGATCACTGTGCTCGGTTGGTTCTTGGATGAGGAAGGGGGTTTCGCTAGCTTTCTTTGAGCTCATTTGTTTGGTCGAACAGAGATAGAAGAGAAACATGATTGGGCGGCGATGTGGCGGCAGGGAGTTTCGAGAGGGAAGGGATGTCACCGTTGCCGACGGTGACGGTGACGGAGATGCCGGCAAGTTCCTGATTCTTCCCCATCTTCATTTTTTCTTTCCATGGCAACAGCTTTACGTGTTTCTACGGTATTCAGTCAAAATGTGCTATTAATATTGACCGTTCCTTTATTATATTATTATATCTACGGTCATCATTTAGTGAGTACCGCTCCTCCGAGTTCTGCCTAGAGCATTGAAGACGGCTCCCATTAATTGGGCTATTTTAAAGCCTGTCCTGTGGCGCTGTCTTCAATCCTCCACCTTAAAGTCGGAGGATGGATCCTCTTTCAATCTCAGCCGTGGATTTATCATTAAAATAAAGGAACGGACAAGATTAGAGACCTATCACCGGGAGAGCTTGTACACCTCTGAATGGGAAACCAGAGAAACACGTCTCCACCTCCCTCTTCTTCACCCTTTGCCTCCTCTTTATTTTCGTCAACCCCGACTCGACGAGTATCAAGTATAGCAAGTCCAGGTTCACTATCACGGTGGCGTGACAAGGCATCTCCTGACGATGATGTGACGCGCATCTTCTTTGGATCTAGATGACGGTGCAGATTTGTGAAGATAGTGGCAAAAGACGATGCACGACGGTGGTGATGGCGGCCACCGTTTTCTTCGCTCCAAGACCTCCATTGTCGTTGCTCCCTGCCATTAAAGGTAGAACTTTTCCTTCTCGTTTTCTGGTTTATGGTTTAAAACTAAATTGTTTTGAGTCTAATTTTATATTTTTTTTATTTGATGTGGGTGCGTTGGTTTTGGTTTGTGGATGATGGTTCACACGGTCCTCTCCTTTGATCATGGGTGGAAAGGTGACTGGTGAAGATGATGAGAGTTAGTGAAGGTTCTGCTTCTTGCCTATGTGCTTCAAGTACCAGAGGAAGTGCTTTTGTATTACTAGCCTCACAACAAATCCTCCTCCATCCTCATCTTCGATTGTGGCTGAAATTCATATAAATAGATATCGAAGTGGTCTTTCATTAGTGATTTGTCTTTGTAACTCGCAAGTTCAATAAGAGATTTTGGCATTATTCATTGAATTAATCAGAGATTAGAATCCCTGAATTTTGTCTCTATCTGTTGCACTTGTTTATTAAACTTCAATCTTTTTTGGAGAATGTTCTAGCGAAACTAGCAGTAAGGTTTTGATCTCAAGCATGGCTAGACTTGATCTCATGCAAACACGCATGGCTGGAAGGAAGGTTCTGGAGAACTGAGGTTTGTGTTATGTAAAAAGAGAGAGAAAATATATTGGAGAAGATGAACAGTAGAAGTATAATAAGAAACAAAAACTTGAATTAAAAATGACTAAGGCAACCACCATAATAATGATATAAAAGAAAAAAAGTGGAAAAGAAAGGCATGGAGTTGACTCGTTTTTGGGCACAAAGAACTTGCTATCCATGAGTTCTGGAAGGTTCATGGTAGTGGAGGGGCCCACAGGCTACCAAATTATGCATCGTAGCAGGGCCTTAGAATTACCGGGAGCTTATAAAAGTTATCCGCTATCACCGGTATTTTTTATGGAGGACGCAAACTCAGCTCGTGGGCGTGAGGATTGAAGACTTGCCCCTGTCCTGTTGGTACTACTTGATGGTGGCATATCATTTTGCTTCCTATTGGCTGTTTGTGGTTTAAACTTGGTGTGTTCGTGCTCCTTTGGTCTCTTCTTGGTGATGCGTTTCTGCTTGCTCCTTATTGGCTGTTTGTGGTTTTAACTTGGTGTGTTCATGCTCCTTTGGTATTTTTTCTTAGTGATGCGTTCCTGCTACATATGGAAATATTATAATGTGTAGGAGTTTTGCTTTGTATGGTTATTTAGCTCAGGCTGTTACTTTCTGACAAGGTTAACTTTGGTCACATGTTCTCAAACGTATCCTTTTTTTTCTTTCCTTCCAATCGGTCTTGGGTTCAGGGTGTTTGTAATATATATACTGTTGTTTTTGGGAGTATCTTAGATATGGGTTGGTTAGTTACACCCATATTTTATACCACCCACCACATCATTTATATGTGATAAATTTTGGACCAATCAAATTGTCACAAGGATTGATCAAAATTTCAAACTTTCTAGTTGTATTATACTGTAGTCAAACTATATGAATACAGTATATTGTAGTATAGTATATGTATTATTTATATTTGTAAATTTAACACATATTAAAATAATGTTTTTTATTAAAAAACTGATTATATTGTAAAATAATATTTTAATATGAATTAAAATAATGTTCGTTGTCAATAATATTTTGCAATATAATCAGTTTTTTTAATCAACCTATGTCATTGGCCCAA
The DNA here is from genome assembly GCA_030762895.1 of Sophora flavescens. Lineage (NCBI taxonomy): Eukaryota > Viridiplantae > Streptophyta > Magnoliopsida > Fabales > Fabaceae > Sophora > Sophora flavescens. Next base: position 50,033,938 of record CM061067.1, on the reverse strand, counting down.
AATTTGCTATATGAATGATGTAGTGGGTGGTATAAAATGTGGGTGGTACATCATAGCCTAACCCCTTAGATAAAGCTTCATCCTTGCTTTTTTTTAAATGTATATAGAATATCCCTCATGCTCTTGTCAATATATTTTAGTTTATAAAAAAAATCATTAGCTAATAAAATAAAACACTAATCATTTAACATATAAATAAGAATTAATTTCACAATTTAGATTTATATTTAAGATAAAAAATAGAAAATATATTTTTTATCTTTAAAAAATAGAATTTACATAAAAATCATATCATTATAGAATTTTATTTTTATTATTCCATTTTATTTATTAAAAATGATTAAAACTAAACTAAAAATAATAAAAATGATTAATATTTTTATTTTTTAAATGATAAATAATTTAAAATAAATTAAAGTTTTAAAAGTGATAATTATTTTAAAATAAATAATATATATATATATAATTTATATAAAAAATGCAAACATATCCTTTTTTGTCATTTTACATTTATCAGCTAGTTCAACCGCTAGTTTTACCAAACACTTCAAATCAAATCTGCTAGCTAATCCGCTATCAGCTAGCTTATCCGCTAATTTTTACCAAACAAAGCCTTAAGGTAGTTAGGATAAGAGTTAAACATTTTAACTTATGTGGCAATTTCTAATCGATTGACCGTATAAAATTCTTTATATTGACAGTACGTACCAATTAAATCCTTATTTTATACACTTTAGTTTGCAAAGTTATTTTTTTATGATATATATTATATTAAACATTATTAATTTACTATTCAAAAATTAAAGTCATTACATGAATTTGACTATTGAAAATATATACTTAAAATTTTATTCTAAAAAAATGTGTTGTCTTTTTTCTGTTACCAAGTTGAATTATCACTTTAGTTGTGTAGAATTATTATTTCACACCCATTATTTTAGAGTATTTTATGATCTCACCTATAATTTATTTATATTTTATCCAATATTTCTACATTAATGATGAAAATTAATCAGCTATCTAACTAACTATTTGTAACGCTCAATAACAATTAAGTAACTTACTAAGTGTTATATTTTATGGTCGACATTTGAAATAAATCAAATATTTGATAATTTGTTATCTATATTTATTAATAAAATTTGATGAATAAAATATTTAAACAATTTTAATAAGTAATATATACCCGTGTTTAATTAATAACAATACACTAGTATATAAATAAAGGTAAGGTAGAAGTACATATACAGTAATATACTTGCGTTGTATAATGCCATTAGACCAATTAGTTTATTGTGTACAAAAGAAAGGGAGATGGAACAAAATGTTTGTGAGAAGCATTTGATATTATTTGATCCCAATAAGTTTGTCCCCCAGGTGGCCATAATTTGGGGTATATGGTCCTTCAGGAATGAAATTACCAGCATCCTAAACTTTGTTCTCTAGTTGCGAGAAAAAAAAAATTATTTTTGAGTTCGTTGTCACGTATAATTTTCTAAATGTAGACTACAATCCAACTATTGTCTTCTTTTAATCGTTACAGAGATATTTTTATAAGTGTTATTTGAAGACTGATCTCTTAAATTATGTCACGATTAAGAAACACTTTCAGTATATATATATATATATATATATATATATATATATATGTATATATATGTATATATATATTAGTATATTTTTGGTTCTTATAGTAAGCATCCTTCACAGTTATATAAATTTATTGATAATTTGCAATGGCCCCCAACTACAGGACACCCACACCACCGCATCTGTTTAAGCTAAGGTGACTCTTGGCGTCCTCACAAGTGGTTCCTTTTGTTTTTCTGTAGGCAAATTAAAACAAAATTGGGGTCTCTTGTCTTTTCTCTCTTCTTTCTCAAACAGTTCGTCCAAAGTAATCTGTTTCCCATCACTGTTTAGTGGTTGTGCAAGGTGGGACCTTCAGATGAAATCAAAAATCGCAAATAAAGTCAACAAAATAAATAAATCAAGCAATTAAATCCAAATTGCAAATGAGGTAAAAAAAATAAATGAAAGAGTTGGTGATAGATATTTAGAAATTAAATAAAGAAAAAGAGAAACTCACCAAATATAATGGGGAGGACGGTTGAATGTGTCAGTGGTGTTTCACAAGGGAAGAGAAGGAGCAATGGTGGTGTCTCGCGGTTGGGATGAGAAGGGGAAGGGGAAGGGTAGAAAGTGAAAGAGAAAAGAAAATAAGAAAGAAAGAAAAAGGGAAAGAGTGAGAAATGGTGGTGTCTCATCCGGATAAGGAAGGGAAGATTTAGAGAGAAAAAGCGAAAGGGAAAGTGAAATAAAACGGGGGAACTTACATACGTTTCGTTTCCTTTATGGATTATGTTTATTGACCATATTTTTGAGATATCATTGGGTGTTTTTTTTGTTTTTTATTTTTTTTATATTTTTAAAATACATATATATATATATATATATATATATATAAATAAATAAAGATGATAAAAATAAATGAGAGATAGAAATATATATATATAAATAATATCTAAATTTTATATTCAAATAATATAATTCTTCCTTTATTTCACTTTGTCGATACGGTGTTAGTCGTCGATAATAGTGAGCTTTTAAATAATTTTACCCTCTTTCGTTACTAACAGTGAATCGATAATGGTAAGAATCAACAACCGGATTGGCAGTTACAATTTTACCAACACCCAATCCTTCGATAAAAGCGATCAAGGATCTGTCTGTTTGAGATTGTCCCCACCGCAAACTCCATTTTGCACAACGTTCAAGGAGCGTTCAACCAAAGCTCCATTTAGCAGCGTTGCACAAAAGCTGATTCATGTGCATTGAACGTTGTATTTTTCTATTTGCGTTTTGGCCGATCTGAACCAAACAAGCACCGAGGTCCTTTTGTTTTAGATTTTGATAGAATTGATTTTGGTATAATCGATTTTCGAAAAATTGATTTTGAAAAAATCAAGGTTAAAAAAATTGATTTGTGTTTGATAACAATATTTTAAAAGTAGGTTTAGAACAATTGATTTTGTTTGAATGATAAAATAAAATCATTTTTGAGATATAAATATGTAGGATTTTATGAATCCCACATCTAGATTCAATTATGTTAAAAATTTTTGCTTTCATAAAATTCAGTTTTGAACTCCTCAACCCACTTTTATTCACATTATTTTCTATCCAAACAAAAACTGAAGCTACAAACTCACTTTTCGAAAAAGCAACCAAGAAAAAGAGGTTCAGGAATCTAAGACAAACATACTAAAGACAAACATACTAAGTGTTTGGAATTCAGACAATCATCTTACCTATAGTCATGTAGTCACCAATGTGTTGATATTACTGTCGACAATATCAATAGTTCCACTGTATGCTTTTATGCAAATTGGACCCAAACTTTTCGACGAATTTTATGAACCATGATAACTTTATTATGTCTCAGTCTTTTGTAAATATGTAAGTAATCTTCTAGTATGTAACCAACGATTTAAGCCATCGATTTAAGGTCGACGATAATAAGCCATGAATAATAAATCAATTTCTGGCAGTGAAGTACACCTATTAAATTCATTCTTTTTCAATATCCCACCTCGAAGGTAAGGTTGAAACTACATGTGTACACGGGACGGGTCGGGCCTACTCGAAAAATCCGACACAAACCAATTCACTTGGTTCGGACAATTATGATATTCGGATCTGACCCAAACCAAACCTGCCAAGACCTGATCTTCTTTGATTCGGATAATAGGTTTGCAAACACTTGAGCTCTGCACTCGACCCGTTGCTAATTTTTTTTAAAATAAAATCTAAATAAGAAATACCTTAAATGTGTCTTCAGCACCTATTGAACCCACTCACTCTCGTCCCAGCACCAGCAGTCGGTCGTGTCTTCCTCCTCTCAAGCTCCCAGATCAGCCGCGCCCATCGTCTCGTCCTAGTCCGGTAGTCCCAGCTCCGTTTTACTTCAAAACTGTTACTCCCTGAAGTGATCAGAGTCAAATCTGCATCTCAATTGTCTCATCTCTCTCGTCCACCTCCCTTCAGATCCCAACATATATATATATATATATATATATATATGTATTCAACTACAGATGGGTGTCCAGATTCCAAGCAATAAATAAATCAACCCATCATTGATTCAGACACTATGATTATGAGGCGAAAGAATAAGGACGTGAATACAGTCTTCCCCGTTACTAGCCAACAAGAGAAGAGGGTACGGATTATTTGGGAGTGTTTGATCTTCTTTTTTTAGTCTACTTACGTATGGTATGAATTATGATGTTGGCCATTGTCTATAACAATTTTTTCAAAATTTATATCATTATTAAAAAGATACTGTCAACATAATAGTGATTATTAATTCACAAATGATAAAATTTTAAATTATTGTCATATCAAAGACTATGGTGGTGTTTGGAAGAGCTTACTTAAGCCCCTTTTGACTTATCTGATGACATAAGCTCTTATATAATGTGTTTGACAGAGCTTATAAGAATAACTTATGTCATCCCATAATGAGTTTTTGACTTATTTTCATAAGTCAATGGGAGAAGCTTATGGAATTATCATAAGAGCTTATGCACTAAACACCCTCTCCGTGTTTTTTACTATTCGAATCCTCTCATGCCCATTTCTTTCTTTTTCTTTCTTTAAGCGCTTATGACATAAGCTCTCATGCGATAAGGTCTTATATGATAAGCTTTTAATTAAATTGTTTACCCAAACACACCCTATATTTATTTTTAAATGCATTTGTTTTTTATAAATATTATTGACAATATTTTTAAGTATTGTTATTATCTAAAGATTTTTTTAAAAAACTAAAATTAATTAAATTTCATCACAGACAAACTATACTATAAAATATATTAAACTGTTCAGTGATATTTATTTATTAAAAGTGAAATATTAAAATTACTTAATTACAAAAATTTACTTAATTACTTAATTTTATAACTTAAAAAATAAATTAAGAATTCAGGAATTATACTAGATAAAATCCTTTAAAAAATTTCCCCTAAAGCCTGGCACTTTCTAAAAACGACCCTGATGATGATTCAAAATATCATAGAAATTACTTCAGCGTATTACTTCAAAAATACTTGCCCATTTACAAGCAAAGAAGGCGACCCCCAATCCCAATTACCCATTCTAAAAAAAAAAAAAAAAAGTGCCACAGTCTTTTTAGTGAATCTGGGTATTGAAGTTAGAGACTAATCCTTTTAAATACTGAAATATTATAATCTGAACAAAGGCAAAAACATCCCAAGGAGAGAGGGGGGTTATAAACATACTATTTGATAATTAAGGTATGAAAGGGCATAGGCATAGGTAGAGGATAGAATCGCATCGACCCTTGTTGGGATGCTATGACTACAAGGCAACCACGGTTCCGCCTTTGGTGACTTGCTTCTTTGATGCCACATGACACTTATCTTTTCTCTCATCCTGGTTCATCTGCTGTTCACGGCACTCTACACTGCAGAAACCACTGTCACCCCTGCATTTTTTTTTTTCCTTTCAAAACTCAATTAATACAAAAACTACAAATAAATAATGATAATAATAATAATTAAAAAAAAAACTGCATGTATAGCTGTTTAGGTTATTATCTTCAAGAGAACTTTTTTCATTTTTTTTGTGAGTGACAAATTATGAGGGTGACAAGAATCTAGTTGGGGGTGGCAAAGTGAGTAGTATGTACCTGTACATGTAGATGTCACGGCCGTGTACCAGACGGCGTTTGCAGAGAGAGCAAGTACGCAAGAAGTCAGGGGTGGTGTGTGCCAAATCTTCAAAGTGCTTTGTATGATTTCTGGGTGAAACTGTGGCCAAAACCCTGCTTTGATCTAAATCTATAAACCCATTGAACCCGCTTCCAGGTTCTCCTTCTGGTCCCTGACAGTTCAAGAGGTTGTTGGGATCAACATCATTAGATGTGTTCAGATCGAAGGTTATTATCTCCGACATGCTTGTGGTTCTCTTCATTGGAGGACGAGGTCTCTTCCCTAACAGCATCTGTTTCTTCATACTCTGCTATTACTGCTACAAGAACAAATTTTTTTTTTTTTTTTCTGGTTTTCTAAATTGGTACGAAGTATGGAGTGTGGAGATTGAAGAAGAGTGTGGTGAGAGAGGGAGGGCATAGGTGGTGGGTGAAGGAGAAAACAGCGAAGCTTAGGTGAGATAAATAAATAAATAAAACAAGAGCCCAATACCGAGGGGGGAATCTGAGCCGTTGATTCTGAAATGAGAGTGATGATGTTCATCATTAACGAGAAATGAATTCTCACGTCAACCCTTCCTTTTCTGTCATCGTCATTCAATTTGATTATTGGGGCAGTTAATAAGAGTAATATAATTAATATATATTTACTTAATGAGTTTTATTTTGAGCTATTGTGATATTTGTAAAACTACTGTCACAATTTTATATGATATATCTATTCTATTTTAAAATGTAATACATTTTTGTCATACTTATAATGTATGGTGTCCATATTCAAGTGTCCAAAAAATATAAGTGCTTGTTTTTTTTCCAGATATCTTAGGTTTTGTTTGGCAAAAATAACTGATAAGTTAATTGATAATTGATAAGTTAATTTTTAGCTGATAGCTGAAAATATAGTTGATTGAATTTGAAGTATTTGGTAAAATTAGCAATTGAACTAGCTTATAAATATAAAATGACATAAAATGACATATTTATGATAGACATGATAAAGTGAGAATTACATTAAATGAATGAGGATAAAAACGAGAGAAAAGTCAATAACTTACTCCCTTCGATTAAGCAAAAAATTATTGGAACACATATATTAAGTTGGTTAATTAATCTCATTGAATCTTGTAAAAAATTAGGTTTGTTACCTAAATTACTCCTCATTCTAAAACTTCAATCTTCATTAAATGAGTCATTGTAATTTGTATTAAATGAATGATATTTTAAGAATAATGTCATTAAACGAGTCGTTGAAAAACAAAATTTACTTATATATTGGATCAAAAACCTTGGGACTTTTTTGCTATATATTGGACAGGAGGGAGTATAAGATACCAGTTATAAGCTAAATAAATTAGCTTACGAAGAAAGATTATAAGCTAATGAGATAAGCTTGTTTATCAAACACCTCTATTTCAATCAAACAAGCTTACAAGCTAGTCAAATAAGATATAAATTAGCTTATTAAACTTACCAAACATAACCTTAGTTGATAATTTAAAACTAATCTTTTAAATTATTTCTTCCAGCAAATTTTTTTCATATATGAAATATGAATCGAATGTATGATAACATATTTAAAAAACTAAGTTATTTATCGATTATGTTGTTTAGTTAATACTTTAGTTAAATAATTAGTTAATTAAATATTTAAAATATAAATATAAAATAATTTAGTGAAATATTCGTATTTTTATTATAACTGATATTATTTATTAATATTCTTAATCTATATACACAAATTTTAATCAATACACCAATATTGAGAAATGTTGGCAACACACTCTCTAATACACATTTTTCAATACACTCTCTTATATTGGTTGAAATTTATGTGGGTCATACAAAATTCAAGTGGGACACACATGAATTTTAACTAATAGGAGGGAGTGTGTTGGAAAGTATGTGTTAGAGAGTGTGTTGCTAGTATTCCTCCATCAACATATGGTTGGTCTAAGTAGTAAGTGACTTAGATATCTTAAGCAAGTGATTAGATGTTCGAATCCTGAATCCTGTGTATAAAAAAAACCTGATTGAGAGAATAAAACCTATCTTATATATTCAACAGATTCTCTGATATAGATTTGTCACTGCTAATAACGGTGGATGCCTATTATCTATGAAATGGTTGAAAAAAAATTAATCGATAGATATTATTATAAAATAAAATAGTATCTTGTTTCGGGTGCCAATTGGAATGATGACTTTGGATACTTTTTGAGCCTCCAAAAAAAGAAGTCACTTTCGGGGAGTCTCATTGGCCACCAAAATGTTTGCATCGATGTAGGAAAGATTGGAATCTACCGCATTTAGCAATTCCACATCTTTCAAATGTCACTTGTGCTCTTCTTTTTCAGGAAAATTACGATTCAAGTCTTTTTTTTTTTGTTGTTGTGAAACTAGTCTTTTTCAAATAATCAAATTATTATGTTTATTAAGGATCATTTTCCTTTATAATATCAATCATCTAAATATTTTGTATAAAGGCTTAAAAATTTTAATTTTATAAAAACACAATTACATTTGACTAAAATGTCATATCACTTTATTAATATATCTCATTCCATTTAATGAACCTCAGCGCTAAAAAAAATAGTAAATGTGAAGTATTGTATAAAAAAAATATTTATTATAAATTATTTTCATGTTGAATTATAATTTTTCTAGCTAAACTGATAGCGTTGGTAATGTTAATATCAAATTCAATTATTTGAAATAAAGGCATAGATAGGCATGGATAAACTAAATTGCACAAGGACTCTTCATTTAGCACCAAGAGTTTTGCTTCATTTGGTAAAAGGTTAGGGCTTACTAGTGTGACAAGCGGTGAGGTTTGAGAGATATAGTGAGAAAAAAAAAGTGACTTCTCCCTCAACTCTAAGCACTCAGCAATTATTTAACGTCTTATTATTACATAATGGGACAATTAATGTCTTACGTCGTGAAGATTATGATGTAACACACTCATTATAATAGTAAAAGGAAGGAGGAAAAGACAGAGAGAAATGGAAAGCTAATTTAAGTTATGGTGGAAAGTTACGCAATCGCAACATTAGCTACAAAATATGGTTGACAACGGAAGCTTATTTTTATTTTTTAATTATAAAGTAACAAAATGCAGTGAACAAGGTGCTTGGAGGAGAGCCAACAGCGCTATAAACAGCTCCACTCGCTGGCCTCGTGTGGTTCCTTTGCCTTGTTCGATTCAGACAGTACCTCCATCACAAATGGCACCAATTATTTTGGGATGGGTAGTCCACGCACCTCCATTTTTACTTTAAGCATGATGCTTTATTTGGTTTGAGAAAAAAAAATTGAAAAGAGAGGAGAGAAAGAGAAGGAATATAGATGGAAATAAAGTGGTGGGAGAAAAAAAATGAATTTTCGTTAGATGAAAAAGTTACAAATTAGAGTGCTCAAAACAAGTATACGCTCTCTATACATTAACATGAAACAAGACCACAACATTCTAATCCTATTGTGTTGGCCTTCGAGATCGGAGTGATGATTAACAGGGACAATCGGGAGTATTCATATTTCATAGTCAGAGATAAAATTCTTGAATCTATGAAAGACGAACAAATGTGAAAGCATTTGTCAATGATGAAAGATAAATTGAATATTTTACAAAACTTTCTTTCTCTTCTCCACTTTCTTCCCACATTGGGAGAGATTTTTTTTTATACAAGTCTCACCACTTTTTTTTCTCCCCTTTCTTGTTATCCTCAAACAAACGAGAGAAAAGTGAAAATTACTTTATTTTCTCTCTTTTCATTTTCTTTCCTCTCTTATTCCTCCAACCAAAAAAAGCTTAGCGTTGGAAGTACACCACTTTCTTTTTTATATCATGACCCAAGTGCAATCCACACAACTTTTGTCTCAATTTGCATATAGGATCAAATCATAACTTTAATAAGCCTCAATGTGACAAGTTACTATGTCGCTGATTTGGTGGATTAACCGCGATCTAGGGAGGATGATATTTTTTAATTGTGCTGTCATTGCTGATTCTGTCCTTAGTATTATTATTTTAATATATTTTAAAGCTTGCTTTCTTATCTGAGTGAAGCTTTAATGGCGATGAGACAACTCTATCAGACGGCTGATAAACTTTTTGCTTTTCATTTATTAAACTCTTAATATTTTATTTTACTATATGTTTTATTTATTTGATTTTTGTTTTATTTAATTTAATTGTGAGTTGAGAACAATCATTTCTTTCTTTGTAGGATAGACTTTATTTGCAGTCAACTAAGCAAAGCTAACAAAATAGGAAGGGACGTAAAGCTTGAAGCTAAGATAGATACAGATAGGGGCGTAAAGCTTGAAGCCATAGGATAGGATGAAACTAATGTTAAGATAGATACAATATTATCTTCCATTTCTTTTTCTTTTACATCAAAATGAAACCCTCTCCTCTTCGATCTCTTTCTCTCATTTTGTCCCCCTGCACTTTTCTTCTCCGACTTGCCATTGGTGTCGGTGGATCGATGGTGTGGGTGGTTGCTTGGAAGATCGGCGACGATGTCGATGGTGGAAGGGATTTGATGCAGATCTGTTATTGGGACACACACAAAGAAGCTAGAAGATTGTGGCGAATAGGGCGGTTATCTAGTCGATGTTGGTAGGTATGTAATTTTGTCTATTTTCTCTTCCTCATTACTAAAGTTGTTTTTTTTTGAAATGGGTATGTGATTTTTTTCTTCCTCCTTTCCTTCAACCCTGTTCCCATCATTTCTCCTCCTTCTACCCACGCTTCAACTTTCACCAAGGGATGAAGTGTTCCCATATTTGTTTTGGTTTATACCCTGTAAACTTAAAGCAATTTATCCTTCGAAATTTCTTTTTGGAATGTCATAGTTCATCTCATTTCAAATGTTTCTTTTAACTTTTGCCTATTCATATATTTATGTTTACTTATTGATGCTTGAGTGATATACATATATTTATGCTTCATTCCCTTTTGCTTGGACTGATATTATAAATCTTATAAGAAACATAAATATGGATTTATTTCTTATAGGTTTATTTGCTATGACCGAGTAAAGGCTTCATGTCTTCCAGCTATTTGAATGACCGTTTAAATGATATATTTGCTCTTCTTTTTGTACCATCTTATTGTATTTCCTATTTTCATGTTTATATTTCAGTCTTTAACTGAAGTTTAGTTCAAGTTGTAATGATTTTTTGTTCAATTTCTTTTGACATTTTGTACATTGTAGTACGATTTTCCCATTATGATTGATGCTCTAAATAGAAGCATAAGACTTTGTCATTGAAGCTCTGCTTGTGAAGACAAAAAATACTTTTTTTGGTTGTGTAACACCCCCTTGGTATTACTACGTAACACATGTGGAAGTAAATTAGAAAGATAATTTGCTGGTTGCTTTCGAAAAATTATTTTCTTTTAAGTCAAAAACTGGGGTATAAAATTTTTCTTTAAGGATAACTCTGAAATCCATAATACATCCATTTAAAACGTAAAGTCACATTCGTAACAAAGTTACCATGACAGACAACATTTTTCTAAGTTTCCACTTTCCAAAGAAAAAGTTCAAACTACAGATGGATGTATATAACACTACATTTACCGACCTCTTTAGATATACAACCCAACTCAGACTCCTAAGCTAGTCATTCTATCAAATATTCATTGGAGAGACCCCCAATCAGAATACTTTCCCAACCTCTAACACTAGGTCTTCAAGTGACTTAGAAAGACTCCTCTGCAACATCGGTACTAGAGTACCAATGTACTACAGCAAAACCCGAAGAGACCTGATATAACTGTAAGAGTGAGATACCGACAACGGATATATCGCACAACAACCATATACATGATACATACAACACCTTGGCATATTAACATTTTAAACATTACTCATAGGTAAACAACAAGTATTATTTCAGTGGGTCTCATACCCGAATCAATCAATTTGATAAAGATAATGCATGACACTTCAATCACCAGGCTCTAATCTTAATCTCATGAGATACCAACACCGTTTTATCATTAAGAAAGAAAGAGTTGATCAGGCTCATATGCCACGTTTGGCAAGTTATCTCTGTCACCTCATGCACCCGGATCAACATCATTATGAATCCCTTATAACGGCCATTCGGATGTATACCTTATCTAATACCACATCTTAAGCGGGTATTCGATTAACTCAAGCACGTCTGGTAAGGGGAAATGCATATGAATAAAAGACTTTTCATTATCGAGACTTTTCTTTGTGTTCACTCTTTTCCGTTGTCGAAGGCCAAATCTAACGACTATTCACAATTATCATTACTTGAAAATCAATAACACAGGACACGCGGTCCGAGTGCTCAACCACATCACCTTAGACCGATGCCACAGTCCAAGGTTGTGGTCATAGAAACAATTATAATTTTATCCATGTTTTATTTCAACATGATAAGGACTCCTAGCCCATAACAATGAAATTAGGACACACAGTCCTCAATTCCAAAATTAGGACTCCTAGCCCATAATATCACGATTATGACCCTTGGTCCATAATTCTTGACACGGATCCCAGATCACGTGCATAAACTGAATGCTAGAGGCGATGTCTCGCGAACTAGCATTCTCTTTCACATGTGCTTACTTTTCGCTCAGTGAAAATCAAAAACCAAAACAAAACCTCGGTCACTTATCCAAGTAACCGAAACGTTTCTAAATCATTTAGGAGAAAATCTTTTCCTTTACAAAGTCTTTTATAAAACATTTGGAAATTCGTTTGCTTTTGAAATCCTTGATGGAATAAAGTCAAATATTTCCAAAGGGGTTTTTCCTTCATGAAACACATAGTTCGAAAAAAGGTTTTCTCTCGTACAAACTTTGGGTCACAAAAAAGTAGTTTTTATTGACTTAAAAACACTTCGTTTCTTTTCAAAACTAGAATCTCATTCTCTTGAATTAAGCGTTTTAAACCAGGAACTTTTATAAATGAAACCAATACTTTCAAAGCTCTATTCAAGGCTTATTAAGGCTTTTAATCCTTATAATCATTGTGCACAGACTCAAGTCCGGCTTCTCAAACTTCAATCAACAGTAATATATTCTCAACAATAATATCACAGTTAACGACAGTTCATCACATATATACAACTCACAATACTTTAAGACAAGTAATAATCAACTTCAAGTAATAATCACAGTAGTTCAAGTAAACAAGTCATTCAAGTGTTTGCTCCACATCATAATAATATTCAAATCACTTAAGTAAACACATACACAGATGCATATAGTCATTGAATATCCCTAGGCAATCCCCTCTTACTTTCTGTGAAGGTAAGAAGATTAGATACTCGAAGAGGTATGTCACGAACGTCCTCATTTCCTCCGCGATGGAATTCTAAGGTTATGAACACAAAATCACAAGTTAAAATCAAACAAGAACACTAAACCACAATGTATAGGTTCGGCCAAGACTAGTTCTTAGGGTTAGAGATTCCTGAACATTATACAACTCGTGGATTTATGATCCTTAAGTGTTAGGAGTTCATAAACAATGATCATTTAACAAAGTTGAATTAAAATCCCATTAAGTTATAAACATAGGGCATTCGGCCAAGGCTAGTAAAGTAGGCTAGCATTCATTAAACATTCCAATCTCTTAGAATTAGCATCCAAATATCTTATGGAGCTCAAGTCCATGATCATCTTGGAAAAATGAAAGTAATACATACTCTCTTTAGTAACATAGAATAAACAAGTTAGAAACCTTTAAACTTTCCAATCTCTTAGACTTACATCCAAATATCTTATGGAGCTCAAGTCCATGTTCATCTTGGAAAACAATGGAAACTTAAACATTCCAATCTCTTAGACTTAGCATCCAAATATCTTATGGAGCTCAAGTCCATGATCATCTTGGAAAAATGAAAGTAATACATACTAGATTTAATAACATAGAATAAACAAGTTAGAAATCCTTAAACCTTCCAATCTCTTAGACTTAGCATCCAAATATCTTATGGAGCTCAAGTCCATGATAATTTTGGAAAAATAAAAACTCGAACATCCTAGCACCTAAACTCTAATTTCGGCCACCATAGGATGATTAGGAAAATATTCTTTGTTTAACAATAACTCTTAGGTTTAGAATCACAAGGTATTAAGAATTCTAAATCCATGATCAATCCTTGGAAAGTTAAAACATAGTATCCTAGGCCTACTTATTCATATTTTTCGGCCATCATAGGAACAAGCTATCAAAACTTCCAAGATTTATAGATTCAAGATCAATGGATAGTAAGAAACTCAAACGCATGATCATATTCCAAAAGTTGAAACAAAAACTTCCTAGGTCACAAATACAAGCATTCGGCCTTCATTGGAAGAGATAGGTATAGATTTTGTTTTACACAACCTCTTAGTATGTGAAAATATAAGTTTAATACAAAACTATAGAAAGTGGTTTCAACTCAAAAGGAGTTTTCTACCATTTTAGAGAGATTTTAGAAGTTTAAAGCATATAAAGAACACATAAAGTAAACTAAGAAATAAAAGATGATACTTGCAAAAAAATTCATATGAGAGCATTACCCTTAGTATAAGGAAGAACTTTAATGGAGAACTTAAGTAAAAAAAAGATGAATAAAAACTAAAGCTTTAAGAGCTTTAACTTTTAGAAGAAAGAAGAAGATGAAGGTTTAATGGAGGTTTGTTGTGACTCCGGCAAGTGTACCGGGTCGTCGCAAGTAATAAAAACACGGTAAGATTCTACCGAGGTCGAACACAAGGATTGGGTTACCAATTCGACTAAATTGTCAAGAAATCCGATACGTTGGTTAAGCAATAGAAGGTGGTTGAGAGAGAGAAGAGAGAATAGGATCGAAATTTAATTAACAAATCTAATTAAATAATTAACTAAAAATCAGAAAACTAAAATGTCCAAGGTCACAAATCCACCTACCCAATATGTACACCCAAGTGATGATGAATCCCTCCCTAAATTCAATTACAATGTCAACCGGGACCCCTAAATTCTCCTAAATCCACTTCCGTGCTCATTAGGACGTATTCGATGATTTGAGTTAATTACTTGCTAGGTCTCTTAACCCTAATCTCGAATTCTGTTAATTCGTGTTCCCTATATGGTTGCACCGATCTCCTATTCACTCTCGTGCAATATTCGATCGATGATTCTAATTCAAGTTCTAAACGCGAATCGCTGACTAAGCCTCATCACGTTAACAAGTCAATCACGCTAGCATATAATTGACACAATCAAATCAGAATTAGAAAACAAGAATTGAATTAAAGAGAAAGACATACATCATATCGGATTTACATCGCCATGGGTGGCTTCATCGTTCCCTCGGACGAGGGGATTAGTTCCTCATGCTCATAGACAAGCGATCGGACATAATCTCCATAAGAAAAAGGGAGACGCAGCTCCCAAGAGAAAAGAAACTACCCTAAACGCTACTCTAAATAGTGGAAAACTGGATGCTAACGATCCCCCAAAAGCCCTACAGCCTCCTAAAGTTGGATCCCCTGTTCTGATATGCAACAGCCCTTAAATAGTAATCCTGATCTGCGCCCTCTCGCGAGGCGAGCAGACTTTCGCGAGGCGAGAATTAAAATTAGCGCGCTTTCAATTTAAACTCTCGCGAGGCGAAGGTATGTTCGCGAGGCGAGTCTTCAATTCTAGGCTGTGACCTTCATCACGGCTGGGCCGTGATGGTCTCTGACTTCCAGGGTCTTCAAACTCTCGCGGGGCGAGTCTTCAACCTTAAACTGCCACGGGCGTGGTATTCATCACGGCCAAGCCGTGATGCTCTCTGTCTTGCAGGTCTTCATGATTCGCGGGGCGAGACACATCTCGCGTGGCGAGACTGAAGTGATGACTTTTGCTGCTTTGTCGACCTTCAAGTGCTCGTGGGGGCGAGCATACACTCGCGAGGCGAGTGTCTCCAGCACTTGCAATTTCCACTTTGCTCGACTTTCCTTGACTCCCGGAGCTTCACTTATTTAACCTGAAACAACAAAAGCACCCACAAGCGTAATTCTATTCAAAATAACCTAAAAACTACACAAAATACGCAAAATGAGTCAAAGTCCAACTTAGGAACAAAACAATGCAAATTTGGGCGAAAACGAGAGTGAACTCGAATAAATAGGCACATAAACCCTAGCTCATCTAGTCATAAAACTAGATAAGTCAGAGGCTTATCAAGGTTGAAGGAGGAAGATGATGAAGTGAAAATAAAAGCGGTATATATAGGGAAAGGGGAGAGGGTTCACAGCCAAGGGAGTGGGGGAGGGCTTGTTGAGCAAGCTTGGTGGTTTAATGCTTGATTGAATGGAAGAAGAGAGAGAAATAACTTTTGGATTATAATAATATTATAATTTGAAAAGTGTGATGATTACACTTTTGGAGTATATAATAACCCATTTCTATCATGTCCCATCAAGTCACTTCACTTCTTTTGTCCTCCCTAATCTGCTCCATTTCGTATCCGGTTGCATTTCCGATCGTAATTCTTCCGACGTTTTACCTTGAATAAAATATTATATTTTATTTTCGAACGAAATTTTTTAAAATAACCAAATTTGAAGGAAACATAATAAAAACACTAATCGTCTCGTTCACGGGTCAAAATTAGGTTTTCTCGCACAAGAAACTTGTACCGACAAAGTGAAAACGCAGATAGGCTTTAGTCCGAATTTTCAACCGAAAATTTTACAAAGTGGCTTCATGTGATATAACAACACAAGAAAATGATTTTATTTTAATTAAAATAATCCTCCGAGTTTAATCTAAAATAAACATATTTAGATATATATTTACTACTACAGAAAGCATAGGAAAAACAGGGTGCTACAGGTTGTATTTCCACTGGACCTTGGCATTTTGTAATTTGGTTCACTTCCAAAATATATCTGAACAGAGTTGAGCACCAATTGCCCTTGCCTCCTATATAGTATGATGGTGCTCCAACCAATATGGTAATGACTTCATAAGTTGGTTATGAACTTTAGCCATACCACTGAACTTAGAGTTTTACCAGAGAGTATGAAATTGAATGCAAGCTTTTAAGCTCAATAAATTATTTTTGCTGCTCATAACACATGTTTCTTTCTTATCATTAGTCACATCACTTTTTCTCATGTTTTTTCAATACACTTGGCACCATCTTTCTCTTCGTTGATTTTTTTTTTCTTTTTTATCCCATCTTTTCTCATTCATGGAAACAAGAAGGACCAAGTTTCTCCGAACAAATTTTTGGTGGAATTAAAATGTATAACTGTGTATATTAGTTGTATAACCTGCTAGTCCACTGAAGTGACAGAAGCGCTCGTCCACTAAAGTGACAGAAGCGCTCGTCCCAAGTGACAGAAGCGCTCGTCCACACAAGTGACAGAAGCGCTCGTCCACACAAGTCTTTGGACTTGCTAAGCCCTTAAGAGAAAATCCATCCAGTGACGTGGCACTGTGGACGTCTACTGAATTTTAGTTAGGCATTATGGATGTATACTTGAGTTACAAGAATAACCCTCGTCTGCTGACATGGCACGATGGACGCGCTTATTTTTAAGTCTTAGGACTTGCTGTTCTTATCAAGTTATTTATGTATTCATTTAAGGCCACGTCCACTAAGGAAAAACCAGTCTACTTATCAATTAAATTATAAACAGTTTAAATAACCTTTGGACGGGCAATTCTTTGCACGACTCCAAGCATTGTATACCTTATTTGAAATGCTTATTATGTATGCTCTATTTGAATTTTTGTATTTGATACTATATTCATTCTAATATTGGTATCAATGTTGTTATATACTTATAGAATTGGCAAACACTAAATTAACATTATAATTTAACCTTATCAAATTTCCAATATTTTTCTCATACAAATATCTACGATATTATCAAGTCTAATTTTTTTTTTACATTCAAACCTAGCATTTATGAAATATATCCATTGCAAACTTTGATACATTTCAATTTCAAAGATTTTGTTGACTAATAAATAAATATTACTATATTAAATTATATTATATATATATTATAACTAAAAGTAAGAATATGGTATAGCACACTTAAAGTTGGGTTAAAAATGAAAACCAGATTTGTTACATGTAGAGACTTACCCCACCCCTGCCACTCTTTTTTTTTTTCCTTTTTTATTTTTCTATTGCGAAATATGATTTATACCCCTTTGAGATCCTGAAAGTTATAAATGTGGAATTAAAATGTTAAACTATGTATATTAGTTGTATAACCTGCTCGTCCACTGATGTGGTAGAAGCGCTCGTCCACTGATGTGACAGAAGCGCTCGTCCACACAAGTGACAGAAGCTCTCGTCCGAAGTGATAGGAGCGCTCGTCTACACAAGTGACGGAAGCGCTCGTCCACACAAGTCTTTGGACTTGCTAAGCCCTTAAGAGAAAATCCGTCCAGTGACGTGGCATTGTGGACGTCTACTGAATTTTAGTTAGACATTATGGATGTATACTTGAGTTACAAGAATAACCCTTGTCTGCTGATATGGCAAGATGGACGCACTTATTTTCAAGTCTTTGGACTTGCTGTTCTTATCAAGTTATTTAGGTATTCATTTATGACCTCGCCCACTAAGGAAAAACCAGTCTACTTATCAATTAGGTTATAAACAGTTTAAATAACCTTTGGACGAGTAATTCTTTGCACGAGTCCAAGCATTGTATACCTTATTTGAAATGCTTATTATGTATGCTCTATTTGAATTTTTGTATTTGATACTATATTCACTCTAATATTGGTATCGATGTTGTTATATACTTATAGAATTGGCAAACACTAAATTAACTTTATAATTTAACCTTATGAAATTTCCAATATATTTCTCATACAGATATCTACTATATTATCAAGTCTAATTTTTTTTACATTCAAACCTAGCATTTATGAAATATATCCATTGCAAACTTTGATACATTTCAATTTCAAAGATTTTGTTGACTAATAAATAAATATTATTATATTAAATTATATTATATATATGTTATAACTAAAAGTAAGAATATGGTATAGTACACTTAAAGTTGGGTTAAAAATGAAAACCAGATTTGTTACATGTAGAGACTTACCCCACCCCTATCACTCTTTTTTTTTCCTTTTTTATTTTTCTTTTGTGAAATATGTTTTGTACCCCTTTGAGATCCCGAAAGTTATAAATGTGGAATTAAAATGTTATATGTAGAGACTTACCCAACTCCTGCCACTTTTTTTTCCCTTTTTACTCTTTATTTTCTAAAATATGATTTGTACTCCTTAGAGAATCTGAAAGTTATAAATGTGGAATTAAATTGTTAAACATTGTATAATAGTTGTATAACCTGCTCATCCACTAATGTGGTAGAAGACCTGGTCCACCGATGTGGTAGAAGCGCTCGTCCACACAAGTGACGAAGCGCTCGTCCACACAAGTGACAGAAGCGCTCTTCCACACAAGTCTTTGGACTTGCTAATCCCTTTAAGAGAAAATCCGTCCATTGACGTGGCATCGTGGACGTCTACTGAATTTTAGTCAGGCATTATGGATGTATACTCGAGTTACAAGAATAACCCTCGTCTGCTGACATGGCAAGATGGACGCGTTTATTTTCAAGTCTTTGGACTTGCTGTTCTTATCAAGTTATTTAGGTATTCATTTATGACCTCTTCCATTAAGGAAAAATCATTCTACTTATCGATTAAATTATAAACAGTTTAAATAACCTTTGGATGGGTAATTTTTTGCACGAGTCCAAGCATAGAATACCTTATTTGAAATGTTTATTTTGTATACTCTATTTGAATTTTTGTATTTGATACTATATTCACTCTAACATTGGTATTGGTTTTGTTATATACTTATAGAATTTGCAAACACTAAATTGACATTATAATTTGACTTTTTCAAATTTTCAATATTTTTCTCATACAGATATCTACTATATTTTCATGTCTACTTTTTTTTACATTCAAACATAGCATTTATGAAATATATCCATTGCAAACTTTGATACATTTAAATTTCAAAGATTTTGTGGACTAATAAATAAATATTGTTATATTAAATTATATTATATATGTTATAACTAAAAGTAAGAATATGGTATGACACACTTAAAGTTGGGTTAAAAATGAAAACCAGATTTGTTACATGTAGAGACTTACCCCACCCCTACCACTTTTTTTTCTTTTTTCTTTTTCTTTTACGAAATATGATTTGTACTCCTTTGAGAACCTGAAAGATATAAATGTGGAATTAAAATGTTAAACTGTGTATATTAGTTGTATAACCCGCTCGTCCACTGATGTGGTAGAAGCGCTCGTCCATTGATGTGGTAGAGTCACTCGTCCAGTAAAATTACAGAAGCGGTCGTCCACACAAGTATCAGAAGCGCTCATCCACACAAGTGTCAGAGCGCTCGTCCCAAGTGATAGAAGCGCTTGTCCACACAAATGACAGAAACACTCGTCCACACAAGTCTTTGGACTTGCTAAGCCCTTAAGAGAAAATCCGTCCAGTGACGTGTCATTGTGGACGTCTACTGAATTTTAGTTAGGCATTATGGATGTATACTTGAGTTATAAGAATAACCCTCATCTGCTGAGGTGGCAAGATGGACGCGCTTATTTTCAAGTCTTTGGACATGCTGTTCTTATCAAGTTATTTAGGTATTCATTTATGGCCTCGTCCACTAAGGAAAAACCAGTCTACTTATCGATTAAATTATAAACAGTTTAATTAACCTTTGGACGGGTAATTTTTTGCACCAGTCGAAGCATTGTATACCTTATTTGAAATGATTTTTATGTATGCTCTATTTGAATTTTTGTATTTGATACTATATTCACTCTAATATTGGTATCGATGTTGTTATATACTTATAGATTGGCAAACACTAAATTGACATTATAATTTAACCTTATCAAATTTTCAATATTTTTCTCATACAGATATCTACTATATTATCAAGTCTAATTTTTTTTACATTCAAACCTAGCATTTATGAAATATATCCATTGCAAACTTTGATACATTTCAAATTCCAAGATTTTGTTGACTAATAAATAAATATTATTATATTAAATTATATTATATATGTTATAACTAAAAGTAAGAATATGGTATATCACACTTAAAGTTGGGTTAAAAATGGAAACCAGATTTGTTACATGTAGAGACTTACCCCACCCCTACCACTTTTTTTCTTTCTTTTTTCTTTTTCTTTTGTGAAATATGATTTGTACTCCATTGAGAACCAGAAAGTTATAAATGTGGAAATAAAATGTTAAACTATGTATATTAGTTGTATAACCTGGTCATCCACTGATGTGGTAGAAGCGCTCGTACACTGATGTCGTAGAAGCGCTCGTCCACTGATGTGACAAAAGCGCTCGTCCACACAAGTGACAGAAGCGCTCGTCCCAAGTGACAGAAGCGCTCATCCACACAAGTGACAGAAGCGCTCGTCCACACTAGTCTTTGGACTTGCTAAGCCCCTAAGATAATATCCGTCCAGTGACGTGCAACTGTGGACGTCTACTGAATCTTAGTTAGGCATTATGGATGTATAATTGAGTTACAAGAATAACCCTCGTCTGCTGACGTGGCAAGATGGACGAGCTTATTTTCAAGTCTTTGGACTTGCTGTTCTTATCAAGTTATTTAGGTATTCATTTATGACCTCGTCCACTAAGGAAAAACCAGTCTGCTTATCAATTAAATTATAAACAGTTTAATTAACCTTTGGACGAGTAATTCTTTGCACGAGTCCAAGCATTGTATACCTTATTTGAAATGCTTATTATGTATTCTCTATTTTAATTTTTGTATTTGATACTATATTCACTCTAATATTGGTATCGATGTTGTTATATACTTATAGATTGGCAAACACTAAATTGACATTATAATTTAACCTTATCAAATTTTCAATATTTTTCTCATACAGATATCTACTATATTATCAAGTCTAATTTTTTTTACATTCAAACCTAGCATTTATGAAATATATCCATTGCAAACTTTGACACATTTCAATTTCCAAGATTTTGTTGACTAATAAATAAATATTATTATATTTAATTATTTTATATTTGTTATAACTAAAAGTAAGAATATGGTATAGCACACTTAAAGTTGGGTTAAAAATGGAAACCAGATTTGTTACATGTAGAGACTTACCCCACCCCTACCACTTTTTTTCTTTCTTTTTTCTTTCTCTTTTACGAAATATGATTTGTACTCCTTTGAGAACCTGAAAGTTATAAATGTGGAATTAAAATGTTAAACTGTGTATATTAGTTGTATAACCTGCTCGTCCACTGATGTGGTAGAAGCACTCGTACACTGATGTGGTAGAAGCGCTCGTCCACTGATGTGAAAAAAGCGCTCGTCCACACAAGTGACAGAAGCGCTCGTCCCAAGTGATAGAAGCGCTCATCCACACAAGTGACAGAAGCGCTCGTCCACACTAGTCTTTAGACTTGCTAAGCCCCTAAGATAATATCCGTCCAGTGACGTGCAACTGTGGACGTCTACTGAATCTTAGTTAGGCATTATGGATGTATAATTGAGTTACAAGAATAACCCTCGTCTACTGACGTGGCAAGATGGACGAGCTTATTTTCAAGTCTTTGGACTTGCTGTTCTTATCAAGTTATTTAGGTATTCATTTATGACCTCGTCCACTAAGGAAAAACCAGTCTGCTTATCAATTAAATTATAAACAGTTTAATTAACCTTTGGACGGGTAATTCTTTGCACGATTCCAAGCATTGTATACCTTATTTGAAATGCTTATTATGTATTCTCTATTTTAATTTTTGTATTTGATACTATATTCATTCTAATATTGGTATTGATGTTGTTATATACTTATAGAATTGACAAACACTAAATTAACATTATTATTTAACCTTATCAAATTTCCAATATTTTTCTCATACAGATATATACTATATTATCAAGTCTAATTTTTTTTACATTCAAACCTAGCATTTATGAAATATATCCCTTGCAAACTTTGACACATTTCAATTTCAAAGATTTTGTTGACTAATAAATAAATATTATTATATTTAATTATTTTATATTTGTTATAACTAAAAGTAAGAAGATGGTATAGCACACTTAAAGTTGAGTTAAAAATGAAAACCAGATTTGTTACATGTAGAGACTTACCCCACCCCTGCCACCTTTTTTTTTTCTTTTTTCTTTTTCTTTTACGAAATATGATTTGTCCTCCTTTGAGAACCTGAAAGTTATAAATGTGGAATTAAAATGTTAAACTGTGTATATTAGTTGTATAACCTGCTCGTCCACTGATGTGGTAGAAACGCTCATCGACTAAAGTGACAGAAGCGCTCTTCCACATAAGTGACAGAAACGCTCGTCCACACAAGTCTTTGGACTTGCTAAGCCCTTAAGAGAAAATCCGTCCAGTGAAGTGGCACTGTGGATGTCTACTGAATTTTAGTTAGGCATTATGGATGTATACTTAAGTTACAAGAATAACCCTCGTTTACTGACGTGGCAAGATGGATGCGCTTATTTTCAAGTCTTTGGACTTGCTGTTCTTATCAAGTTATTTAGGTATTCATTTATGGCCTCGTCCACTAAGGAAAAACCAGTCTACTTATCGATTAAATTATAAACAGTTTAAATAACCTTTGGACGGGTAATTATTTGCACGAGTCCAAGCATAGTATACCTTATTTAAAACGCTTATTTTGTATGCTCTATTTGAATTTTTGTATTTGATACTATATTCACTCTAACATTGGTATCGGTTTTGTTATATACTTATAAAATTGGTAAACACTAAATTGACATTATAATTTAACCTTTTCAAATTTCCAATATTTTTCTCATACAGATATCTACTATATTATCAAGTCTAATTTTTTTTAATTCAAACCTAGCATTTATGAAATATATCCATTGCAAACTTTGATACATTTCAATTTCAAAGATTTTGTTGACTAATAAATAAATATTATTATATTACATTATATTATATATGTTATAACTAAAAGTAAGAATATGGTATAGCATACTTAAAGTTGTGTTAAAAATGGAAACCAGATTTGTTACATGTAGAGACTTACCCCACCCCTGCCACTTTTTCTTTTACGAAATATGATTTATACTCCTTTCAGAACCTGAAAGTTATAAATGTGGAATTAAATGTTAAATTGTGTATATTAGTTCTTTAACCTGCTCGTCCACTGATGTGGTAGAAGCGCTCTTCCACTGATGTGGTAGAAGCGCTCGTCCACACAAGTGACAAAAGCGCTCGTCCACACAAGTGACAGAAGCCCTCGTCCCAAGTGACAGAAGCGCTCGTCCACACAAGTGACAAAAGCGCTCGTCCACACAAGTGTTTGGACTTGCTAAGCCCTTAAGAGAAAATCCATCCAGTGATGTGACACTGTGGACGTCTACTGAATTTTAGTTCGGCATTTTGCACTTATATTTGAGTTACAAGAATAACCCTCGTCTGCTGACATGGTAAGACGGACGCGCTAATTTTCAAGTCTTTGGACTTGCTGTTTTTATCAAGTTATTTAGGTATTTATTTATGGCCTCGTCCACTAAGGAAAAACCGGTCTACTTATCAATTAAATTATAAATAGTTTAAATAACCATTGGACAGGTAATTCTTTGCACGAGTCCAAGGATTGTATACCATATTTGAAATGATTATTATGTATGCTCTATTTGAATTTTTGTCTTTGATACTATATTCACTCTAATATTGTTATTGATGTTGTTATATACTTATAGATTGACAAACACTAAATTGACATTATAATTTAACCTTATCAAATTTTCAATATTTTTCTCATACAGATAACTACTATAGTATCAAGTCTAATTTTTTTACATTCAAACTTAGCATTTATGAAATATATCCATTGCAAACTTTGATACATTTCAAATTCCAAGATTTTGTTGACTAATAAATAAATATTATTATATTAAATTATATTATATATGTTATAACTAAAAGTAAGAATATGGTATAACACACTTAAAGTTGGGTTAAAAATGAAAACCAGATTTGTTACATGTAGAGACTTACCCCACCCCTGCCACTTTTTTTCTTTCTAGAAGCGCTCGTCCACACAAGTGACAAGCGCTCGTCCCAAGTGATAGAAGTGCTCGTCCATACAAGTGATGAAGCGCTCGTCAACACAAGTCTTTGGACTTGATAAGGCCTTAAGAGAAAATCCGTCCAGTGACGTGTCACTATGGATGTCAATTGAATTTTAGTTAGGCATTATGGATGTATACGTGAGTTATAAGAATAACCCTCGTTTGCTGATGTGGCAAGATGGACGCGCTTATTTTCAAGTCTTTGGACTTGCTGTTCTTATCACGTTATTTAGGTATTCATTTATAGCCTCGTCCACAAAGGAAAAACCAGTCTACTTATCAATTAAATTATAAACAGTTTAAATAACCTTAGGACGGGTAATTCTTTGCACGAGTCCAAGCATTGTGTACCTTTTTTGAAATGCTTATTATGTATGCTCTATTTGAATTTTTGTATTTGATACTGTATTCACTCTAATATTGGTATCGATGTTGTTATATACTTACAGAATTGGCAAACACTAAAATGACATTATAATTTAACCTTATCAAATTTCCAATATTTTTCTCATACAGATTTCTACTATATTATCAAGTCTAATTTTTTTTCTAATCAAACCAAGCATTGATGAAATATATCCATTGCAAACTTTGATACATTTCAATTTCAAAGATTTTGTTGATTAATAAATAAATATTATTATATTGAATTATATTATATATGTTATACGTAAAAGTAAGAATATGGTATAGCACACTTAAAGTTGGGTTAAAAATGAAAACCAGATTTGTTACATGTAGAAACTTACCCCACTCCTGCCACTTTTTTTTTTCTTTTTTCTTTTTCTTTTCCGAAATATGATTTGCACTCCTTTGAGAACCTGAAAGTTATAAATGTGGAATTAAAATGTTAAACTGTGTATATTAGTTGTATAACCTGCTCGTCCACTGATGTGGTAGAAGCGCTCGTCCCCTGATGTGGTAGAAGTGCTAGTCCACCAAAGTGATAGAAGCGCTCGTCCACACAAGTGATAGAAGGGCTCGTCCACACAAGTGACAGAAGCGCTCGTCCCAAGTGACAGAAGCGCTCGTCCACACAAGTGATGAAGCACTCGTCCACACAAGTCTTTGGACTTGCTAAGCCCTTAAGAGAAAATCCGTCCCAGTGACGTGGCAATCGTGGATGTCTACTGAATTTTAGTTAGGCATTATGGATGTATACTTGAGTTACAAGAATAACCCTCGTCTCTTTGACATACAAGATGGACGCGCTTATTTTCAACACTTTGAACTTGCTGTTCTTATCAAGTTATTTAGGTATTCATTTATGGCCTCGTCCACTAAGGAAAAACCAGTCTACTTATCAATTAAATTATAAACAGTTTAAATATCCTTTGGACGAGTAATTCTTTTCATGAGTCGAAGCATTGTATACCTTATTTGAATTGCTTATTATGTATGCTCTATTTGAATTTTTGTATTTGATACTATATTCACTCTAATATTGGTATCGATGTTGTTATATACTTATAGAATTGGCAAACACTAAATTTCCATTATAATTTAACCTTATCAAATTTACAATATTTTTCTCATACAGATATCTACTTTATTATCAAGTATAATTTTTTTTACATTCAAACCTAGCATTTATGAAACATATCCATTGCAAACATTGATACATTTCAAATTCCAATATTTTGTTGACTAATAAATAAATATTATTATATTAAATTATATTATATATGTTATAAATAAAAGTAAGAATATGGTATAGCACACTTAAAGTTGGGTTAAAAATGAAAACCAGATTTGTTACATGTAGTGACTTACCCCACCCCTGCCTCTTTTTTATTTCTTTTTTCTTTTTCTTTTTTGCAATATGATTTGTACTCTGTTGTGAACCTTAAAGTTATAAATGTGGAAATAAAATGTTAAACTATGTATATTAAATGTAGAAGCGCTCGTCCACTGATGTGGTAGAAGCGCTCGTCCATTAAAGTGATAGAAGCGCTCGTCCACACAAGTGACAGAAGCGCTCATCCACACAAGTCTTTGGACTTGCCAAGCCCTTAAGAGAAAATCTGTCCAGTGACGTGTCACTGTGGACGTCTACTGAATTTTTGTTAGGCATTATGGATGTATACTTGAGTTACAAGAATAACCCTCGTCTGCTGACGTGGCAAGATGGACTAGCTTATTTTCAAGTCTTTGGACTTGCTGTTCTTATCAAGTTATTTAGGTATTCATTTATCGCCTCGTCCACTAAGGAAAAACCAGTCTACTTATCGATTAAATTATAAATTGTAACACCCTCCCTTGGGCATTACTACGTAACACGTGCGAAAATAAAAATTTAAAAGATAATTTGCTGGTGCTTTCGGAAAATAACTTATATAAGTACATAAGTGTTTGAAATTGGTTATAAATTTTTTTCACGACTCCACACCTAAGCCTTAATCGACACACAAACTTACTATCATAGCTTGGCAAGGCTATTTAGTTTAAAGAATATACTTAAATACAAGCTAGTAGTTTTACAAAAAAATTTCGACAGAGTCTCCTCTGTAATTCGGACATCCCAGATAAAATAATACCTGTTAAAATAATTACATTTTCACTCCAGAATTCCAGTTACACCAAATTCACCTAGGCATCAATACATACAAATAATAGCTATAGCCATAAGCTTTACAAAACCAAAAGAAATAGCTTAGATTTTCATTCAAAAGATATGCTCTCCGAGCTATTGACATTCCCTTTTAAGATAAAGGCTCTCTGAGCCAAACTCATACATACCATCAAAATAATCCAAGTCTCAATCCTAAGCTGGTCGTTCTAAAAGTTATTCCGCAAGTAATACCTCATCAAGCAACTACATCTAAGTCTCTGAGTGACTTAGAAAGACTCCTCTGCACCATCTGTATTAGAGTACCCAGGGTACAATATCGAACTAGAAGAATCATGAAATGTGTGTAAGGGTGAGATACCGACAAATGGATATATCACACAACAACCATACACATGATACATACATCACATAATCATATAAGCATTTTAAATCATGCATATACATAACATAACAGTGTTATATCAAAGGGTCTTGATTGTCGAGCGACGTGCGTGTGTTACGCGCCGCGCTCTGCGATTCCGGCAAGTGTACCGGATTGCCGTCAAGTAATAAAAGATATCGAACCCACAGAGACTGTGTTCCCGAATCGCAATCAATTTCGAATTGAGTGAATATGGACTTTTTAGAGGATTTTTATGTTTTGAGTAAAAAGGGTTTTGAATTTGAAATTAAAAGATAGATGAGCAGAAAACAATTAAAACAGAAAACAAATGTTTTTGGGGTTTTGATCTAAATGGATTCCTAGGGATTTGGGTTACCTTTGAGGCTGTTTATGTTACTAATCTGATTTACCTTTGTTGATTAACGAAATTGCCTTGAAGGCGAGTTTATCCTCTAATAGCTTAAGCTCCTCTCGGGTTACAAAAGCCGTGCCCAATTGACCCGACCCCTACTACTCGTGGTAGTCGATCCCAGATTGGACCCTTTGCGCTTCGTGACAACTCGTTGCTCCTCGAGGGACGGCTTCTAACTCTCGTGATTTCAGTCCCAAGTCTGACTTCTATAGGTCCGACACCTAAGTTCACCGCTAGGTTCCTCCTTAGAATGTCTCAGTCATGCAAATAACCTAAGTTCACCGCTAGGTTCCTCCTTAGAATATCCACGTCTCGTTGATAAGCAGCAGCCGAACTTTACGAGTGAAACACACTAGAAATCCTAAGTTCACCGCTAGGTTCCTCCTTAGAACGTCTAAGTCACGCAAATAAGCGGTCGCCGATTTTACGATTGATTAAAATGCTAGAAATCAGATCTAAAGCAAAATCATAATTACAAAGATATTACATCAAAATCAGCATCGTAAACAAAACTCGGGCA
Source organism: Sophora flavescens (assembly GCA_030762895.1). Lineage (NCBI taxonomy): Eukaryota > Viridiplantae > Streptophyta > Magnoliopsida > Fabales > Fabaceae > Sophora > Sophora flavescens. The sequence goes on along the minus strand of CM061067.1, from coordinate 50,005,166 downwards.
GAGCCCCTATCCCTAGAAACAAACTACTACTCAAGTCTTGCCATGGAGATGACAAGCTTGGTTGACAACATCATGAAAAATCAGAAAAGAGAAGAGAAAGAAGAGAAGAGAGATCTATGCCTAGAGTCCTTCTATGTGTGTACAAGTCTAAGATGATATGGATGATCCCCCCTCCGTCCTATATGCATCTGCCTGGTCCTTATTTATAGATGTGGGAAGTTAGAGTCCCAATCTAACTCAAATTCTGATCCAATTCGATTTCTTCTGATCCAAGTAATGCGAGTCACGGCCGTGATGGCCATCACGGCCAGGCCGTGACGGTCTCTGTCTCTGGTAATTCTGCAAACTTCAAACTCTCACGACGCGAGCCCTCAGATTTTGCCCGTGATCTGTATCACGGCTAGGCCGTGATGTTCTCTGACTTGTGGTGGTTTTGGATCACGGCCGTGATGGCTATCACGGCCAGGCCGTGACAGACTCTGACTTCAGCCTTTGTTCCTTTTCAGTTTTGCTCGATCATGGCCGTGATGGGCATCACGGCTAGGCCGTGATGGACTCTATTTGGCTCATTTTCTGCACTTTTAAAGCTCTATCTTCATCCAAACTTCATCATGGTTGATCTTGAGCATTTTACCCTTGATTTCTGCAAAACAACACACGAAAACCGCCTTACCCATTCCAAAGGAAAATTAACCTAAAATATAATAAAAATATGCCTAAACTACATGAAAATGCATGCGAAATGATAGGCAAAGATGATGAGAAATCACACTCATCAGGTCTCAAACCCGAACAATCAGTTTTATAAAAAGAATGCATGACACTTCAATATTCAACTCTATTTTGATACCTAATCTCCGGAGATCCCACAACTTTCTGTTTCGTTTCAAGCTGATCAGGCTCGCACATGGCACATTGTAAAAACGAACAAAACAATTCCCAAGAAAATCAATGGTGCACATCCCCATTCCCAATAGGATGTTCATGCCAGCACCTAACACAATTGTGCACATCCCCATTCCCGTTAGGATGCTCATGCAAAGCAACGACACAATTACAATTGTGCACATCCCCATTCCCGTTAGGATGCTCATGCAAAGAAATGACACTATTCCCCCATTCCAGTTAGGAAATAGCGGCACATATATTCAATTTGGACACAAAGTCCTATCAATTTGGACACAAAGTCCTATAAAAGATACATTGATCCACTCCGGACCTCAATGATCATCACCACCTGACACGTCTGTCATATACATTGATCCACTCTGGATTCAATGCCATTTACATGACACAATTGCCATTGAATGCATGAGAAAAACTTTTATTCTCGCTTTGTTTTCTTTGTCGTAATAATCTTTCCTCGTCGAAGCACAAAGCTTAACGACCATGCTTAATTCTTTTAAGACTTTTCACTTAAAAAAAATACAGGACACACAGTCCAAATCTTTTAATCTCAACATAGGACATACAGTCCGAATGCTCAATCACGATGCCCTTAAACCGATGCACCAGTTTTAGGCTCGCGGATATGGAACTCACACTGTCCAAATCAACTTAGGACACACAGTCCAAAAACAAAACTTTACAGGACACTCCGTCCCCTGACACAGATCCTTGATCTACGTGTCCATACAACACTAGAACCCCGACGTCTCGGTTTCTAGGCTAATTTATCGACTTGTAAAACATTTCGCTCAGTGAAAATCAAAACCAAAACAAAACCTCGGTCACTTATCCAAGTAACCGGAACGTTTCCAAAATTATTTGGGAGAAAATCCTTTTCCTTTGCAAAAATCTTTTCTAAAACATCTAGGAAATTCATTTGTATTTGAAATTCATTGATGGAATAAAGTTAAATATTTTCAAAAGGTCTTTCCTTCATAATAAATATTTTCAAAGGGTCTTTCCTTCATAAAGCACATCGTTCGAAAAGGTTTTCTCTCGTACAAAACTTTTGATCATAAAAATATAGTTTCCTTCAACTCAAAATCACTTTAAATTTTTTCTAAAACAAAAGAATCTTATTCTTATGAAGTAAGCACTTTATACAAGGAACTTTTATAAGTGAACCCAAAATTTTCAAAGTTCTATTCAAGGCTTATTAAGGCTTTTAATTCTTATCATGATTGGGCACTGGACTCAAGTCCAGGCTTCTCAAACTTCAATCAACAGTAATAATATCACATTTAATGACAGTTAATCACATATAATTCATAACATTTTAAAGCAAGGAAGGTTCAACTCCAAGTAATAACCACAATGGTTCAAATAAACAAGTTATTCAAGTATTGGCTCAACATCACAATAATATTCACAACACTCAATTACACATATACACACATGCATATAGTTATTGAATATCCCTAGGTAAACTCCCCTTACCTTTTAAGACAAGTAAAGGATCCTCGTCCTAATGCTCACGTTAGCTCATATCTACTCCATCAAACAAGCATAGCCGTGTCCAAACGTCTCAGAGAGTAAATCCAACAACGCGCAACAACCAGAAATCAAGAAATCAATTTCACATGATCAAACACACATTCTAACTTTATCTAAATACTTAATCTAATTACCAAACAAGGTTATTTTTAAGGAAAATCATGTTTGAAGCTCACGCTTCCCAATACCCTTTAAGGAAAATTTGTTTTGATCAAAAGATCATGAAAAAGAACTTTGGAAATCATCCATTAAGAGTCCTAATTACACTAAATCATAATTAATTTCATAAAAACATACCCAAATTCAAATAAAATCAAATTGGGGGTTTAGGGCTCATTATTAAAATTTAGGGAAAACTCAGAATAATGAAATTGGTTTAGGGAAACACAAATTCACAGTCCCAATCTAATAAAACAACCTTAAATTTCAAGATTAAAATCTGAAATCAAAGGGTTAGGGTTTCAAAAATCAGATTTGGGGTTTTAAATCTGAGACACAAGAGAGGGTTTTGACTCACCCAAGGAAGAAGATAACTTGAAGGTGGTGCTGTGGTGCTCCTTGCGGCGGCGGACGCGATTCCGGCGAGGTGGCAGTGGCGGTTCTACAGTGAACAAGAGCAACAGAGTTGAAAGAGAGCATAAAAGAAAAGAGAGAAACTTAACCAACGAGTTGGGTTCGAAATCACCATGAACGGCGCTTACCATGGTGAGGTGGTGGCGATCCGACGCAAGACACGGTGGCTCGGCTCTGCTGCTCCGATGACGCGTGCAGGGCCGCGACTGTCTCCTCTTCGTGCGGCACCGAGCGGTGGTAGCGGCTGTCCAAGGGTGGCGCGCGTCTGGTTGTTGAGAGGAGGAAGAAGAAGTTGAGGTGGAAGGAAGAAGAAGAAAAGAAAAAGAAGAAAGAAAGAAGAAAGAAAAAGTTGCAGAGAAGGAGAAGAAAAGAGAAAAAAAGAGAGAGATAGCATCGAGAAAGAGAGAGAAAAAAGTGAGAAACTTAAGTTTTTTTATACTAATTATTTAGTGATAGGTACAAAATGAGTGATAAATATTAGGCCTAAAATAAACATGTTTTTACTTTTTAGAATCTAAAAATAAAGATTGATAAAGATATAATTTCGAAATTCAAGTTAGAGTAAAGATTAATAGTTGAACAGATCAACTAAGAAAATACTCAGTCCAAAATTTAATCTCCGATAAATGTCAAACCAACATATTTTTAACTCTAAAATTAAATAGAATGGGAATATAAAAATGTTTTTCTCTTAATCATATTATTTAAAATATTTTTCTGTACTGGTGTAATAATGACAATAACGTAAATTATTGTTTAGTAAATGTGCATTCACTGAAATAAGTCAGTGCTAACGCACCTAATAAAATAATTTGAAGAGAGTAATTTAATTACTCAAACTAAACCACCTAACATAATAAACATAAACATCCAAATAAAATAATTAATCCTAGGTGTAAAAACTAGGGTGTTACATAAATAGTTAATTAACCTTTGGACGGGTAATTCTTTGCACGAGTCCAAGCATTGTATACCTTATTTGAAATGCTTATTATGTATGCTCTATTTGAATTTTTGTATTTGATACTATATTCACTATAATATTGGTATCGATGTTGTTATATACTTATAGAATTGGCAAACACTAAATTGACATTATAATTTAACCCTTATCAAATTTCCAATATTTTTCTCATTCAAATATCTACTATATTATCAAGTCTAATTTTTTTTACATTCAAACCTAGCATTTATGAAATATATCCAAGCTTCATTATAGCCAAATCCATCCAAGCTTCATTATAGCCAAATATGCACAGTTTTTCTTCAATTTCTGCAAAACAACACACAGAAACCACCTCATCCGTTCCAAAGGAAAAACTATACAAAATCAACACTAAATATGCCTAAACTATATGCAATTGCATGCAGAAATGTACATGAAAAATGAGGTGAAATCACACTCATCAAATTACCCCAAGCTTAAGACTTTGCTTGTCCTCAAGCAAAAACTAAGGCCAGAAGAGATAAACAGTCAAAGCATGGATAGTGAACCAAGAACCCGAGTAAAATGATCCAAGTAACAGGCAATTCAAACAATTCAGCAAGAGACAATCACTTCAAGTCCAATTAGGAGCTTAAGTTTCCTAGACTCACATTCTCACTGATTCGGGCACTCTTGCTCACTTGAAGCTCACCCCAAGCTTGTTTATTTGCTTGGCTCTCTTTCTTGCCTCACTCACTCAAGTGTTCAAGTATACATACAATTCGCTCCATTTTCCTCAAGGAATGATTCCTACCATATGCTTGACTATCAACCAAATCTCCACTTTATTTATGAAAACACCTAAGAATCAAGAGGTCTTTATTTGGTTGTAACGTGGCCATGGGATTAATCTTTAGGTGGGGATAACAAAAAAGGGATATTTCAAAAGGCTAAACCAAGTATCAACATTTCAACACAAGACACCTTCTAAAATACCTTCTTGGGTTTTCAATACATTTTTCCACCTTTCTTTTCTTTCTTTTTCTTTTATTTCTCATTTCTCTTGTTTGTCATCCCCTTCTCTATTTATTTTTCTTTTTTTTTCTTTTATTTGGAGAAGGGGAGTTTTTTTTTTTTTTTTAACTCGAGAAATTTTTTTCTGATTCTTTTCCCAAACTTTTTTCAACTACCTGTTTACCCTTTTGTAATACTTTAGAAGGTCCCATCAAACATTATTTATCAAAACATTTCAGGGTACCAAGAAAAGCATTTTTTTTCTTTCAGGCTCAAAATTGGGCAACTAAGGGTAGCATTTACACATTCAAAGCTCAGAAGGCCCGAAAAATACCTATTGCCTCAATCATTTTCAAAAATGTTTCCAAAAAATTTTTAAGCTTCAAAATGGTTTCAAGTCAAGTTCTAGAGAATAACAAACCAAGAGGAATAACACTCTACACAAAGAATGGGGGCAGATTTAGTGAGTACCCCCTAATGGCTCAAAAGCTCACATTTATCAGTTCAAGAACCAGTGAGAAACACAAGTCTAAAGAAACACATGCTAATCATCAACTATCCAAGGTCATCTCAAGCATATTTATTTGCAGCCATATCACAAGAATAAACAGAATTGGGTTCAAGGATTCACTATCACAAAAAAAAATTGGCACTTAGCTCTCACAATCATAAGCTCAATCTAAGCAAGGGGTAACCGAATCATGCGATCATGCAAACTTAAGCCTATATGAATGCAATATTTACAATGCAAGCAAAAAGATTACCCCTACCCCAAGCTTAAAGATTTACATTGTCCCCAATGTAAGCAATCAAGTTGGAGAGGGGAGAAGAAAAATAAAATAAAGCAAAAAAATTGGAACGGCTTACCGAGGCGGTAGCGGGTGCTGACTTTGCTTTTCTGGCTTTGTTTCTCCCTGCTCTTCTCCTTGCCTTCTTGCTCTCCCTTCCTTCTTTATTACCCTGCAAATACTTGGCAATTGACAATTTATTATTTTCCTCTTGAGCTTCTCAAATTATTCAAGAGGTTGAAAATCAAAAACAAAAACTAACTAAAGAGAAGGGTTAAGAAAAGTTGGGTTGCCTCCCAATAAGCGCTTCTTTAACGTCACTAGCTTGACTTATCAAGAAGCATCCACCTGGATCCCATAACCTGTGGTATAAGGACCAAGGGATGCTAACCATGTGAGATCCTTCACCTGGATCCCACGATTTGCAGCAAAAATGTGGAAGTGAGCGCTCGAAATTCATGCTGACTTCTTCAAATGGGAAGCGCTTTTCAATTCCTCTCGGGTCAAAGATGACCCCTTTATCAATAAAATCTTCCCAATAAAAATGGGGTTCAACCTCCTGGACTGGCCATGGTGCCTGCATTTTTAAAGATCCAAAATCTGGTTTCTCAGGCAGAGGCATGAACTCCATTGTTGACTGCTTTAAAATGTGAGGTGGCAAACAATTCGAGAGGATCATTGGTGCTGTTCTGGCTTCTGTACAATCTTCACTCTCAGCATTGCCAAATCCATCACCTTCCAAATATGCATAAATCTCCGCACAAACCACACAAGTGTTTCTCCCATCACATTCCACACATGCATTGGAACTAATAGCATCATCTAATTCCAAAAGTTCTTCATCATCCCCAAGCATGGTGAAATAGATGTCCTCCAAATGCCTCTTCCTTTCAGGCTCCTTAGTCAAGGGTTCAATGGGGAATGGTGCAACTATGTTCTCCAAAACAGGGTCTTCACTTCTTGACTCGGTTGCTCCCACTTCTTCTTCTTCCTCCTCATCCATCATTGCATCATCTTCATCATCATCCATCAAGTTCCCATTTGGCATTTCGGATAGTAGGTTAGAGAGTTCCTCAATACGTACCCCGAGACTTCGAATAGTATCTTCTTGATTTTTTAATTCTTCCATTGTTGTTGCCATGAAGTTCTCCAAAACAGCCTCTAAGTGAGGTCGACTATCCGGGATAGGTTGCTCAACCTCGACTGGGAATGCGGATTTGAAGTTCTCCCAAGCAACTTCCAATGGGTATGACTCATCTTGATATGAAGGTGTGGAAGATTCCCAATGTTCCTCTTGCTCAATCCAAGTATTGTTTGGAGGGTTCCCCCACCATGGAGTGTAAGTGTTGGGATATTGATTTCCTCATTCAGAACAACCTACCATTGGTGGAGGAGAGATTTGTGCCCTTGACAGCTCATTACTCACTTGTTGGATGTTTACGGCTAATTGCAGCATATCTACCCACAGCTGCAACTCAGATATCTCCAATTCTGCATCAGATGGCTGATAATAATTGTAGTTCATGATCATGCCAAACCAATTTTCACCTTACAGACAATTAAGCCCATGATAAAAAAAACACAAAAATCAAATATGTACAAAACTAACAAAAGAAAGAGATCAATTATATACAGAAAAATAAAATAAAAAAAATGTCTAAACTAGTTGTCTCATTTGTTACTACTGATATTGACAAAACCAATCCCCGGCAACGGCGCCAAAAACTTGATGCGTGATTTTTAGAATTAAAGGCAAGTGCACCTCGTCGCAAACAAGTAATAAAACGGTGAGACCGGTTATCGTATCCACAGGGATTGGTTGTCAATTACCAATTCACAAATTCAACAACTATTTAGAGTAAACTATGGTATGAGAGATTAAAACAGAAAATAAAGAAAGCAAAACAATATTTTAGGTCTTTTGGGAATTATATCGAACACTTGGAAGGATAACAGAGATGTGGCTAAGATTGTTAGGGTTAGACTACACTAATCCTCCCTTAATTGCAATGAAATGGTAATCAACACAAGTCCTAGTTCAATTATGACAATCAAGCCTTTTCTAAAATACTCAAGCCTAATGTCTTAGGTGCATTGAGCCTAAAACCCCAAATCAAACCCTAATGTCTTAGGTGGATTGATCTGTGATTTTGCATTAAGTCAAGACTTATCAGATTGCAAGCATTCAACACCTATGTCTAGATTCTTGAACTACTTGGCATATGATTCATGAGCATGCCTTAACACCAACCTTCCAGTCATCTATCAAAGCAACATTATCATTCCTATGGGTAGCTAATCCAAGGAAAGCATTAAGCACAGAATCACATACTCATAAAGAAATAGAAACTTGCATTAAAACACCAAATCAAATACAACAAGTTCAGAAAAGTTACATCTAACCCCAACAATGGGGATTTAACTACTCATGATAAAAGGAAATACAAAACAGAATGAGAAAAGGGATGGAAAACACTCATAGACAAGCTTCCTCCATTCCTAGAGCAAGGAAATCTCCCCTTCTAGGGCTGGAACCCTATCTCAGCCGCAGCCTCCAAGTCCCCAAGTGCTCTTTCCACCAAAAGCTCTTTTTTAGGTTAGAAGTCAGTTCCCTTTTCTGTTCATCGCAGCCCTATTTATAGATCAGTATCGCGTCACGACCGTGATGGCCATCACGGCCAGGCCGTGATGGTTTCTGACTTGGGCGAATTTGCACAAAATGGTCACTCGCGAGGCGAGCCCTTTGTTCGCGACGCGAATCCTAAGTCACGGCCGTGATTCATATCACGGGCAGGCCGTGACAGTCTCTGACTTTTGCCTTCTGCTCTGCTTGATCACGGCCGTGATGGTCATCACGGCCAGGCCGTGATGGGCTCTGTTTGGCTCATATTCTTCATTTTTAAGGCTCTAATCCATCCAAGCTTCATTATAGCCAAATATGCACAGTTTTCCTTCAATTTCTGCAAAACAACACACAGAAACCACCTCATCCGTTCCAAAGGAAAAACTATACAAAATCAACACTAAATATGCCTAAACTATATGCAATTGCATGCAGAAATGTACATGAAAAATGAGGTGAAATCACACTCATTAAGAGACCCAGATGATTCTTTTAAATAAAAATAGAATAGTTTATGCTTTTAAAAATATTTCTAATTTGTTGAATATCAAAATCAATTTTCTTTAATTCATACCAAACATGCCCTTATTTAGTTCAGGACATGAAATTTATGATAGGTTATTAGTGTAAAAGATTTTAAATGTTTATTCATTAATACTTTGATATGTGTATGCTTATTTTAGTAATTTTAGAAAATAACTGTAATGTAAATTTGAAAAAATAATATTGGATGTCACTGTATAAATTGTTTAATTTGACCCTACATATAAAGTAAATACATAAAATAAAATATAATCCAAAATATAAGTAATAACTATAGTTAGTCATTTAATTATATTTTATAATTGTTTATTTAAATAAACAATTATCCCGTGTGAATGAATTGGGTAAACATAATACCATGAAATAGTCATTTGGTTTGATTTATAGGTTTAATATTTTGAAGCATTATAAATTGCAAAAAAAATAAAAAAAATTACAAGGATTTGAAGGGATAAATTTTAAATTTGTAGAAGAGAAACAGAACTAACAACTGATATACTAGCATGAAAAATACATAATCAATCAACTTTATGTTGGGACTTAAAGATAGAAAGACGGGAAAAAGAACTTAAAGTTAGAAAGAAGGGAAAAGGGAAATAAAATAAACATTTCATTATGTTGAGTACTATTTTATTCACTAAATTAAATTTCTATAATTTGGGGTGTTTCCTAATTAACACATACATACTATTGACCTATTGAATATTGAAGATGTGTGGTAACTCATTGAGTTTAATTGGTATGTATTGTCAGTTTAAAGATTTTTTTACACTGTCAACCAATAATAAATCGCCACGTCATTGAAAATCTTTGATTCTTATCCAACATACCATAAAAGTCATTCATAACATAATTTGTGATTGGTTGACAGTGATAAAAACTTTACACTGACAGTGTATATCAATTAAACTCTAACTCAGTTTAAGTGACTTATTGTAAATTAGTAAAAGTCGTTGGGTTTGAGTGATTTATGCTATATAAACTAATATTTATCTCTAACCAAAAAAAATGAAACCTACTATTATTTATAAAAAAAATTTGTTGTTACTTGAAAAAAAAAAACTGTACCTGTGCGTCCAGCACGTGTCAACAATGGAACGAGGTTAGTTGTTACTGAGTTGGGTGTGAATGTCATTGGTGCTAGAGTTGCTACTGGAAATAATATTGGTGATAAAGTTTATATCCTTAGATTTAACTTAGAACCGTCAGATCACACAATGCCATTTAAGTTTCAAAGACGTCAGTTCCCATTGATACTTAGCTTTGCAATGACTATAAATAAGAGTCAAGGACAAACATTATCTCATGTTGGACTATATTTACCTGCTCCTGTTTTTTCACATGGCCAATTATATGTTGCCATCTCTAGAGTTAAATGTAAGAGTGGTTTGAAGATTCTAAGTTGTAATGATGCTGGTGAGGCATGCAATTTGGTTAAGAATGTTGTCTATAGAGAAGTTTTTGAACAGGTTTGATTCAAAATGTTCTGCTTATGTTATTTAAAGTATTTGTTTTATTATATATTTCTCTTATTTTTTCTAAAGCTCCAATTCTTAGTTGGTATTTACAAAAGGCACTATCAAAATAATATGCCTTTATTGAACTGTAATACTTTAATAAAAGTGTTATTGCATTATTTATAATTTAAGTAAACTTGGTGTATATATATTTTTAAAAAATTCACTTGAAAATTATCTCAAGTCTGTATAAGGCAGTAACTAATCTTAATATAAGTTTAGCAATTCAAAGTTTGTGCTAACATTGTCATCGTTTAAAATTAAAAACATGCAGGATGTAGTAAAACAAACAAAGCAACAAAATATTCAGTACAGTTATCATTTTACTGGTTCTTGTGATAATATGGGATAAAACTAACATCAAGTTGAGGAAAAAAAAAACAACACTGCTTAAGGCTTCTCTTTTTTGCTAGAGTATCAAGCCCGAATGATGTTCATGCTTATCTTTGTTGAATATCCCGCTACTGTAAATTGCACCCTATCTCCTTCCTTTATCCCACTTTCCTTGCAGAATTTATACCATCTATGTCCAGCAACATAGCATTCAATGCCCTTATGGTCCAAGTTTCTCAATAGCTTGCAGCTGTGGCATGTTTTGGATTTATCTTCGATTAATATTGTCCTCTGCTTATTCATAAAGAATTGACATACAATCCTTGCAGGAATTACCTATGGTGTCACAAAGAAAACATATAACATTTATATAAGCATTAACGAATCACCAATTAAGGTGTATTAATTATAAAATAAAACTAGAGGATTTACCAATGGATGCTTTTTAAAGTCTGTAGGTTCCTTCATTTTCAAAGTCCATGAGTTTTTTGTGGATTCAACAGATGGGATATCATCTTCATCTGATGATATTTCAATTGGTTCCTCAATTCTCTGCATACTTGTTTGATTTGGGAGCACTTCAAACAAGAAAAGGTCATCTATTTTGATGTCGGATCTTGCTAATGGGTAATCAATCTCCTCACCATCCAGATTGCTAATCCTGATGAAAAAATCATTGTTTCCTACATATTTGAAATATGCATAATGTTTGTCGTTGAGACCATAAAATTCAGATATCTTTCACATGCCATGGGTGATTATTCCATACTTATTATCATCCAACTCAAATGCAAGACTAATTGTGTTGTTTCCAGGATCTGTTACAAAACAACTACCAGCCTTAATTTGTCCTTGCCAGTGCTGAACAAATTCTGGAGGGATCATCATTTCATCCTAACAAGTTGCAAAAAATAGATTATATTTGAATGTTTAAGGAAAAAAATGACATTATAATTCAAGGCTAATTACCAAATCTGGATATATTGCTCCATTAAATCTACCAAATTTATTATTCAATTCAATCCAATTTTAAATTGTTCTGTTGTTAATACCATTTATAATCAAGTGCATACTCTTGGTTGTGCTGTCTAATAGTTATCTTTTCATTCTGCAACAGAGTCAATACATGATGAATAAAATCAGCACTTAAGATCATCCCATATTTGTTTTCATAACATTAAGTGGTTGTTTAACTTAAACAACTGATTGATGTTTGTCTCATATAGAAGAAACTGTACTCTATATTTGTCTCATATAAAAGACAGTAAAATAGGTTGGTTATCTTCTATTTCAAGCAGATATTATATATTTATATCATAAAAAATGTTGTTGTATTTATACTTTATTTAGAATTGATACAGGACTTTTGCATAAACTACCTCTATAAAAAATCTACTAAACTAACTATAATTTACTTATCCCCTTGTGAATGGTGGTGCCATGAAATTCATCATTATGTAAACATGTTTTTGAATCACTTATTTGTGTCTATTATAGACTTTGTGATTAGTAAATTATTTGCCGGTAGTAGGATTAAATAAAATCTATAAAAGAAAAGGGAGCACAGATTGAAACCAAAGTATAAATGTAGTGATTACCTTCGTGGCGATTGCAGAGAAGGATGGTGGTACCAGCAATTCGTTGCTGCAATGTATATGAAATGCATGGAACAGGATGGAAAAACACTTACAAGTTGAAGTTCGTTTTCCCCAGCGACAGTGGCAGTGCATGAGTCATTCAATCCTAAATTAGGGTTGCTTGTGAACAGTGGGAATGGAATTTCAAGTGTTTAAGTCGTCCCTTTGTAATGAAATGGGCCTATTAGGTTAACCAAAAACAAAAAGAAATGGGCCTATTAGTATTACATTAACTGACAATGGATAAAATTGTTTGGGCCTTTGATAGTTACTTTTACTCAAGTTAAATTGGTTTGAGTGCTATAAAATCGTTTGTTTTGACATTATGAAACTGTACCCGTGCGTTCAGTACGGGTAAGCTAATCTAGTATATATAAGATCCAAATGTCCACTAATTATTATATGATATATCTATTAAGGTTAATGAAGGGGCAGATCTATGATTGTTAGATAAGGATAAATCAAGCTAAGTCAAAAATTGTGGGCACTAGAAGTTGATTCCAAATTGAACTCTTATAGCCACTTGAGTTGCAAAGTTTGACTTGAACTTTGACTCACCAAGGAAGTAGAGTTTGAATTGTATAAGTAATCTTGTAGTGTTTGAATTGAATTCAAAGTGTTTTGCTTAGGGATTAAGAAATTATATGTTATTTTATTGTCAAGTGTATCCTATAAAAGGCAAGCCTCCATAACCATTTGTAATGAATCAAGAGTTAAGAATTTAGAGAGAGTACAATATTTGATTCTCTATTCTTCCTCTATGTGTGTTGCGTGAGTTGAGTTTGGCTTAACAGCTATAAGAGTATGGCTTCCAATGATTGTTTGAATGAAGGGGCTTTGCTTGCATGCCCTCCTGCCTTCAATGGATCTGAGTATATTTATTGGAAGGAAGGAATGATAATCTTTCTTGAGGCAGCATGTGTTGACATATGGGATGCAGTAGAAGATGGACCATTTGTCCCCTCTACTTTAGATGCTAATGGTGCTCCAAGAAATAAGCCTAAAACTGAATGGAATGAGGATGATAAGAAAAGAGTTCAATATAATGCACGTGCTAAGAATATTATAACATTTGCTTTAAGCCATGATGTGTTTTTCAGGGTTTCAAATTGCAAATCAACAAAGGAGATGTGGGATACATTACAAGTAACACATGAAGGAACCACAGATGTCAAAAGAGCAAGAATGAACACCCTCACACATGAGTATGAGCTGTTCAGAATTAAGCAAGGAGAACCTATGATTGAAATGCAAAAGAGATTCACTCACATTGTCAACCAACTTGCTGCTCTTGGAAAAGCTATATCAAATGAGGATCAAATTAACAAAGTAATGAGATGCTTGAGCAGGGAATGGCAACCTAAAGTCACTGCAATCTCATAATCTAGAGACCTCTCATCAATGACCATTGCCACATTGTTTGGAAAATTGCAAGAACGTGAATTGGAGTTGAACAGACTGAATGAGAGTGAAGAAACTGATAAAAGAAAGAAGGGATTGGCTCTGAAATCACAAGTCAAAGAAGTAGAAGACGGTGATAATAATAATACAGAACAAGAGGCTGAATCTGAAGAAGAGATGAGAATGCTAGTTAGAAAATTCAAGAAGTTCCTAAAGAAGAAAGGCAACTTCAAAAGAAAGTCATCCACTTTTCAAAGGAGAAATTTCAGCAAAGGTGACAACTCTTCCAACAACATCACATGCTATGAATGTGGAAAGAATGGCCACATGAAGCTTGACTGTCCAAAACTGCAAAAGAAGGACAAAACAGAGAAGTTTGACTCAAAGGACAAAAAGTGGAGAAAGCCAAGAAAGGCCTACATTGCTTGGGATGATAATGATCTAGAATCCTCTGGAGAATCTAAATCTGAGGAAGCAAACCTGTGTTTGATGGCCAGAATCATAGTGATTCAGAAAGTGAAGTAAGTTCTAATTATCAACCTTCTTATGATGAATTACAAAATGCTTTTGAAGAACTTCATAATGAATCCATTAGACTTGCTAGATTGCTAATTGAGTCTAAGAAAACCATCACATTCCTAGAAGAGAAAAATTATGTTTTAAACAAAGAGCTTGATGAATTAAAAACACAAAATTGTACTGTAAAAGAAAGATTGGCTACTGTTTTGGAACCACCTATATGTGATAATTGTCCTAAGTTGGAGAAACATATAAATCATTTGAATGGTGATCTCTCTAATTGGTCTAAGTGTTGTACATTGAATAAAGAAGTTGAAAAACTGAAAAATGACTTAGCCAAGTTCACAAATGGTAGAGATAACTTGAATGCTTTATTAGGACAGCAAAAATGTTTTATGGTAAGGCTAAAATAGGCTATGAACCTAAGATACATGAGAAATCTTTCAAGAAATTTTTTGCTGCACCTAAGACATCAGGCACACCATTTGTTAAATGCAATTTTTGTGCTAGAAAAGGTCACACTACTTCTACATGTCAATACAGAAAATCAGCATACAATAAATGGGTACCTAAACAGATTTGGGTACCTAAAACAGAAACTTGATTCTGTTTTGTAGGTGTGTTGGAAAGCCAAGAATGTGAAATGGTATCTTGACAGTGGTTGTTCCAAGCACATGACTGGAGACAAAACCAAGTTCATTTCCTTTACCCCTAAGTCAAGTGGTAGTGTTACCTATGGAGACAACAATAAAGGGAGAATACTTGGCATTGGCAACATTGGAAGTGACTCAACAACAATAATTGAGGATGTACTATATGTTGAGGGACTGAAACACAACCTATTAAGTATCAGTCAACTATGTGACAAAGGCTTCAAGGTAAAATTCAATTCCAATAGTTGCTTAATAGAAAATCGGCATGATGAAAATTTGAAATTAATTGGACATAGGACATATAATATCTATATGCTTGATTTAGATAATATCTCATCAAATACTGCTTGCTGTCTTATTTCAAAAGAAGAAGAGAATTGGCTTTGGCATAAAAGAATTGCACACATTCACATGAACCATTTGAATAAACTGATTCGTAAAGATCTTGTAGTTGGTTTGCCTAAACTGAAATTTGTGAAAGATGGACTATGTGATGCATGTCAAAAAGGAAAGCAAGTTAAGGTCTCTTTTAAACCAAAGAACATTGTTTCAACAACTAGACCCTTGCAACTTTTACGCATGGATTTATTTGGTTCATCTAGAACCAAAAGTTTTGGTGGTAACTCGTATGCATTGGTAATAGTAGATGATTACTCTAGATATACATGGACATATTTTCTATCTCATAAGAGTGATTCATTTGCTACATTTAAGAAAATGGCAAAAATTGTGCAAAATGAAAAGGACATGAAAATTCTTTCTATAAGTAGTGATCATGGGGGAGAATTTCAAAATGAAGTATTTGAAAACTTTTGTGATGAGCATGACATTCAACATAATTTTTCTGCTCCTAGAACTCCACAACAAAATGGAGTAGTGGAAAGAAAGAATAGATCATTAGAGGAGATAGCAAGAACTATGTTGAACGACTCTAGCTTGCCAAAACATTTTTGGGCAGACACTATCAATACAGCATGCTATGTGCTAAATAGAGTCTTGATAAGTCCAATCTTAAAGAAAACCCCTTATGAGCTTTACAAAGGAAGAAAACCAAATACAGCACGTTTTCAGGTTTTTGGTTGCAAATGCTTTGTTCTTAACAATGGAAAGAATAATCTTGGAAAATTTGATGCAAAGGCTGATGAAGGAATTTTCCTAGGTTACTCTCTATCTAGTAAAGATTTAGAATATATAATAAGAGAACACAAACTATTGAGGAATCTGTGCATGTGACATTTGATGAGTCTAACCCCAACAGGTTGGGAAAGGATTCTGTTATTGATGATATTGCAGATTCAATTGAGAAAACTCTCCTAGAAGAGAAACAGGAAAATGAAGAAGATGAAAGCTTAAAGAATGAATTGCTGCAGTAGGAGCAAACAAAACAACGGCCTGACCTACCAAAGGAATGGAGGACTGTCAGAAATCATCCAATTGATAACATCATTGGTGGAATTACAAAGGGGGTAACTACTAGACAATCTCTTATAAATTCTTTTAATCATATGGCATTTGTGTCTCAAGTAGAACCTAAGAACATAGATGATGCTATACTTGATGAACATTGGATGATGGCTATGCAAGATGAGTTAAACCAGTTTGAAAGAAACCAAGTTTGGAAACTTGTGCCTAAACCCAAGAACTGTCAAGTAATAGGTACAAAATGAATTTTTAGGAATAAACTAGATGAAAATGGTATAATTGTAAGAAAGAAAACTAGATTGGTAGCTAAAGGGTATAACCAAGAAGGAGGCATAGATTATGATGAAACATATGCACCAGTAGCAAGATTAGAAGCTATAAGAATGCTACTTGCTTATGCTTGCATAATGAGATTTAAATTATATCAAATGGATGTTAAGAGTGCTTTATTAAATGGATTAATACAAGAGGAAGTGTATGTTGGTCAACCACTTGGTTTTGAGAATAATGAATTGCCTAATCATGTTTATAAACTGTCTAAAGCGCTATATGGTTTAAAGCAAGCTCCTAGAGCTTGGTATGAAAGGTTAAGTAATTTTCTCATTGAAAAAGGATTTAAAAGAGGTAAAGTTGACACAACTTTGTTCACTAAGAAAAAGGCACGCAACATTTTACTTGTACAAATATACGTGGATGATATAATTTTTGGTGCCACTAATGAGCATTTGTGCAATGAGTTTGCAAGTCTTATGCAAAGTGAGTTTGAAATGTCAATGATGGGTGAGCTGAACTATTTCCTTGGACAGCAAATAAAGCAAACTGAAAATGGAATCTTTGTTAGTCAAACCAAGTACTGCAATGAGTTGATCAAGAAGTTTGGCATGGAAAATGCTAAGGAGATGGCTACTCCAATGAGTACCTCCTGTTATCTGGACAAGGATGAGCAAGGTAAACCTGTTGATGTTTCTAAGTTCAGAGGTATGATAGGCTCACTACTTTATCTTACTGCTAGTAGGCCAGATATCTTGTTTAGTGTATGCATGTGTTCTAGGTATCAAGCAAAT
Source organism: Sophora flavescens (assembly GCA_030762895.1). Lineage (NCBI taxonomy): Eukaryota > Viridiplantae > Streptophyta > Magnoliopsida > Fabales > Fabaceae > Sophora > Sophora flavescens. The sequence continues at coordinate 49,987,712 of CM061067.1, read as the reverse complement.
CCAAAAGAATCACACTTAACAGCAGTTAAAAGGATAATTAAGTATCTGTTAGGAACAAAAGACATGGGATTATGGTATCCCAAGGGAGTTACATGTACTTTAATTAGCTATTCAGACTCTGATTTTACTGGTTGTTAACTAGATAGAAAGAGTACTAGTAGAACTTGTCATTTACTAGGAAACTCATTAGTATCATGGTTCAGTAAGAAACAATCTAGTGTGGCTTTATCCACTGCAGAGGCTGAATATGTAGCAGCTGGCAGCTGTTGTGCACAGGTTTTATGGATGAAACAACAATTAGTTGATTATGGTGTGCAGCTAAACCAAGTTCCTATTAGATGTGACAATACAAGTGCAATTAACCTAACTAAGAATCCCATAATGCACTCTAGAACTAAACACATAGAAATCAGACATCATTTCATTAGAGACCATATTCAAAGTAGAGAAATTGAGATTGAATATGTTGATACAACTTAACAACTTGCTGATATTTTTACCAAGCCCTTGAACAAAGAAAGTTTCTTTTTCATTAGAAGAGAATTGGGCATAATTGATCAATCCTATATCTAATCTCTAAAGAAACAAAAGAAAATAAAAAAGGAACAATTGAAGATGGACGCTATTTTTTTTATTTATCCCTGCACCTATCCCTCTATCATGAACAATTTTATATGCTATATTTGAATAATTAAATGCTTGCCTTCTCTATTGCTTTGAACGTTTCTTTTCTTTACCTTTTTGATAATGCCAAAAGGGGGAGGAAAAAGTATGATATAGAGAAAGGAGATCATAACAAATTATACATGCATATGTTGAGGGGGAGCTTATAAGCTTACATACTTAATGGGGAGTAAATCAGCTTACATGATTAATGGGGAGTAAATCAAATTCTGCTCTGATAATATTTTTTTGCTCTGATATACTTCTGCTCTGATACCATGATATAAATCTGTCAAAAACACTTAGCTTATGCTACACTTATACTCTGATCTTATAATTTGTTAAAAGATTTGTCATAATAAAAAAGGGGGAGTTTGTTAGACTCAATGACTTAGAGATTTTGATATATGACAAATACAACTTAATGTGTGTGCAAGTGTTTTAGTGTCAAATTGCAAAGACAGGTATCAAGCAGTGATCAACAAGTTCATTAAGCAAATTCAAGGAAAATATTCAAGGAAGAACTTGAAGAAATCAAAAGAGCGACATGGAGGAATCAAAGAGCAAAGACAAAGATCAAGGAATCATCAAGACAAAAGCTTTAAGGAGAAATTAGATTTAAGTCTTAGATGATTTGTAAGAGAAAAAAAATCTCTTAGTCACAAAATAGCTCAACTATAAAGATGCATGAAGAAAATCAATTTTCATAACCTGTATTAAAAGGAATAAGTTTTCGTTAGTGAAAATGATTTTGGAAATAAGAAGCGCTCATCCACTAAAGTGATACAAGCGCTCGTGCACTAAAGTGATAGAAGCGCTCGTCCAACACAAGGTAAAGAAGCGCTCGTCCACTAAAGTGATAGAAGTGCCCGTCCACTAAAGGGATACAAGCGCTCGTCCACTAAAGTGATAGAAATGCTCATCCACTAAAGTGACAGAAGTGCTCGTCCACTAAAGTGATACAAGCGCTCGTCCACTAAAGTGACAGAAGCGCTCGTCCACTAAAGTGATACAAGCGCTCAACCACTAAAGTGACAGAAGCGCTCGTCCACTAATAAATACGAGCCCTGAGGATTGAAGACGATGCCTATGTAGAATCTTATTTCAAGAACTAGAATCAAGAAAACAGATTATGTTATCATATCCAAATCTGTTTTGATTGATCCCAACGACTATAACTTGTTTTCTATATATAGAGGGATCAAAGGAACACTTTAAAACAAGAATGCACATATCATATCATATCAGAATTACACAAAATCAATTTGAAAAATCAATTGTGAAAATCATTTATCTTCATGCTTGAGCTTTATTGTGAAAAGAGTGTTTCATTCTTATAAGTGCTTCAATTTGTTTATATGACTATTGAGAGTTAGGAATCAATTTTTCGTTTTATTTGATTGTAAAGAGAGAGGCAGTCTCTCTGAGTGATTAGGGTGAGATATCCCTAAGGAAGAACATTGAGGCTCTTCACAAGAGTGTGGTATCTCGAGGTGAAGGAGTGCTCTGTGGTGTAAAGGTTTTTCAAGCTACCTGGCTAAAGCTTGTTGTGTTAGTGTGTGAAAATCCACAGGTGGAGTGGGGACTAGATGTAGGTCACAGTGGTGGTGACTGAACCAGGATAAATCTGGTTGTGTGGTATCTCTAAACTCAAACTCTTTTACTTTCTGTTTATGTTCAAGAACCTATGATTTTGATGTTTAAAGTTCAATATAATTTCTGTTCTTGATCTGTATAAGCTGTATTGAAACCTGAGTCTGATTGTAATCAAGTCTGTGTTATCTGCATTCAAAACTAAGTTGATCAAAACCATTCTTGATTACTGAAACTGAAACCTTCAAGTTTGTTCTTGATTGTTAATGCTTGTATCAGAAACTTGCATAACTTGTTATTAATCTTTAAAGGCTTAATCAGTTTCTGTATTTTGTTATTATTGAGTTCTGAACTTGAATCTATTCTGTATCTTTCTGAATTAATTCTGAATTAATCTTTCTCATCCTCATCACCTTCTATTCAAGATTTCATAAAAAGCCCTTCATTGTTTTTGTAAAAGATCCCGAGGTAACTTTGATTTGAAAAGTTTTTGAAAAGAATTTTTAAGAGGGAAAGATTTTAAGAAAACTCAATTCACCCCCCCTCTTGAGTTGTTGAAGCCAAAACAACAACGAGCTCTAGCTGCCACGTCACCAGACGGAGATTATGATAACTCATTGAGGTATTGCAAGTCCAAATACTTGATAGACGAGAGGATATGCCACGTTAGCAGATGAGAAAAATAAAATAATGAACAGACTTAGTCTCTCATATAACGAAGTAGATGGAGTTTTTAAGGAGATGAGCTCCATCTTTGAATGAATAAATGCAATCCGAATCTCTTGAATATATTTCAAACGATTGATATTTATTTCAATAGAATTTTTGTTCTTCACGTTTTTTTATCTGCTTTAATGTTTTACCTTGTTGTAAAAGAAACATAGTACCATCAAAGAAATGCAAAAAGCAGAATCGTACAATGAGAAACTGCAAAACAATCTGTACGATGACAACTTTATGACTGGAAAAAGCTGGATTATACGCAAAGGAGGAACAACAAGTTCTTAAGATGTAATACTCAGAGCAGTGAGCCTCCATTTTATGCTATCTCGATAACCAAGAGTACTATTCAATATTGCCACAATCAAGCTATCAGTCACAACGGATATCATGCATTCAATGCTATCTCTAAACGGGACTATTCAAAATAACCGTTGAAGAAATACAACTGAAGAAGAGGCTCACTATAAATAGAAGACCTCAGCTACTAAAGAACTATTCTTGCCTGCACAAGTTTTGCTAGCTCAACTTTTGCCAATCGATAATCACTCATACTCATATTTCTTTAAAAGCAAGAATCTGTATTCTTTAGTGTGAATATTGAGAAAATATTCATTTGATCTTAAACTTTCATATCCTCATACACAGTGATTTAAGAAGATCATAAGTTAAATCTCTTTGTTAGAGTTAGAGCCTAAAGAGGCTTGGTAAGAAAGAAATTATTGTAGCCTGGAGATGTGTTTAATACTGGGTTGTAATCTATTTGGAAAATAGTGGAGAAAAACCTTCAAGTAGAAGGGACTGGATGTAGCTCTTGGTTGGAAGAGAATGAACCAGGATAAAACATCTTGTGTGATTCTTCTATCTCTAAACTCTTATCTGCTTTATTTGTTTTTACTGACTGAGGGGTTTTGATATTACTTTTGTTAAAGCTTTCTGGTCGCGCTGTCGCGCACGCGCCAAAAAGAACGAGCGGGTTTTAAAACTGTAGTTTAGGGCGACAACTCGGATGTCGTCTCACAAGGACTCTTAAAGTGTTATTTATCACAAAAATCATTTTTTTTGGGGGGGGGGGGGGGGGGGGGTTTGGTTTGGGATGCAATTAAGAAAACAATGTAATAACAGAGCAATGAAACAAGGCAGTTCAAAGAGGTTATCAAATAGCCAAAAACGATTAATCTATTGTTCTCGATTTCCCAACTATCATCGGTTCATGCAATTCCAAGCCCTAAGCAGATTCTAATCCCCTCCCGGTTGTAGCAACAATTTACAAGCGAAACCACTACTACAGATATATGTCCCTATTCCCGAATTAAGCAAACGGGGTTAAGCCCTTCGTGAACTAAGCGAACACGAAACGAACACACGCGAATTAAGCAAACGCGATTAATTATAGGAACATAATATCACCGAAATTAAATCAACACAACACAATATACTCCTGAATTAAGCAAACAGAAATATAAAGCATGGCATTGAAAAGGGAAAAGCATACAAAACAGGAAATACAAGAACCTCAAGTGTAGTGGAAATCGATTACAATAGATTAATCCTAGAAAGTTAGTTCTCCATGGAAAAACGAAAACACACAGAAAAATGCAAAAACAACAAGGAAGCAAAAGTTCTTTCAATCTGCCCAGAACAACCTTTTATAATTATTCAGAAATTTAGCCCACTCGCGAGGCGAGCCATCATTCGCGAGGCGAATATCGTGAAGAGTCAGCAACCTTTGGCATTCTCGCGAGGCGAACAACGGCTCACGGGGAGAAGAACTGAAGAGTCTTCTTATTATGCCCGTTATGAACATCAGGGGCCAACCGTGATGCTTTATGACTTCCATTATCGCGAGGCGAAGAAGTTATTCGCGAGGCGACCTCGAGAGCTTGCATTTTTCTGGAACAGTCATCCTTCAGGGTCGCGAGGCGAGGTGCTGTTCGCGGGGCGAACCAGAGAGGATGGCATTTTTACTGTTCTGCTGGCTTTCAGGTTCGCGAGGCGAGGAGGCCCTCGCTAGGCGAATCCCCTGTTTCTTTATTCCCTCAATTTCTACTTAACCTGAAAACAACAAAATAGCCACAAGTGCTTTATTTGACTCAAAACTGGCTAAATTAACCTAAAACTACTTTAGAGACTCAAAACCTTGCTTGAGGACAATCTAATCTAATTTGGGTGAAAATAGGATATAATTTGCACAAAACCCTGGTCATACTAGCCATAAAACTAGATGAGCCAGAGGCTTATCAAAATACCCCAAACTTAAACTTTGCTTGTCCCCAAGCAAACTAAAACTCAAAAATCAAAAAGACTCAAGACCTGGCAAGCTTAAAAGATTCAATCAACCTTGCACAAAATTCAAGCAGTTTTATCAAAACAGTTTTCTTCAATGTTCCCCCCCTTCAAGCAAAGTAATCCCCACAATCATTCATTCTAAACAATTGAGAATTTCATCATTCAAACAATCATCAATCTAAGCAGGGGATCCAGTTTACACACAAGAGGGAGATCACCAAGTTCAAACAACTGCCTTCCTCACAAGGGCATTTAGTGTTCACTCATTCGCTCAGTTTGTGTCAGGCTATCAACATTGCACTCAATTTCACTTTTAAGAGAACTTCCCATAAATTTGATTTTCATCTCAAAATGATTCCCACGGAAAACATGCATGCAACATGAAAAGGTCTTTTATGGGTTGTAATGGGACCTGGATAAGGGTAGGATATACAAAGGAACTAGGCTGAAGTCCCTAGGAACTAAGAGAGCATGAAACACTTCAAAACATTGAAATTCCACTCAAGTTCCTTTTCTCATTCATCTTTTTGCCTTGGGTGACTACAGCCATTTCTTCTGATACTTTTATATTTTTTTCTATATTTTTTTTCATTTTTACACTTTGCTTCTTTTTTTTTTTAAAGCCTTTGGCTCCAACCTTTTATTATTATTTTTTTCTTTTTCAATCCCAAACAACACATCATATCCTTGTAGCCACCCCAAACTTAGTTTCTTGCACCCATTCTCTTTCTAAGATTCCATGCTCTCCTAATCCTAAGATCGGGTTAACATGGTTTTCCAGATTTTGGACTTATAACATTAGGTTATCAAGAATTAACAGGCTAATCAGGCTCAAAGGGCTAACTAGGGAACATGCATTAGGGATTGGTTATTTTAGGCTAAGTAGATATTTACAAAGAAAATGCATAAATCATCTGAAGCAGACATATAAACATGCAAACCATAAAGAGATTCAAGCAAATTCGGGAAAGTACAACTTGAAAGTGATTCTCACAGTCAAAAACATGTTGGAGGCTCAAAACCTCACCTGGACATTCATGCAAATTGTTTGACAGAGATTCTATCCCTAGTGTGTGCTTCCTACCACCCCAAACTTATCATAAATCATGCCATCACAACAAAATCTCAAAGTTCAATTTTCAATCACATGGGGATCACTTAAATTTTTTTTTCCAGAAACCCATTGTTCAACCTAGGGGGAATCATCACATCAATCATGCAATCAATCTGTACAAAATAAATCAAAATCCAGCAAAATTGCCAACAAAAGACTCAACACAACTCCTGAGCTTCTCAGATTATTCAGGAGCTTTATTAAAAGAAAAGGAAAAACAAAACAAAACAAAACAAAACAAAAACTACAACTAGTTCCCTCCCCCACACTTAAAACATACATTGTCCCCAATGAACCAAAAAACTATAAGATCAGAGTGAGGGAAAGGAAAGGGTACTCCCTGATCAAGTGTCAGTGTAGGCGGGAGCTTCCAAGGAGAGCTCCTCCACATTAGCATCCACAGCATGGAATGGCTTCAGCCTCTGCCCGTTAACCTTGAAGGTCTTGTTGGTACCTGCACTTTGAATCTCTACTACACCATAAGGAAAAACGTTAGTAACAACAAAGGGGCCATCCCATTTGGATCTAAGTTTCCCAGCCATCAATTTCAGGCGGGAATTAAACAGTAAGACTTTCTGGCCCACAAAAAATTCTTTCCTAGCAATCCTCCTATCATGAAACAGTTTTGTTTTCTCTTTATAAATCCTGGAGCTTTCATAGGCTTCTAGCCTAAGCTCCTCAAGTTGCTGCAGCTGTAGTTTCCTTTCAACACCAGCTTTCTTCATGTCCATGTTACAGCACTTGACTGCCCAATATGCACGGTGCTCAACTTCCACCGGGATATGACATGCCTTACCAAATACAAGCCGAAAGGGGGACATTCCTATTGGCGTCTTGAAAGCGGTCCTCCGAGCCCCAAAGTCGTCTTCCCGGACGGCGGCTCCATTCCTTTCTATTCGGCTGCACCATTTTCTCTAGAATCGCTTGATCTCCCTGTTTGATATCTCGGCTGGCCATTGGTCCGGGGATGGTAAGCGATGGAAACTCTATGCACAACCCCATATTTTTTCGAGTAAGGCTTCCATGGTTCATCATTGAAGTGAGTGCCCTGGTCACTGATAATAGCCCTAGGTATGCCAAACCTGCAAAAAATGTTGGACCTAACAAATTTGGAAACAACTTTAGCATCGTTAGTCCTAGTGGGGATTGCTTCCACCCACTTTGAAACATAGTCAACAGCCAAAAGAATATATAGGAAACCAAAAGAAGCAGGGAAATGACCCATAAAATCAATCCCCCACACATCAAAAACCTCACAAAAAAGCATGGGCTGTTGAGGCATCTCACTCCTACGAGTGATGGCAGGGCCTGTTGTTTGACATTCCTTGCAATTCCTGTAGACCTCATAGGCATCTCTAAAAATTGTGGGCCAGTAAAACCCAGAATCCAGGACTTTTCTTGCCGTCCTCTGTGGTCCAAAATGTCCTCCTACTTGAGAGGCATGTGAAAAATGCAAGATGGACTCTGTCTCATGATCGGGGACACACCTCTGAACAACCTAATCACTGCAAAACTTCCAAAGGTACGGATCATCCCACACATAGTACTTTGCATCGCTCTTGAGCTTGTGGAACTTGGATCTACTTGTACCTGCAGGAACAACACCAGCAACAAGAAAGTTAACTATGTCAGCAAACCAGGGGGTTACCCCATACAGATGTAGAAGTCTCTCATCAGGGAAATCATCTTGGATGGGAGAAGGATCCTCATCCCTTGCTATTCGGCTCAAGTGACCGGCTACCAAATTTTCAGCTCCACTCTTGTCTTTTATCTCTACATTGAATTCTTGGAGCAAAAGCATCCACCAGATCAGTCTTGGCTTAGCTTCTGGTTTCTTTAACAGGTACTTCAGAGCTGCATGGTCAGTGAAAACAATAACTTTTGAACCTAGCAAATAAGACCTAAATTTATCAAGTGCAAACACAACAGCTAGTAGTTCTTTCTCAGTGGTGGTGTAATTGGATTGTGCAGCATCTAATGTCCTAGAAGCATAATGAATTACATGAGAAGCCTTGCCCACCCTTTGTGCCAGAACCGCTCCCACAGCAAAATTGGAAGCATCACACATGAGTTCAAAAGGGAGTGTCCAGTCTGGGGGCTGGATGATGGGGGTAGAGGTCAATGCTCTTTTCAGGTAGTCAAATGCCTTCTTGCAATTTTCATCAAACTGAAACATGGCATCATTCTTCAGCAGGTTTGACAATGGCAGAGCTATCTTGCTGAAGTCCTTAATAAAGCGCCTGTAGAAACCTGCATGGCCAAGAAAGGAACGGATCTCGCGTATGCAAGATGGATAAGGCAATGAAGAAATCACATCAATTTTTGCAGGATCTACTGAAATACCTTCCTTAGAAAAAACATGACCCAAAACAATCCCCTGTTCTACCATAAAGTGACATTTTTCATAGTTCAAAATCAGATCAGTCTCAATGCATCTTTCTAGAACTAAACTCAGACTATGCAGACATGCATCAAATGAGGAGCCATATACAGTGAAGTCATCCATGAACACCTCCATGCAATTTTCAATGAATTCAGTAAAAATTCTAAGCATGCATCTTTGGAAGGTGCCAGGAGCATTACAAAGGCCAAATGGCATCCTCCTATAGGCAAACGTACCGAAGGGGCACGTGAAAGTGGCTTATTCCTAATCCTCAGGGGCAATATGGATCTGGAAATACCCGGAAAAGCCATCAAGAAAACAGTAATGAGATTTACCAGCTAGCCGATCCAGCATCTGATCTATGAACGGCAAAGGAAAGTGATCCTATCTGGTGGCTTGGTTCAATTTCCTATAATCTATACAGACTCGCCAGCTATTCTGGACTCTAGTAGGTACAAGCTCATTATTATCATTTCTAACTACTGTGAGACCGGACTTTTTGGGTACAACTTGCACTGGACTTACCCAAGTACTATCAGAGATGGGGTATATAATACCTGCCTGCAGAAGTTTAGTCACCTCTTTCTTCACCACATCCAGAATCAATGGGTTTAGCCGCCTTTGGGCCTGCCTTACTGGTTTAGCTCCATCCTCCAAAAGAATTCTGTGCATACATCTGGAGGAACTAATTCCTGGAATGTCAGCTAAGGTCCACCCAATAGCCCTCTTGTGCTTCTTCAGAACCTCCAATAGTTTTGCTTCCTGGTCAGAGTCAAGGCTGGAGGAAATGATGACTGGAAGTATTTCATTCGTCTCCAGGTAGGCATACTTCAGGTTCCCAGGAAGTGGCTTGAGCTCTAGGGAGGGTGGCTGCTCAACGGATAGTACATTGGGAGTAGCCATGATGTCAAGGACTCCTGTAGAACAGACAGCTTCACTCTCACTATCACTATCACCCTGCAAAGTTGAATCAAGAAACTCAGCACAAACAACACACGGGTTAGTGTCAGTACAGTTAGTACATGAATATAAATCATCAAACCCAGAAATAAAAGGAATATCAGAAACTAGGTCCTCATGGGTATCATCAATGATCTCATAAAGCAACTCTAATTGGAAAGCCGAGTGCTCCTCCAGTGGGTGTTTCATAGCATCAAAGATGTTGAACTTTGCCACAATTTCACCAAACTCCATAGACATGGTCCCATTATTCACATCAATTTTAGTCTTGGCTGTCTTCATGAATGGTCTGCCCAAGATTATAGGTGATCTACTGGAATGTGTCTCCCCTGCCATGTCTAGGATGTAGAAGTCAGCAGGGAAAATCAGCTCATCAACTTGCACCAGCACATCTTCTACCATTCCCATGGGGCGGGCACTGGTCCTGTTGGCTAACTGGATGGTGAGACCTGTATACTGCAAGGGCCCAAGATCAAGGTTATTAAAAATAGATGTGGGCATGACATTTATGGAGGCTCCCAAATCCAGCATGCAATTTTCAAATCTTCTATCCCCAATAGTGCATGGAATAGTAAATGTGCCCGGATCCTTGCACTTCTGTGGTAATGCCTGAGTAGGGGCTAAAACAGCAACTCTTTCTGGTGCAGGCTTAGACTGGATAAGAGCTGAGACATTTCTTCCCAAATCAACTCTCTCATTATTCTTCAACTTTCTCTTGTTGGTGCATAGATCCTTGAGAAATTTTGCATACTTGGGCACCTGCTTGATCACATCCAACAGCGGAATATTTACAGCCACCTTTCTGAACACATCAAGAATCTCCTTCTCCTTATCTTCACCACCAATCTTCTTATTTTTCTGAACTCTGTGTGGGAAGGGGATCGGTGGTATATATACCTTTTCAGCTTCAACATCAACTAAAGGCTCCGGAGTTACCTCAACAGTTTCTTCATTTTTCTCAGAGGATGCCTCAACAACCTTTCCAGATCTCAGAGATATGGCACTCACATTAGGATTGGAGGCATTGGGATTTATCACTGGTTGTGCCGGCAGTTGACTGGATCCTTGAGCTTGCTGTAAGTTGTTTATGGATGTGGCAAGCTGTCCAATCTGTGTCCACAAATCTTGAATGCTAGCATCTGTTCGCTGCTGAGACTGTTCAACCTGCTGCTGAAACTGGAGGTTATTTGCTGCCATTTGCTTGATCATATCCTCTAGGGAAGGTCCAGAAGGTGCAGAAGTAGGCAATTGGGGAGGATTCTGTGGTGCTACCATCGGTTGTTGTTGGGATGAGTTCCTATACCGCGGATTAGGATGATTCCTCCAATTGGGATGGTACCTATTTGTGGAGAGGTCTGGAGTGCTGTATCGGTTCTGACTGTTGCCTTGATTATAAGGATGGATTGCATAAGCCTGAGGCAAATCAATACTTGACTCTTCCTTCAGAATAGGGCATGCCTCATATGGGTGCTCAGGAGAACTGCACATGCCACACAACCTTGCCGGCTGAACCCTATCCATTGCCATTTTCTCTACCAAGGAAGTGAGCCTATCCATTCTATCCTCAAGGGCCTGGTTGGAAGGAGAGCTATGGACCTCGTGCACACCTCTTGTCTCTACAGAATTTCTCCTGGTAGTAAACTGCTGGGAATTCAGTGACATATTTTCAATGAGTTGCTTGGCAGCAGCTGGGGTCTTATCAACAAGCGCTCCCCCACTAGCAGCATCCAAAATATTCCTATCCATCGGCAGTAAACCTTCATAAAAGTACTAGATAAGAAGCTGTTCAGAAATCGATCTTTGGGGCAATCGGATATCAACTGCTTGAATCTCTCCCAATACTCAGCCAATGACTCATTTCCCTGTCTGATTCCACATATTTCTTTCCTAATTGATGCAGCTCTGGAAGCAGGAAAGTATTTCTCTAAGAAGAGCCTCTTCAAATTGTTCCAAGTGGTAATGGAATTTGGCGGGAGATATAACATCCAATCCTTTGCAGCTCCCTGTAGTGAAAACGGGAAGGCTCTCAACTTAATGTGATCTTCAGTTACTCCCTCTGGTCTCAAGGTTGTGGAGCAGACAACCTGAAATTCCTTCAGATGCTTGTGTGGGTCATCACCTGCAAGACCATTAAACCTTAGCAACAAATGGATTAGACCAGATTTTAATTCAAAAGGGGTAACAGCACCAGAATATTCAATGCACAATCCATTATAGTTAACATCAGGGACAGCAAGCTGTCTTAATGTCCTTTTGTCACCCATAGTGTCAAAAACAGTTTTGGAATTAGAATCACTACTAGTGCTAGCCTGAAATTCTCTACGGCGTGTGTGCAGTGTTCTTTCAATTTCCGGATCAAAATCACCCAATTCAGGGCAATTGGACCTAGTAGCCAGACCAATTCAAAACAACAACGAAAATAAAAGAAAAAGAAAAGAAAGAAAAAAAAAAGGAAAAATAACAAATAAGAGTCCCCGGCAACGGCGCCAATTTTTGGTCGCGCTGTCGCGCACGCACCAAAAAGAATGAGCGGGTTTTAAAACTGTAGTTTAGGGCGACAACTCGGATGTCGTCTCACAAGGACTCTTAAAGTGTTATTTATCACAAAAATCAATTTTTTTTTTTTGGGGGGGGGGGGGGGGTTTGGATTGGGATACAATTAAGAAAACAAAGTAATAACAGAGCAATGAAACAAGGCAGTTCAAAGAGGTTATCAAATAGCCAAAAATGATTAATCTATTGTTCTCGATTTCCCAACTATCATCGGTTCATGCAATTCCAAGCCCTAAGCAGATTCTAATCCCCTCCCGGTTGTAGCAACAATTTACAAGCGAAATCACTACTACAGATATATGTCCCTATTCCCAAATTAAGCAAACGGGGTTAAGCCCTTCGTGAACTAAGCGAACACGAAACGAACACACGCGAATTAAGCAAACGCGATTAATTATAGGAACATAATATCACCGAAATTAAATCAACACAACATAATATACTCCTGAATTAAGCAAACAGAAATATAAAGCATGGCATTGAAAAGGGAAAAGCATACAAAACAAGAAATACAAGAACCTCAAGTGTAGTGGAAATCGATTACAATAGATTAATCCTAGAAAGTTAGTTCTCCATGGAAAAACGAAAACACACAGAAAAATGCAAAAACAACAAGGAAGCAAAAGTTCTTTCAATCTGCCCAGAACGGCCTTTTGTAATTATTCAGAAATTTAGCCCACTCGCGAGGTGAGCCATCATTCGCGAGACGAATATCGTGAAGAGTCAGCAACCTTTGGCATTCTCGCGAGGCGAAGAACTGAAGAGTCTTCTTATTACGCCCGTTATGAACATCAGGGGCCAACCGTGATGCTTTCTGACTTCCATTATAGCGAGGCGAAGAAGTTATTCGCGAGGCGACCCCAAGAGCTTGCATTTTTCTGGAACAATCATCCTTCAGGGTCGCGAGGCGAGGTGCTGTTCGCGGGGCGAACCAGAGAGGATGACATTTTTACTGTTCTGCTGGCTTTCAGGTTCGCGAGGCGAATCCCCTGTTTCTTTATTCCCTTAATTTCTACTTAACCTGAAAACAACAAAATAGCCATAAGTGCTTTATTTGACTCAAAACTGGCTAAATTAACCTAAAACTACTTTAGAGACTCAAAACCTTGCTTGAGGACAATCTAATCTAATTTGGGTGAAAATAGGATATAATTTGCACAAAACCCTGGTCATACTAGCCATAAAACTAGATGAGCCAGAGGCTTATCACTTTCCTTTTAAAAGATCTATTTCTTGGTGCTTGCTTCTGTTTTAACCTTCTTGTGTGCAAAAATAGTTTTAGAGGTTGTTTTTAGAAAATTATTAACAAACATAATTCAACCCCCCTTCTTGTGTTTGCTTGTGTCAACTTCAGACGTGACATTTGATGAAGAAGGAATGTGGGACTGGTCTTTGAAAGCCCCGAAGAAGGCAGTGGTAGTTCCAGACAATTATGAGGAGGAGAATGGACATGGAGTTCCAACACCTGATGAGCCAGAAACATCCAACAGACCGCATAGACACCGTCGATTACCAGTCAGATTTGAGGATCATGTTGTGGTTAACGAGAATGACCCATCTAATGAAGAAGTTATCAACTTTGCCTTATTTGTAGATTGTGAGCCAGTGACTTTTGAAGAAGCCTCAAATAGCCAGAATTGGAGAAGAACAATGGACGATGAAATCCATGTCATCGAGAAGAATCAAACTTGGGAGCTAACAGATTTGCTAGCAGATAAGAAGCCTATATGAGTGAAGTGGGTGTACAAGACAAAGTACAAGCCCAATGGAGAGATCAATCGCTTTAAAGCGAGGTTGGTTGCGAAAATATGAGAGTTGGTAGAAGAGAAAGACGTGGTGATCAAGTATTGTCCCACTGAAGAAGAAGTAGCAAATATTTTTACAAAGCCATTGAAGGTTGAGTTATTTTACAAATTGAAGTAGATGCTTGGAATGATACAAGCTTGATTTAAGGGAGGCAATGTTAGATAAGGATAAATCAAGCTAAGTCAAAAATTGTGGGCACTAGAAGTTGTTTCCAAATTGAACTCTTGTAGCTACTTGAGTTGCAAAGTTTGACTTGAACTTTGACTCACCAAGGAAGTAGAGTTTGAATTGTATAAGTAAGCTTGTAGTGTTTGAATTGAATTCAAAGTGTCTTTCTTAGGGATTAAGAAAAATATATGTTATTTTATTGTCAATTGTAGCCTATAAAAGGCAAGCCTCCATAACCATTTTGTAATGAATCAAGAGTTAAGAATTTAGAGAAAATACAAGATTTGATTCTATATTCTTCCTCTATGTGTGCTGCGTGAGTTGAGTGTGAGCGAAAAGAAATTGATCCCGGGTATATGTATTTGAGATATCAATGATGAGTCTTGGTCTAAATTTGATATATGATATTAGACTATTTGCTTGAATCCAAACTCGACTCAGTTATAACTCTATAATAATTAGGTTTGAACAAGATCGTCCCAATATATGTTGACATAATATATATAAATTTGGATATTATATATAAAGCCAAATCGTTTGATTAAAAAAAATTAGAAAATTAAAACTTAAGATATATTTAAAATATACTTTAATAAGGAATATATCAATGTATATATATCATCGTGTTGTACCAAAAAAAGTTATTGATTTAATTTAAGAAGTCTCATTTCTTATATCTAATTATAAACAAAGTATGCTTTAAAAGAATGTGTAACAATAGACCAGGTTGAGGCGACCTAGAATATAAAACAGACCAGGTTAGAAAATATATTGGGTCTAGTTTATAGCACCCGAACCCATCAAAATTAATTTATGGTCATAATCACTCTAAGGGTATATTTGATTTACAAAAATTCAGGGGTTTGGACAGTACAAAAATTTTTGTGCATTGTTTGATTTGAAAAGTGGTCAGGGGACATGACAAAAAAGGTGGTGAGGGACATGACAAAAACCTAAAATTTTGTCCCCCACCAAACCGTGGGACAAAAAGTTGTCTGATGGACAGACTAACAAAAAACAAAATTGTCCTTGCATCTCTCTCTTCTCTCTCCCTCTCTCTCTCCTCTTTCTTTCCCCTCTCTCTCATCTCCCTCCCTCTCCCTCCCTCCCTCCCTCCCTCCCTCCTCCCCTCTCCTCTCTATCTCTTTCTCTCTCCTCTTTGTCCTCTCTCTCTACATAATTATACAAAATTATATATTGTATATTTATATATTAAATAATATATATTATAAAGGGTATTCTGGTAAATTTAATATTGTTTTGTTTGTGATGTTCATTATCCATCAAACAATGTACAAGACAAAGAATTCTCCAGTAACTCAAGGATTTGTCCTGTGCTGTCCAGATATCTTTTGCAAATTAAACTCACCCTAAATATTAACATATTATTGTTATTCTTGAATTTGCACAAATGAACGAATGTGTCACACCAAAAGAGGCGGCAAATTTCACCCCAAAATCTCAAAAGCTCTTCAAGATGCTTAGGGACGCTCGTGACACTAGTGAATGTCCCAAGCTAACAGGAGAGAACGCTTGGGACGCCGTGTCGGCATTAAACTTCACTTGCTTAAGGAAGGTGTAAGGCTGTTAACCCAAACAAAGCATAATAGCATGTAAAAAAAAAGGAGAGGCCCTACAAGCAGGTGACTCCATCACAACTTTAGATCATGCAATTAAGATAAAAAAAACATTCAAAAACATCTTCCTTTAGTATTCATTTAAACTTTATTTCTCATATATTTATTATTTATTTATCATTGTTGTTTATATTGCAGGTGGGAGAGCTCGACTAGAATCCACATTTGGATGAGATCTTCACATTAAGGAGTGCTCAAGGTAGACAACTATAACTCCCATTTCTTCGGGCTTTGTTTGTGAGTTTTGTTTTGGAGGGAAAGTAAGGAAAATAGAAGGTTTGTGAGAATATCTCCCTTATTTATGAGTTTAAAATTTTTGAGGGAAATGTTTTGAGGATTTTAGAAAACACTCACAACCCTTCATAAGCCAACTTTTTTGGTTTACCCCAATTTGGGGATTTTTTGGGGAAATAATTAAATTACTAATTTACCCTCCCAGTCTTTACTAATTTGCATTAATATTTTTTTAAAAGGTCTATTAAAATTATTTGAAAAATATTACTTATGTTAATTTTCTAAAATAAGGGTAAGATTGTAAAAATATGTTATAAACCTCTCATTTACTTCCCATCATACAATATGCACTCACAAACAAGGGGAATGATAATACTCTCATTCCCCTCCTCCCTCCCATTTCCTTCCCCTTTGATCCCCTCTCTTTCCTTGAGACACCCCGTTGTGCCCCGGTGTTTTATTAGACTAAAACTTCATTAACTACTTTCTTACTATCAGTAGTATCCCTCACAGGAATATACTTAGACAAAATGTTAAACAGCGGAAAACATTAAAAATATGTCTCACGAGATGCACTGGCCATAACTAACTAGACCCTAATCACCATGGGTCACAGCTCGCCCTCCGACTTCCAGTTCATAGGGAGTTCCATCCAACTCCTCTTCGATCAGCTCATTCATAGGGTCTACACGCATGATCTCATCAAAGATAAAATAAAACATACAAAAATACATAGGGGATAAGAAACAGTTCTATCATCAAAAGTGGAAAAGAATCATAGTAAATTATACAGTAGTTGACACAGACAATCAATACACCTAACTAACAAATCATCCTCAAATTAATATATCATCCTCTACCCTCAATCTCATGCTACTCAAGGACACCATAGTTGCACACCTATTCCCTACGGTGGAAGTTGTCTCACGAGAACTCTTGATTTTACGTGTATTATATTACCAATACACAGATGTGTTTTACGTGTATTATATTACCAATATATTACCAATACACAGATGTGTTTTACGTGTATTATATTACCAATACACGGTATATTATAGTACCAATACACAGATATCCTTGTGTATTATATTATCAATACACTTTTGTCTTTGTGTATTATATTACCAATACACTTTTGTCCTTGTGTATTATATTACCAATACACGGTTGTGGACAACAACACCGATAGTTGAATCTCACCAACCCATTTTAACAACATCTTAGTACCTTAACCTTCCATTATAACTTGACACATATTCTATGCCATAACACCTCTTTAACATACATCATCTAGGTTAGGCACTTCTAAATCATCATTATCCTCACACCCAAAACAATCATCTCTTAGACAACATATATATCTTTACTTAAAATCCACTAAGCATAATAATAAAAATCAGGCAGATCATGGATAACACAATATCAATCAAAATATTCTCATTTCACCAACATAGCACAAAATCAATTCAATAAAGGTAATAAATCAAATCAACCATCAACAATATAAAATCCACCTTATATCGATAAACCTACAATCCCTGAATCGCCATTGGTTTTTCAGAAAAGGTTTCCAATGTTATTTTGGTCTTTTCAATTACTCGACTACTAGTAGGGTTTAGGTCGCCCTACACAATTATTATATAATATACTACTTATCCATTCCGACGATAGGTTGGTTCTTTCTGCGACACCCTTAACTCGGGTCATCACATGGTTACCCGTTTGCAAAAATAAAACTTAATTTGCTGGTTGCTTTCGGAAAATAATGTTTTCTCAACGTTTATCTTTTCAAAATATGGTGATAAATTTTTTCTCCTTTTTCTTTTTAACCTCAAAACAACAACAACGTAATCAGATCACACTTAAATACATAATGTATATAAGTCATACAACTATACTGCCTCATATATTTTCACACCTAAATCATAATCAGTTTTATCCTCAAAACATAATATGACATAATAGGACCTAAGTTGGTCGTAACTAAAGACACTACAACCGATGGAAGCAGCAACAACATGCCCCGAACTAGATGACCTTCTTCTTCTTGTAGAGATCTTAACCCTTGTGCGACTCTGATATGTTTGTAAGGGTGAGACACCAATATATGGATTTAACAAAATAACTAAATGTGCGACACAAAAGAAGACACATGCACAATTTCATGTTTATAACAACATAAGCATCAATACTATAGCATACAGTTTATCAATGGGTTTCACACCCCAAACATCAACGTTGGAAAACTATGCATGAACACTTCAATACACCATCTAACTTTTTCCTAATCTCCGGAGATCCCACAACACCGCGTAAATGAGTTGATCAAGCTCAATAGCCAAATATATTAGGCACTTCATGGCATGGAATACTTTATTCATCAAAGCACCATACATAACTTCGTAGCCAAAATACCCTATCATTAAGGTATCCGACTTAACTTTGTAGCCAAAATACCCTATCATCAAGGTATCCGACATAATTTCGTAGCCAAAATACCCTATCATCAAGGTATCCGACATAACTTCGTAGCCAAAATACCCTATCATTAAGGTATCTGACATAGGACAACGTGGGCACGTCTGCCAATGCATGCATATAAAATATTTTGTTCTCGTCGTTTTCTTCGTGTGTAATCTTTCCTTTGTCAAAGCCCAAAAGCTTACGACCAACGTAGTTTTCAATGTCTTAAAGTTTTTCATTAACAACACAGGACACGCAGTCCGAGTGCTTAGTCACGAAACCCTAAACCTTGCAATCAGTCTTAGGTTCGTGGTAATAGAAAACATCATAAATCTTTTACCGTCGTTTATTACGTCGTGAAGTAGACACATCGTCTACCTACTAGACACCAAGTCTATAACGTCATAAGAACACTAGTACCCCGACGTCTCGGTAACCGTTTACGTCGCTTTTTCTTAAAAACAAATCCAAAATAGGATAACGTTATAAGAACACTAGTACCCCGACATCTCGGTTACAAAGTTCCATATCGTCATTTACGTCGTTTTTGTCTGTGAAAAACAAATCCAAAATAGGATAACGTTATAAGAACACTAGTACCCCGACATCTCGGTTACAAAGTTCCATATCGTCATTTACATCGTTAAGTAAAACTTATTTACAGAAAATCATTTCTACTTGAAATTCGTTTGTAAAACGTCAACTCATCAAAAACTCTTTTACTGAAACTTCAGCTTTAAAAATTAAATCTATTCAGATTAAACCTCTTCTCAAAACAAGTACTGTTATTTTTAAACTTTCACCGTAAATAATTTCAAAACTTGCCATCGTTTATCATTTTCCAAGAAAATATTTTTAAAGTCAAACTTTGACTTTTATATTATTATTATTTTTATTTAATAAGGTATTTTCGAATATTAATTTCACAAAATAACTTTTTATAATATTTCGGAATTTCTTGCGTAAAAATTAGCAGTACTAAAAAAATTTCACGGTTACGCTCTCACCGTGACTCATAAATTGCTTTTTACACTAATAAATCATTAAAATAATAATATTTCTCAAAACTCATTATTTTTCCACAACTATTTTCCCCCACTATTATATTCCAACATTCCCCATAAAACGTTGAATATAATTTTCACAGCTTATTAAAGTTTTTATCTTATTAATCGGTTGTGCACTGACCACTGTCAGGCCTCTCAAACAACATTCATCATTCAACAACATCATCATAATTATATCACCAGGCAGATCATGCATCATAGCAACATAATATACTACTGCAGATAATTAAATAAATTAAAAGCAGATCTATCACCGATACACAGATAAACAACACCACGTAAACAACATAAACAAATAACCACAACCACATATAAATCATATCAACCACACTACAAGCAAATAGTTATTGAGAAAATCCCTCAGGTAAGCTCCCCTTACCTCTTGGAGACTTGAACTAACGGTTTCAAATAATCTCCCGATTTAATCCGGCTTCCTCCATCGGCTTTAGGTCAAACCAACCCGATCGATTCCTTCATAACGAATTGCAACCAAAATAAATCAAATCAAACAAAAACATACTTGACTCATGGAGGTTAAGGTTCGGCCTCAACAACTTTTCTAGGTTAGGAAAGTTAAAATTTTGTTAACTTAGGGATTTATGATCCATAAGTAACTTAAACATGATTAAGCACTTAAACCAAGATTATGAACCGAGAACATGAACTAAAACTCATCTAGTTCCAAGAACTAGGGTTTCGGCCAAGGGCTGAGTTTGGGGTTAGAAATCTCTAAAATTTCTAAACTCTTGGATTTAATAAACATACAAAACCTAGAGTTGGATTAAAGTGTTACTAGACAACATTTGAATCAAAAATCCATCAAATATTCATAGCTAGGGTTTCGGCCTTAATGAAACAAATATGTTAGGGTTTGATTGTTGATCTTATATATACTTAATTACAAGACACTAGTGCAGAAAAGGGATTCTACATCGGAGTTTACACATCGGTTTTTCAGAAACCGATGTGTAAAACGAGGCGGTGGCATTTTTGAAATTAAAACCAAAGTATTACACATCGGTTTCTAAATAACCGATGTAGAAAATTATAAAGAAAAAAAAAAGAAAAGAAAATATTACTTTTACACATCGGTTTCTATATAACCGATGTAGAAAATTATAAAGAAAAAAAAAAGAAAATAATATCTTACTTTTACACATCGGTTTCTATATAACCGATGTAGAAAATTATAAAGAAAGAAAAAAGAAAAAAAAATATTACTTTTACACATCGGTTTTTATTAACCGATGTATAAAATTTAAAAGAAAAAATCAGAATTTAAAAGTTTAATGTTTACACATCGGTTCTGCTATAACCGATGTGTATAAGATGTTTAACACATCGGTTTTTCATATAACCGATGTGTAATAGTCCCAATTTTTCTTTTTCCCTCCTTCTCTTCCGCACACTATCCCATTTTTCAGATTATGAACCCTAGCTTAAACAGAAAACACTCCCTCCCTCTGCTAACGCGTGTTCATCTCCTCCGTCATCTCCTCCCTTGTCTCCAACCCTACCGCTGCCTCCCTAACACTCCCATTCTTTCTCTGCTAACGAGCGGCTCACTATCCCTCCCTGAAAACCCCATTCCTCACCTCCATTGCCCCTCACAGAGAGCTCCTCTTTCCCGCTATCACCCCGTAAAACAGGTGTTCATTCTTTTTGTGGTGTTTAAATCCTTCTTCGTGTTTACATCTGACTTGATTTGCTTGCTCTATTTATCAGTTGGGCTGGTGATTTTCTGCAACCTGTGATTTGTGTTTAAGCTCCCTAACTATCTCGTTTTGATGCAGCTTCCATACGCCACTATTTGGGAAGAGGTCATTTGGTAACTCAGTAGTTTTCATTTTTATTCTCTCATTTGCGATGTTTGTACTATCAAGTTTCAAATGAATGAGCAACAATACACTCTACTGTCATCATATGATTGTTTCATTTGAATGGGTTGATATGCTTGGGTAATTAATTTGATTGTCACAAAATGGAGTTATATGTTTTGGTATTTTATCTAGATTGCTTACCAAATATTTGACAAAATGCATGAGTCATCTTGTAGTTTGTATTGACTGGTGATTTGTTTTTATTATTTTCTCTAAACAAAGCTTTTGATCCAAGTGCGAATTTTGGAGGTTAGTTGAAGTGATTTTAAATAAACATCATGTATGGTTGACTGGAAATTATCTGAGTTGTTGAAGTTTGTAAGACACTTGTGCTAATCGTCCTTAATTTCTCAACTACTGATTGTTTGGTTTTGTTGTGTTTTTGCTTGCTGTACGGGTTCTTCTTGTTCTAGTATATTATATTAGAATGGGTCAAATAAAAAGGTGAGTGTTAGTAAGATTTTGCTTTAAGGATGAAAATTTATTTAATGTGTTTTTAGAGTCTAAATGAGCATAGGAATGGAATAGAGTCCAATGTCTTTCATTTTGCCAACTGCCTGATCCTCATTTTCTTCTAATTGTTGCGCTTGTACCCAAGAATGAACGTCGTGGTCTTCTTCTGCTCATTGGGAAATAAGCCGGCGAATCAACTGAAGACGATCATCGAAACACAAGCATTAAAATACTTTATAATCAGTAATGCAGTTGTTTTAATTATCTGAAATCTATTATATATACTTTAATTAATGTTTTTGTCATGATAGGTCTATTAATGCATCCCACATGTTGCGTGGTGAAAGGCGTACTCGGGCTATCAGATGGATTATTCCCAGCGTAAGATATTTATTAGTTCAAATGCATCAAATGCAGTGGGTACAATAATTGATTTCTATTTTATTTAATTCCTCATATTCTAATTGGGTTTCATTTGTACGTAGTCACGTATACAACGTGGGTCATGGGAATGTGGCTACTATGTGATGCAGTGGATGTTGGAAATTATCTCCTCCGGGATCACTGAAAGATGGAGTGAGGTAAATGTTAATTGACACAATTAGAAGTAATAGTATAGATTCGTTATATGTTTTATGTTAGTTTATTACTTAAAAGATATAATCTTTTGTCCAATTAAACTTGCAGATATTCAACAATCCAACTCCATTATCTGATTCTCGACATCAACATCATAAAGAGGCGTTGGGCAACTTTGTTTCTTGCAGTGTACCACCCATAGTTTGTATAGATGTAGTTAGTTTAATAACTTATCATGTACTAGCTATAGTGTACCTTTGACTGATGATATGTAATAGTGCTCAGGTCTGGTTCAATTCTTCTTCTCTCGTGTTTTGATGTAGCCTTGATAAAGTGTTGTTTTCATTCATTCGAAATTAATTAGGCCTGATGCCCTCTGTTTTCAGATTCTGTGCTCACTAGTCATTTGATGAAATGTCAGTATTTTTAACCATATGTGTAAGAGCTGATTGTTTGTGCTAAGAAAATTGAATGAAGTATGTTTTGCTTTTGAATGATTGTGTCAAAACTGGTTTGGTGTTCTGTTGTTGTTTCTTGTTTGATCAGGGTACTGCTGGTTTGTTTATTGATCTGCATTACTGAAACAGGGGAAAGGAATGATTGAAATGTAAATAACAGATTAAAAAAAAAAGAGATTTTACACATCGGTTCATCAAAAACCGATGTGTAAATTTAACTTTCTACATCGGTTTTCCATAGAACCGATGTAGAAAGTTAAATTTACACATCGGTTTTAGGCAAAACCGATGTAGAAAGTTAAATTTCCAACTGCTTATCAATTGATAAATTAATTTTCCACATCGGTTAATAGAAAACCGATGTTTAAAATATACTTTACACATCGGTTTTTTAACCGATGTGTAAAGTGGCAATAAACCACATCGGTCGTTTCCACATCAGTTTGAAAACCGATGTGGAAAGCCAAAAATAACCGACGTGGAATCCCTTTTCTGCACTAGTGAGAACTATCAAGATACTAGAAGATTGAATAATGAATCAAGACATGAAAATGAAACAAAACCTATGAACACAACATTGACCTAGGTTCGGCCCAGTCCAGAAATCAAGGAAAGAAATTTCTCATGATCTTATGCTTATAGATAATGAAAATAGAGATGATTATAAGATCATAGCAATTGGTTTCATGTCAAAAGGATTTTTCTAGAATTAGTTATGAATTTTTGAAGTTAGCTTCATGAACTTTGAATCTTATGAAGAACATGATGATCAAAGGCATAAACTCAAGAATCTTGTGAAGAGAAAAGCTTATAATAGAAAGATTAAGAGAGACTACCTATTTATGATCAAAGAAAATGATGATTTGGATGATGTTCTTCACAAATTTCTCATGGTGTTCTTGAGAAACTTAGAGAGAAAGATGAACATGATGATGATTTAGAACAGTTTTAGTAATTTGGGCATATCTCTCAAGATACTTGTCCGTTTTGGATGATCTTTATGTCGTTGGAAAGAAGAGAGAAAGATGAACAACTTTAATGTTTAAAGTTTTCCAAGATTAAGAGTACAAATGGGTAAGAATTTCGTGGCAGTTTCGGGTGATTGATGAGAGAAAATGGTTTTACCTATGACTTATCCACTTAACATAAATGCTCATTTATGGCTTAGAAAAAGTGATGTCCAAGTGCTTGGAATGGAGGAAGGAGACGTGAGTTTTGGGTTGGATTTGGTCAAAGTTCTCAATGGCATTGGCTTGAAATTGTCATAAAAAGACAAGGGTAAAATGGTCATTTCATAGCAAAAATTCCCTTTGCCATAAATGCGCCATTATGACCATTATGACATGGATAAGCTTGTCATAAATGCTCATCAAGTCGGTCAAATCCATCATCTCAGCTCCGTTGCCGACTCCGGGTTTCATCTGGCGCAAGCTTTTCCTAGAGAAAATCTCGACGTATACGCCCGCAACAAATATAATATTTTAAGTTTTTTACCAAAATTTTCAAAACTTCCAGTACCGTAGTAAATACGATAAAAACATTTTTCATCTCGTTCACGAATTAAAATTAAGTCTTCTGAGCAGTAAACTTTTACTGTCAGTGAAAACACAAAACGGCAGACCGACTTCCGTCTAAGTTTTCAACCAAAAACTTCCCCGTAACTTTATGAAAATAAGTATAACAAGGAAATGACCTTGGTTTATCCAAAATCATTTTCTAAGTCTCGGATAAAAATATATATTTATATATTTATTACCGATATTACGAAGCAGCGAAAATCGGGGTGTTACACTTTCCCCCACATGAGCTAACACCGGATTCACGAACTTCCCGATCTTCGTAACTACGTCACGAATATCCGATATCCTTCAAACAACATCACATAACAACGATTAATCAAACAATTCCCATTAGGTTCATTTTAATACTAGATTCGACCTCTAATTCAAAATGAGGCTTGGATAATTTTCTCACCCTAATCTTTAGGATTCTCGGTGCTTAGGTCTTAGATAACTAGAATAAATTGTTAGAAGTTGAAAATATGAAACAAAATCCTCTAACCTCTAAAGTTAGGGTTTCGGTCTTGAACATAAAAATAGGTTAGAAAATTTATTTGGATTCAAACCATTGGATCATAAAAGTATAAGCATCTAAAAGGATAAAAACCATAATCTTAACTCATCAAACACTTTTAAACATTTTTACATAATCTTTGAAGAAGTAGATCTTAGACTTGAAATAGATACAACTTTATGAAACTTAAGATTAGTTGAGGATTAGGAACATAGAAACCCTAAATAGTTTAGATCCAACCTCATTTAAGTTAAAAATTAAACAAAACCTCCTTTGTCCATTTAGACATAGGTTCGTCCTCTTTACAAAAATAGGGGAGGAAAATTTTGCTTGATGTATGCTCTTAGATAATGAAATTAGAGATCATAACTAGATCATAGAAATTGGTTTCACATTTTTATGATTTTTCCACAATTTTCTAGAGATTTTAGAAGCTTATAGATCTAAGAATATCAAAAGGATGAACATGGCATAAACTCAACAAATAAGTGAAGAGGAGAACTTAGATGAATAAGAAGAAGAAGTTTTACCCATGGAGCTTGAAGGAAATGAGTGAAGATAATGAGTTCTTGAAGAAAAGCAATGGAGTTTTGAAGTGAAGAACTTGGTTGTGTGGGTGTAAAGTGTGAAAATGAAAGAAAATGAGTGTTTATATAGAGGGAGAGAGAGAAAGTGGCGTGTGGGAGAAGGAGAGTGAGGGTCTTGGGCTCCAAGTTTTTCTATGATGTGTTTGGTTGGAGAAAGTGAGAGAAAATTGGGTTTTTGGATTAAAATACATTATATTCAAAAAAGTGTAATGATGGTTACTTTATGATGTGACCTTTGACTCACATCAACATTCCACTCCTTTGCCAACAAGTCACATTGGTCATCTCAACTCCCTATCCTGCTTTGTAGTGTACCCGGTTAAAGTTTCCGATCGTAGTTTTCGACGATTTCTCCCAGATAAAATATTATATTTTTATTTTGAACGTAAAATTTCCAAAATTACTAAATTCATTGGAAACAAGACAAAAACACTAACCATTTCGTTCACGGGTCAAAATTAGGTTTTTTGCTCAAAACTTTTACTGTCAGTGAAAACGCATACCGGGTTTCGTCCGAATTTTCAACCCAAAATTTTACCGTAACCTTCTACCATAAAGTAGTCTACGAATAAGATTTTATTTTATTCAAAAGCACTTTCTAACTCTCAGATTAAAATATAATTAATTATATTTTATCCGATTGAACATCATAATTAAAATCAGGCTGTTACATCCTTCCCCTCCAAACTCATAAACAAAGCCTTAGTTTTATTTTTATTTTTTAAATGTAACATTGTTTTATTATATGACATTATGTGTGCCTATGAATAGCTAGAAGAGTTTGAGTCAAGGCTTACTCAAGCGCGATCTCAAGCACTCTCTATCGATGGATCCCTTCCTAGCCCCATCAACCCGAAGGAGGGGGAAAAAGTTCGTCTATGGGTGTGGGTCGAAGCTGCTGGAAGAAGCAAGAAGGGACCTATATACGACATATCTCTTCTGTAATTATCGATGAGGGGTCTCTATTCTTATCTAGGAGTCATGAGCTTCTTTCGTTCGTAGTCAATGTTCCTCGAAGTTTGATGAGGCTGCAACATTGTCAATTGAGTGACACTCTCCAAGCGGTGAAGCAACAAATAGAGCAATAGAACTTCATGATGCGCTAGCAGGTGCAACAAGTTGTATAGCAACTCCCGCTTCGGCCCGCACATCAGTAGCAAGCTTTGCTACAATCCACGCAGCAACAACAATCCACTCAGTCGGATAAATTATTTATTAGTTCAGAGATCCAACTACAAATATGGAACCCAAATAAAAATTATTTGCAAAACTTATGGACCTAATTTAAGGCAAATTCTAAGGTGCATGACCTGGTCATGTCTCTCATGGTGAGAGACTATTATATACCCTTTGATTTATCACATCTCCACAATTATACTCTACACCTTCCATACCTGATCACTCTCCCATCAACTCAGTCCACAACCCCTCCTCTCTCAGTCTCTCCTCTGCCATCCCTTCCCACTCCCCCACACCCACCGATGTAACCTCCTCTTTCTCTCTCTGGATCCATCTCGACTCTCGATCCATCTATTAGTGAGAAAAACAAGTTCGCATTGTAGAGCAAACAAATCATTGCAGGAATCAAAGCTTCCTTGCTATAGCAACAAACCCCGAAAGATAAAATTAACATATATCCATCCTTCAACAATAAAAATACATGAAAATTAATAAATTAATTCACTTTATTTCTAATCATAAAAATTCTGGTTCTTCATTTTCTGTTACAATGAGTTGAGACTCCAAAAAAAGATCTCAACAAAGAAAAAAATGGAGGAAAGTTGTTCCCCCCAGATTTGGTCCATGACCCAATACTTATAGGCCTAATGGTATTAACCATTATTGAAGGCCCATTCGGTATTGAAGAGATCAAAAGTGAGATCTCGACCGATCTTCTCGGGATACATTGACGAGGTAAAACGTTACTCCGAAAACCCAGCACGTATACTCGGTCAGCACGGGTGTAACGCCCTTCGTTAAATTAATATCCCAAATTAATTTTCTAAAAAAAACCTTTATAATATTTAAATTAAATAATCGAGTCACAAGATTTTTCACAATAAAAAAAAAATAAGTGTAAAAGGTTCTCGTATATTCAAAATAATTAAATAAAGTAATAGTGTTAAATAAACCATTATATCCAAATAGAATAAAGTCTCATAAATATTAATTAATGAAAACCACATAACTCTTTACAATTGTTTTTGCCTCAAAGCACGGACGTCTAATAAAACCAAAAGAAATAAATAAAAATAAACTTGAGCTAATATCTTCAAGACTTTCTCAAGACGCTGCATCATCTATCTCAACACTTGTAAACTCTGAAAGACAACACCACTAATGAGATTTATAATCCCAGTAAGTAAACACAATTCTAAAAGGTTTTTGAAAAGGTGTTGCTTTCAGCCGTCACGATAACTGAAAAACAATCATGGTACCCGCTAATTTTCCAAAATAATGTTCATTAAAAAAAATACATTTAATTACAACAATCATATAACGACAATATAATCAAATATCATATATTAATTAAACAAAGTAATCACACATCACACAATAACACAATCCTCAAGTGGCTCGAAAACCCCACTCTGTGTTGGTTTCTTGCCCAATTAGGTGACTCGAGAACCTCATTAAATTGGTTCCTTGCCCCTTGTCTGCGGTGACTCGGGAACCTCGTTCTAGAATTGATTCCTTGCCACCCTCTTTATGGTGACCCGAGAACCTCATTTTAGAATTGATTCCTTGCCCCCCTGGTGACTCGGGAATCCCATTTTAGAATTGACTCCTTGCCCCTATGGTGACCCGAGAACCTCGTAATTAAATTGGTTCCTTGGTTCCCATTAACGGTGATGCGAGAGCCTCGTTCATAAAATGGATTCCTTACCCCATATCTTATTTTTTGAAATCCCATTAAATGGCGATGTTACAAGCCAATGCCCCATTCTTAGGTGGCATATCAATGAATTCCCCACATCATGCATATATTCATTCTTCCATATTCCGAAGCATAAAACCATCAATCACAATTGACAAACTTTTCAAAGCATATAACCACTATAATTCCATATCATCGTATAATCAACTCATAAATATCAATTGAACAAATATCATGTTATCATGTAAATTTACGAGTACAAAATAGCAATCATAAACACAAGGAATAATATACATCAACAAGCATATCAATCAATCAATGCAAATACCAAGAATGTGTTTCATATCAAATAGTCTATTTATTCAATTTTATTTTGAAGACAAAACCCCAAATAATTATTCTTAATTTCATAATCAAACCCTTTAAAATTATATACCATGAAAGTTTAAGAAAAGAGGGGTTTACTTGCTTCTCGTAGATCTCGAAAGATGCTCTAAAAATTATCCATCACAAAAATTAATGCTTCATCAAAAATTCTTTTTTCTCGTCGTCACTGATGTTCTTGGATCTATCCTGTGTAAACCTGCTACTCTTCTCTGACTGCTTGCGGCGCTAGAGAATGTGAGTTTCTCTCTATTATTATTTGTTAAAGTTCCACCCTATTCTTTTTTACTACCTGGTGGTCAGTGTTTCTATGGGCTAATTAAAAGCCTAAAAGCCCGGCAATGTGCATAACGTGATTGTTATTTATTTTAATTTTTATTTATCTATTTTTCTTAAAGAAAGAAAGGAAGCACCTGACTTGAATTGGCAAAATCCATAATTCCAACGTCAGGTTTGGTTGCACCTTTTTATTATTATTATTTTTAAAAAAACAAAATTATATCTTTTATAATCATTAAATAATTCTAATAATTTTTTATGCTAATAAATTTCTACACTAAATCTTATAATAGCTTAATATTTTTATTAAAAGACTATATTAAAAATTTTAGGATGTTACAACGGGACCCCCGGGGTACATACCCGAGACCGAGTTGTCCCAAAACACTCGTCGGTGGAGCTGTTTGTTAGAACCAAAATGGTTTTGGATTAAAATAATCTCTTGAGTTTTGATGTTAACAAAATGATTAAATTTGTATGGCAAAGTATTTGTCAAAGATCTAACTTGTTTGTTATAAGTATGCAGGGATTACTTGATGTTATGCGAATCAGAGGAGCTAATATTTAAAGTATGGAATCTATAGATTCTAGTTCAAACCTCTAGACCAGTCTACATCTCTTGGTAAAATTCCGAGTCTTTAGCTTTATGGCAAACGATATCGTTAAAATAAGATTAGACGAGGTCTTAGAGTTAACTAAGAAAGAAGTGTTACTAAAACACAAAGTAACCTAGTAGACAAGCTTCATATGCCATGTCATTGGGCAGAGCTTCTCATTAAGGACTTAGCAAGTCCAAAGACTTGTGTAGACGAGTGCATCTACCATATTAGTAGACGAGCGCTTCTATCAATTTAGTGGATGAGCGCTTCTGCCCCTTTAGTAGACGAGCGCTTCTACCACATTAGTAGACGAGCGCTTTTGCCATATTAGTAGACGAACGCTTCCGCCACATCAGTGGACGAGCATAATTAAACTCTTGTATAGATGCGTTCTTAAAACTAAGTAGACGGCTATATATGTCCAATATCTTTGCTACCTTGAATATGAGATTTAATGCAATCTGGTCCACAATGAATTTATTTCAAATGATTGCTTAGTTAATTCAAAGAATATATGTCTTTTACCTTGATGCTTCTTTTGTATAAAATCTTTATCTCTTGGATAAAAGAACTTCGTACCATCGAAACCATAAACCTTTGTACTCTGTCAAAATACATTGTTGTAAAGATCAAGTCAAGTACAAAGATGGTAAGTCAGAAAGCAACCTTTGGTACAATAGAGAAGTGATAGTTCTACTTTGAGCGTTCCTCTGTTAAACAAAAGCACTTCTCAGTGAAGCATATCAAGTTATCAGTCTCAACGGATCCACTCATTTAATGCTAAGTCTAAACAGATACAATTTGAAGACCGTTGAAGAAGATCAAGACAGAGAAGCACTTCAGCTATATATATAATTGAAGAACTTCAAGAAGTGAAGAGACAGAGATTCAATATATAGATATACGCAGTAACAGAAGCTCTGATATCATATGGAAAAACCCTATTGAAATTGTAACACAAGTTTACTTGTAAATCTGGTTGATCTTAAACTTTCAAATCCTCACACATAGTGAGTTCTTAGATCAAAGCTTTAAATATCTTTGTTAGAGTTAGAGCCTGAAGAGGCTTGGTAGAGAAATGATCAGCCTCTGGCTCATCTAGTTTTATGGCTAGTATGACCGTGGTTTTGTGCTAATTATATATCGTTTTCGCCCAAATTAGACTTGATTGTCTTCAAGCAGCATTTTGAGTCTCTAGAGTATTTTTAGGTTAATTTAGCTGATTTAGAGTCGAATAAAGTACTTACTGTTAATCCTTGTTTTCAGGTAATAAAAAGAAGCAGTTCTGGAGTTCTTCGCCCCGCGAACCTCACCTCGCCACGCGAGCCTGAAGGCTGACTGTTCCAGAAAATGCAAACCTTTCTGTGTCGCCTCGCGAACCATTTCTTCGCCTCGTGAGACGGAAGACCAGAAGCCATCACGGTTAGCCCCTGATGCTCATCACGGGCATCAAAGAAGACTCTTCCATTCCTCGCCTCGCGATAGAGCCAAACACTGAAGATTGTTGATAATATTCGCCTCGAGAAGGTGTGCTCGCCTCGCGAGATCGCGGAATCCAGAATCTGTATTTAAGTCTGTTTTAGGGCAGAACTGATAATCTTCTCTTCTCTCCCTTTCTTTTCTTTTCTTAGGACGGCTGTGAATTTAGGTTTAGCATTTTGTGTTTCTTTTGTAATGGAGAACTAGTCTCCTTGATTAATCTACTGCGATTGGGTTCCATTGACACTTGAGGTTTTGTAATTCCTAAACTTAATGCTATTCTTTTTCAATATTTGTTCTGTATGTTCTGTTTGCTTAATTCAGGATTATATAGGATAGGTATTGATTTGTTTCGATGATTGTATGTTCCTATACTTAATCGCGTTTGATTAATTCGCGTGTGTTCGTTCATGTTCGCTTAGTTCATGAGTGCTTCACCCCGTTTGCTTAATTCGGGAATGGGAACATATGTCTCGTAGCATTGGTTTTGCTTGTTAATTGATGTTACAATCGAAAAGAGAGTAGAATCCGCTTAGGGCTTGGATTTATATGAACCGATGATAGTGGGAAACCGAGAGCAGTAGGTTGATCGCTTAGCTTATTTTTATTAGTCACTAGTTTGCATTGTTTTCCTTAATTGTTTTCTTAATTGCATCCTTAATTTCAAAACCCCCAAAACTGACTTTTCTGTTAACAACAATCCAAGAGTCCTTGTGAGACGATACTCGAGTTGTCGCTCCCTATCTACATATTTTTGTAAACCGCTCGCTTTTTGACGCGTGCGCGACAGCGCGTTCAAAAATTGGCGTCGTTGCTGGGGACTCTTGTTGTTATTGACAGAAAATAAAAATAAAATAAAAAAAATAAAATAAAATTTGAATTGATCTGATTGTGAATTTACCCATGGATGATTATATGCAAGGATACATGCCTAATGTTAATTATGAACCGCCATACATATATTATCCTGACTTTTCTGGTTTAATGCACTGGTTGCCAAAGTTTAGTGGTCTTGCAGGTGAGAATCCGCAGGAGCATCTAAAGGAATTCCGGGCTGTTTGTTCTACAATGCTGAGACCTGAAGGAATAATAGAAGACCACATCAAGATGGGAGCTTTCCATCTCTCACTTGAAGGCGCTGCAAAGGATTGGTTGTATTGTCTTGAGGCGAATTCCATCTCAAGCTGGTTTGATTTGAAGAAAGTCTTCCTATTGAGATACTTTCCTGCCTTCAGAGCTGCATCAATATGGCGAGAGATAATGGGTATTGGACAAGTTAATGAATCACCTCAAGCATACACAGTCAATATTTACAATCAAGGCAACAATCAGAACAGGCACAACGTTCTTGACCCTTCCACTGATGAGTACCACCCCAGCTGGGGAAGCCATCCAAACCCTTGGTATGGGGACTCACCCACGCAACAACAACCGATGTTACCGCTGACACCACCACAGAATCCTCCCCAAGTGACCACCTCTGCACCTTCTGGACCTTCACTAGAGGACCTGTTCAAGCAAATGACTGCACAAATACCTGCACAAATGGATGCACAAAATCTCCAGTTTCAGCAGCAACTTGGACAGTGTCAGCAGCGAACGGATGCTAGCATTAATACTTTGCAAACACAGGTTGGACAGATTGGTCAGTTTCAGCATCAAACGGATGATAGTATTCAGGTCTTGTAGACACAGATTGGATAGGTTGCCACTTCAATGAATGCCATGCAACAAGCTCAAGGATCATAACCCTTGACTAAGGAAATTGAGAGGAAGAGGCATATGGAGGACATCCATTCTGCCATGCTAACGGATGATGAAGAAATTCTGGAGTTAGATGATTCCATTGGCTCCTATGCATGTGCCAATTGTGATGGGAGAAATACCTGTGTGGTGCGTACTGAGGTTACTACATATATAGAAGGTGATGAATCTGGTAATTCAGTGGATGAAAAATGTGCAGAAAATGAAGTAGCACTAGAGACCCTCTCTACCTATTTGCCACCTCCCACTGTGGAGCCACCAGTGACGGAGTTCAAGCCTCTGGATTTTGCACCCTTGGATATGAAGACATTGTGGCCAGTCCAAGAGGTTGAACCCCACTTTTATTGGTAGGACTTTGTTGACAAGGTTGACAAGGAGGTCATCTTTGACCCAAGAGGGAGTGAGAAGTCCGCCTCACTTGGCGGAGTTACCATGATTATCAAGTGCCCATTGTCATACTTATGCTGTATGCCATGGGATCCGGGAGGATCATACTGCAATTTGGGCATTCCGTGGCCGCTGTATCACAGACAGTGGGATCCTGGTGGAACCATCTCCATGAGTTTTCTCTAAACCCTTTCCTTTTTAATTATCTTTGCTTTGTTTTTGTTTTGTTTTCTTTTAGCTCCTGAATAATTTGAGAAGATTAGGAGTATGTGTGTGGGTCTTGTGTTGGCTAGCTTGCTGGATTTTAATTGAATTCGCATAGATGGATTGCATGATATGTGATTTATGTTGATGATTCCCCCTAAGTTTTGAAAATTGAAAATTGATCCCCATTTGAAAAATTGAAAACTGAACTTTGAGATTTTTTGTTATGACTGCATGATTTATGATAAGTTTGGGGTGAAGGGGTGCACACACTAGGGATAGAATCTCGGTCAAACAATTTGCAAAAATGTCCAGGTGAGGATTTGAGCCTCCAACATGTTTTTAACTGTGTGAATCACTTTTGAGCTGCACTTTCCAGAATTTGCTTGAGTCTCTACTTGGTTTGCATGTTTATGTGTTTGCATCAAATGATTTAGGCAGATTTTCTTTGTAAATAACCACTTGGCCTAAATTGAACCAGCCCCTAATGCATGTTCCCTAGTTAGCCCCATTGAGCCTAATTAGCCTGTTAATTCTTGATGACCTTATGTTATGAGCCTAAAATCTGAAAAAACCATGTTAACCCGATCTTAGGATTAGGAGAGCATGGAATCTTAACAAGAGAATGGTTGCAAGAAACTAAGTTTGGGGTGGCTACAAGGTGTGATGTGTTGTTTGGGATTGAGAAAAAAAATTATTAAATAATAAAGGTTGGAGCCAAAGGCAAAAAGAAAAAAAAAGAAAAAAAAAAGAAATAAAAGAACAAAAATGTCAAAGAAAAAAAAGATCATTTAAAAAAGGAAAAGGCTGTAGTCACCCAAGGCAAAAAGGAAAAAATGGAAAAAGGAACTTGAGTGGAAATTCAATGTATCAAAATGTTCATGCTCTATTAGTTCCTAGGGACTTAAGCCCAGTTCCTTTGTATATCCTACCCTTAGCCAGACCCCGTTACAACCTTAAAAGACCTTTTGATGTTGCATGCATGTTTTCGTGGGAACCTTGATTGAGATGAAAATCAAATTCATGGGAAGTGCTCTTAAAAGTGAAATTGAGTGAAATGTTGATAACCTAGACAAACTGAGCGATTGAGTGAAACACTAAATGCCCTTGTGAGGAAGGCAATTGTTTGAATTTGGCGATCTCCCTGTTTGTGTGTAACTTGGATCCCTTGCTTAGATTAATGATTGCTTGAATGACGAAATTCTCAATTGTTTAGAGTAAATGCATGTGGGGATTGCTTTGTTTGAAAGGGGGGGGGGGGGGGGGTGATATTGAAGGAAAAATTATTTTGATGAATTGCTTGAAATTTGTGCAAAGTTGATTGAATCCTTAAGCTTGCCATGTCTTGAGTCTTTTTTGAGTTTGAGTTTGCTTGGGGACAAGCAAAGTTTAAGTTTGGGGTATTTTGATCAGCCTCTGGCTCATCTAGTTTTATGGCTAGTATGATCGTGGTTTTGTGCTAATTATATATCGTTTTCGCCCAAATTAGACTTGATTGTCTTCAAGCAGCATTTTGAGTCTCTAGAGTATTTTTAGGTTAATTTAGCTGATTTAGAGTCGAATAAAGTACTTCCTGTTAATCCTTGTTTTCAGGTAATAAAAAGAAGCAGTTCTGGAGTTCTTCGCCCCGCGAACCTCACCTCGCCACGCGAGCCTGAAGGCTGACTGTTCCAGAAAATGCAAACCTTTCTGTGTCGCCTCGCGAACCATTTCTTCGCCTTGCGAGCCGGAAGACCAGAAGCCATCACGGTTAGCCCCTTATGCTCATCACGGGCATAAAAGAAGACTCTTCCATTCCTCGCCTCGCGAATACTAAGCTCGCCTCGCGATAGAGCCAAACACTGAAGACTGTTCATAATATTCGCCTCGCGAAGGTGTGCTCGCCTCGCGAGATCGCGGAATCCAGAATCTGTATTTAAGTTTGTTTTAGGGCAGAACTGATAATCTTCTCTTCTCTCCCTTTCTTTTCTTTTCTTAGGACGGCTGTGAATTTAGGTTTAGCATTTTGTGTTTCTTTTGTAATGGAGAACTAGTCTCCTTGATTAATCTATTGCGATTGGGGTCCATTGACGCTTGAGGTTTTGTAATTCCTAAATTTAATGCTATTCTCTTTCAATATTTGTTTTGTATGTTCTGTTTGCTTAATTCAGGATTATATAGGATAGGTATTGATTTGTTTCGATGATTGTATGTTCCTATACTTAATCGCGTTTGATTAATTCGCGTGTGTTCGTTCATGTTCGCTTAGTTCATGAGTGCTTCACCCCGTTTGCTTAATTCGGGAATAGGAACATATGTCTTGTAGCATTGGTTTCGCTTGTTAATTGATGTTACAATCGAAAAGAGAGTAGAATCCGCTTAGGGCTTGGATTTATATGAACCGATGATAGTGGGAAACCGAGAGCAGTAGGTTGATCGCTTAGCTTATTTTTATTAGTCACTAGTTTGCATTGTTTTCCTTAATTGTTTTCTTAATTGCATCCTTAATTTCAAAACCCCCAAAACTGACTTTTCTGTTAACAACAATCCAAGAGTCCTTGTGAGACGATACTCGAGTTGTCGCTCCCTATCTACATATTTTTGTAAACCGCTCGCTTTTTGACGCGTGCGCGACAACGCGTTCAAGAAAGAATACTTGTAGCCCGAGGAGGTGTTGAATACTTGCAAAGCTATTAGATTATAGTGGAGAAAAACCTTCAGGTAGAAGGGACTGGACGTAACTCTTGGTTGGAAGAGAGTGAACAAGGATAAAACACTTGCAAGAATCCTCTAAACCCTTATCTTTTACAGTTTTTGTTTATACTAACTGTGGGGTTCTGAATCTGAGTTTATTAACTCTTCAAAAACGTTTTCCTGTTTGTGTGTTGTTTTTATTGTTTTGCTTGTAAAAGGTTTGAGAAAAGACTTTTTCGAAAATTTGTTAAGAAACACAATTCAACCCCCCTTCTTGTGTTTCCCTGTGTCAACTCCACTATTAACTTCGATGGATCATGCATAACATACCTCAGGACACGTCACTGAAACACGTGGGCATTCTAGAAGGATCTCATGATAGGAGAGAGAAGAGGATCTACGCCCGCGGCCTGGAATCGTGCTAACCGCATTTGGGGGGGTCCCACTCAGCGTAACCGCCGCACATAGATTGCATGCGCCTTGACTTCTATATAAGCCGGCTATCGTCTTCATTAAGGGAGAGGGGAGCTTTGAATCTTTGTACTTTCCTTATACCCTTCGTTGTAGCAAAGTGCTAGAAACCTGATGTACTAGCTCTGCTACCTTGTACCTTGACTTTATTAATACAACACCTGCTTGATATATTGATTTATTGTTTTAGCAAAAACAATTGGTGCCCACCGTGGGGCTAGGTAAAACTCTTCCCTGACCACACCATCTCAGTCGAGACATGGCAGTTACTCGCAGCAGTAGCGGAGCTGAAGGTCCACTGCATCCATCGAATAATAATGGACCTGGATTCCAGGAGTTACCGAGAGCAATGGAGCATCTCCGTCGGGACAATCAGGAGATGCGGCGGTGGATGGACGATATGCAGAACAAACATAACGGAGAAGACACCTACACAACATCTTACGTGCAGACGGACGCCATCAACCATGCTACCCAGGATGTGGACCTGGACGAACATCCTTTTACTCTCGCCATCATGATGGCTCCTTTCCCTGAAAATTTCAAAATGCCAAAGATGAAGAAGTACGATGGTACCTCTGACCCAGACGTCCATATTACTGCGTTCAATGTGCAAATGCTAACCGTCAAAGCTAGCGATCCCATCAAATGCCGAGTCTTCCCAACCACTCTGGAAGGCTCCGCCCTGGTATGGTACTCGCGCCTTACTCCATTTTCCATTCATAATTTTGATGAGCTTAATGCTAGGTTTAATAATTACTTTGCTATCAGTCGCCCTCATCAAAACACCTCGGCTAGCCTTGTCAATTTTCGGCAAGGCCCCACCGAGTCTTTGCGTGACTTCATGAATAGATTCACACAGGCCACTGCGCAGATAATGGATTTGCAATCAGGAGTGGCTTTGTTTGCCATCTTAGAGGCATTAAGGCTAGGGTCGTTCGTGGACAAGTTAACTCGAAAAAAACCAGCCAACATGGAGGTCTTAAAAAGAAATTTTCAAAACTATCTAAATAGTTTGATGAATTATTACGTAATTCATCAATTCTGTCTCATGAATATAGAAGTCTTAAAAAGAAATTTTCAAAACTATCTAAAGAATTTGATAGGGTTTGCATGGAGAAAATAAGTCTTGTAAATGAAAATAACAAACTGAAATCAGAGAATGTCAGTCTAACTGACAAACTCAAGTGTGAGCCAACTGTCTCCTGTGATGTTGCAAAACTGAAACAAGATGTAACATATCTGACAGACACTCTGTCTAAATTTGTAGGTGGCTCGGATAAGCTTAGTTTAATTTTAAGTTACTCTAGGTCACCACATGATAAGTCTGGCCTTGGCTATGACAAATAAAAGCATGAAGCATCTTATAAAAAGTCAAAACCACATGTGCATAATAGGACCTCAAAATCTCAAACACAACATGTGAAAACTAAACTATGCTCGTCCAACACTTACTGTAAAGTGTGTGGAAAAAGTGGTTACATAACATCTAGATGCATACATTATAAGCATATTAAACATGCTAGTCCAGTGACTACTAACAAGAAAGGACCCAAGTCAATTTGGGTACCTAGAGATAAGATTGTACTTGTTGCAGACTTGCTTAACAATAGGAAAGAAACACACATTCTGGTACTTGGACAGTGGTTACTCACGTCACTTGACGGGAGAAGGGTGTATGTTCCAAGACCTTAAACATATGGATGGTGACTGGGTTAC
This sequence comes from Sophora flavescens, assembly GCA_030762895.1. Taxonomy (NCBI): domain Eukaryota; kingdom Viridiplantae; phylum Streptophyta; class Magnoliopsida; order Fabales; family Fabaceae; genus Sophora; species Sophora flavescens. Next base: position 49,949,192 of record CM061067.1, on the reverse strand, counting down.
CTTTGGAGGTAATCAGAAAAGGAAGATCACTAGAGTAGAGCTTGATGAAGCTATTGCAGATTTGAATCTCAAGGACTCTAAATTTCAAGCAAATGTCAAACCTGATGTTCAAGTGGACGACCTTCAATAACATGAGTCAAAAGCTTCAACCTCTGAACAAGAAATTGTTTAGAGATCTTGGTACTTCAGGAATTATCATCTACAAGATCAAATCATTGGGAATCCTAGTGATAAGCTAAGAACCAGATCTACATTCGAAGAACGAGATGATTCTGCCTTAGTCTGAGTTAGAACCAAAGACAGTAGACGAGGCTCTATTGGACGAGGGCTGGATTCTTACAATGTAGGAAGAACTGGACCAATTTGAGAGAAGCGAAGTGTAGACTCTTGTACCTTTACCAAAAGATAAATCAGTTATTGGAACCAAATGGTTGTACAGAAACAAACTTGATGAAAATGGTAAGGTAGTAAAAAATAAAGCGAGACTTGTAGCACAAGGTTATTCTCAAGAATAAGGTATAGACTATACTGAAACTTTTTGCACCAGTTGCTAGATTTGAGGCTATTCACATCTTATTATCATTTGCTTGCACATCATAATATAATGTTATATCAAATGGATGTAAAAAGTGCCTTTCTAAACGGTGTTATTAGTGAGGAAGTATATGTTATGCAACCTCCGGGTTTTGAAAGTGAAACCCAACCCGAACATGTATATAAGCTAAAGAAAGCCTTATATGGTGTTAAACAAGCTCCTAGAGCTTGGTATGAAAGGTTAAGTTCATTCTTAATGGACAATGGATTTAGTAGAGGAAAGGTTGATACATACTTATTTAGAAAATCCAATAAATCAAGTTTTATTGTTGTTCAAATATATGTTGATGACATAATCTTTGGTGATACTAATGAATCTCTATATAAAGAATTCTCTAAGCTTATGCAGAAAGAGTTTGAAATGAGTATGATGGGAGAACTCAAGTTCTTTCTTGAACTTCAAGTGAAGCAAACAGTGGACGAGGTGTATATCCATCAAACTAAGTATACAAAGGAATTATTAAAAAATTCAAGATGGTTGATTGCAAACCAATGAATACCCCTATGCATCCGACGTTCATACTGAACAAAGATGACAAAGATAAGAAGGTAGACCAAAAGGTATATAGAGGTATGATAGGATCTCTGCTATATCTTACTGCGTCTTGACCTGATATTATGTTCAGTGTATGCTTATGTGCTCGATTTCAATCTGATCCAAGAGAATCTCATTTATCAGCAGTTAAGAGATTATTTAGATATTTAAAAGGTACTACTAATATGGGTTTGTGCTCTAAGAAAATTGATGATTGCAGATTAGTTGGTTTTTGTGATGTTGACTATGCTGGAGATAGAATAGAAAGAAAAAGTACCAGTGGAGGATGCCACTTCAATGGAGCTAATCTAGTCTCAAGGTCAAGCAAAAGACAAAGCACTGTGGCCTTATCAACTACTGAAATTGAGTATATTTCGGCTGCTAATTGCTGCTCACAACTTCTGTGGATCGAACATCAATTGGAGAACTACAATGTATTTGTAAGTAGTATTCCACTTATGTGTGATAATACTGCTGCAATAAATCTATCTAAGAATCCAATATTGTATTTTAGAGCTAAACATATAAAGATTAAACATCACTTTATAAGTGATTATGTTCAAAAAGGTGTTTTTGATATACAATTTGTAGATATTGACCATCAATGGGAAGATATCTTTACTAAAACTCTTGCAGAGGACAGATTCATATTTATTAGAAAACATCTTAATATGATTTGTGTGGATTAACTATGCGTCCAATGCTTGCGTCTATTGCATAAGTGTGTCCAATGCATGTTGCATGCACGTCTATTGCATGAGTGCATCCGATACATGTTGCATGTGCATCCAGTGAGTATAGTGTATATTGATTGTTTGCATGGTTTTATCAGACTCGTCTATGCTATCTATTGTTATATTTGCATTAATTTATGTCCAATACATCAATCCTATCAATAGCTTATTATGGTTTCAAAAACCTGCGCCACATCAGTCGAGTGTAGAAAGTAATTCTCTTCAAATTCCAAACCTTTTTAAGTAATACTCTTTCCCTCTGAAAAACCATTCACAATCTTCTCTTTTGAATCCTCGAGTGTACTATGTTTTCTTGCTTCCAAATACTAGCTCTCAAACCTTCAATAATGGCTTCCTCTTCTGGTGGTTTCAATGTGGACAAGTTGAACCTTGCTTCTAAACATCATTTCAACTTTGGGATTATGCAAGAATACAACTTGGATGTAAGCAAGAATGTTAATGCTGCTGGCTGGGGAGGACTTTTCGTAGAGAAAGTCTCTATCTACCCTAACCTGATTAAGGAGTTCTGGGGAAACCTTCAAGTTTCATGAATGTCTGAGATTTCTGCTGAAGTTCTCGAAAAAAAGATAGTGGTATCTGAAAAGACCATCTCTGATGCTATCAACTGCCCTCAAGAAGGAGTGGTTTTCACTGATTCATGGGAGACAGACCTTGGTGGTTCTGAAGTAATAGCTGCCTTCATAATGAGAGAAGACACGGTAAGAAATAATTCCTGGAAGTCAATGGAGATGAAGGATCATGTTCGCATTCTTCATCAATTAATGAACAAGGTGGTTTGCAAAAGACTGGGTCGAAGGACAACTCGCCAGCTCTACACAAGTTTTGTCTATGCCATCTAATCACGGAGACTAAAATCAACCTGCTCCAACTCAGAAGAGAACAAGGAATGTGATCTTTTCTCATAATGAAGATGAGCATGATGAGGACAATATCCCCATCAGTGCTGTTTTGAAGAAGCAGAAAATTGTTGTTGTTGCTACTGATGTTTCTGTTCCTACCAAGAGAAGGCAACCCTCAAGAAAAGCTTAGTCTTGTGTGACTTCTGTGGTAAATATCTCTACTAGTGATCTTGTTCAATTAGCTGTAGATGCTTTGGTAGAGAGTTTAGAAAGTAGGGAACTAGGGATGACACCGGTACTGCTGCTATGATTGTTGACACTGATGTGTACATACCCACACTACAGCCTCACCTGTAAACTCACCTATAAAAACCTCACCAAATAGACCATACTTTTAACCCATAATACCTGCAGATGATCCCTGGTTCAATCAACCAGATGATGTAGGGATTAACCCTGGAGCCCCCTTTCCCAAAATACCTAGAACCAAATTACCTTACACTCACTCTTCAGTTCTCTGATGGCAAAATTGAAAGCTGGGCCAAAGTAAAAAGAGACTGGAAAATCCTCTACCATCAACATGAACCTGAACCTGTTTCAACCAGACCTTTCTATCCTTTACCAGAATATGAGTATGAACTTGAGTCCATACAATACCGAGAATACCTACCCATTCCATATGTGCCAAACCACAACAATCCTCTTCCATCCACTCTGCATAACCACATTGGACCTGCCCTTACTCACCTTCCACTACAAAATTCCCACCAAGAAAAATCTACCCAAACCTCATCAAATCCCCTCCTTTCAAACCTTTCACAGATGGTGTCAACAGGCACATCATACCAGTGTGGGAAACTGACCATTTCAAAGCAAATGCTCCATCAATCATCCATAAAAGGTTAAGAACAGAAGGAAGACCTAAATTCATTCTGGAGAGAGAATCTTCTTGGGAGACTTTCTAACATCCAAGTATTTATGACAGAGCTGTGAGTCTTGTGGACCACCTCATGTATGCCTTCATGCAGAATGAGTTTGAATTACGAAGATATGTCAAGGCTGCAAACTTTGTCCCTCCAACATGACTGTTTCACACCAAGAAGAAGACAAAGATTGGTGTCAAACCCTATATGATTGCTCCAAGATTACCAATGATAGATCTGAACAAAGACAAGGATCTGAAGAAGCAGAGGAGCACTGCAAAGAAACTAGAAGACAGTTCCTGCTTTATCAATCCTGATACTGCCGAACCTTATGATCAAAATATGATTAATTTCTGGTTGTCACAGCCAGTTGAAGACATTGATCAAGATTTTGCTTTTACCATTTGGGCAAATCACATGCTGGACTATGCTAAGGAAGCTTCTTCTTCTAGTCTGAGTGATGAAGAGAAAAGAAGAATTCCTAAAGTTAGAGGCAAATGTGGACTCTCAAATGCCATATTCTTCATTTACAAGGACACTTTTTGGATTCCTGTCATCAGTCTTGTCTATGAAGAACGCTCTGTCCACTGGGCTAAAGAGCCGCCTCCTCCTGTACTCACCTTTGCTTCATCACCACCACCATCTCCACCTTCAGAGCACACTGATGAGAAAATAATAATCGAAGACCTGTTATGGATGTTGACTCTGTTCAACCAGTTGCTGAGGTTGAGGAAGTTACTGAGTCTATTGCTCTACCAAGCACTTTTGAGAAACACTCATCTCAGCCAATGGCTCTGACTGTCATTCATCCTAATGAGCACCCTCCAACTTCCAGAGCTCTAGACACTATTCCAAGCCTAGCACATGCTTAAGACAGTGCTGAAAGTTCAAGGCCCTCACTACCTCCTAACTTTGAAGAGACAATTGGAAAATTATAGAAGAGAGAGTAAAGGTTGAGGTCAAGGAACAAGTGAGAGAGCAATTTGCAGAATCCCTGACTCCAATGAATGTAATGATCAACCAGATGTTGAGCATTGTGCAAAGTTTTCAACAGAGTCACAATCTGCCAACTCAACCTCATCCATCTCCACCAAACCAGAACCCTCCTTCACCACCTCCACCCTCTTCTTAGCCTTCTTTTATTCCTTTATATTGACAATGATGGTCCACTCTTGTTTCCTTTTTGTCTGATGACAAAAAAGGGGGAGAAAGGATATAGAAATTAAATTTTATATGATATGATTTTGCTATCTGTTTTTGGACTTACAAGCTCTGTTAAAATAGTTAACTTTGATACTATGTTTTCAACATGACTGATCTAATATGTTAAAACCGTTATATGTTGCTGCTTATCTGTTTTACTCTTTAAGTTTGAATGCTTTGTCTTAGGGGGAGCTCTATAGCTCTCTTAGACTTTGCTCACTCAAATTTAATTGGTTTTTGTCATCATCAAAAAGGGGGAGATTGTTAGAACCAAAGTGGTTTTGGATTAAAATAATCTCTTTAAGTTTTGATGTTAACAAAAAGGTTAAATTTGTATGGTAAAGTATTTGTCAAAGATCTAACTTGTTTGTTTTAAGTATGCAGGGATTACTTGATGTTATGCGAGTCAGAGGAACTAATATTTAAAGTATGGAATCTACAGATTCTAGTTCAAACCTCTAGACCAGTCTACAACTCTTGGTAAAATTCTGAGTCTTTAGCTTTTTGGTAGACGAGATCGTTAAAATAAGAATAGACGAGGTCTTAGAATTAACTAAGGAAGAAGCGTTACTAAAACACAAAGTAACCTAGTAGACGAGCTCCATATGCCACGTCATTGGACAAAGCTTCTCATTAAGGACTTAGCAAGTCCAAAGACTTGTGTGGACGAGCGCCTCTACCATATTAGTAGACGAGCGCTTCTGTCAATTTAGTGGGCGAGCGCTTCTGCCACTTTAGTAGACGAGCGTTTCTGCCACATTAGTAGACGAGCGCTTCTGCGACATTAGTAGACGAGCCCTTCGGCCACATCAGTGGACGAGCAGAATTAAACTCTTGTATAGATGCGTTCTTAAAACCAAGTAGACGGATATATATGTTCTATATCTTTGCTACCTTGAATATGAGATTTAATACAATCTAGTCCACAATGAATTTATTTCAAATGATTGCTTATTTAATTCAAAGAATATATGTCATTTACCTTGATGCTTCTTTTGTATAAAATCTTTATCTCTTGGATAAAAGAACTTCGTACCATCGAAACCATAAACCTTTGTACTCTGTCAAAATACATTGTTGTAAAGATCAAGTCAAGTACAAAGATGGTAAGTCAGAAAGCAACCTATGGTACAATAGAGAAGTGACAGTTCTACTTTGAGCATTCCTCTGTTAAACAAAAGCACTTCTTAGTGAAGCATATCAAGTTATCAGTCTCAATGGATCCAAGCATTTAATGCTAAGTCTAAACGGATACAATTTAAAGACCGTTGAAGAAGATCAAGATAGAGAAGCACTTCAGCTATATATATATTTGAAGAACTTCAAGAAGTGAAGAGACATAGATTCAATATATAGATATACGCAGTAACACAAGCTCTGATATCATAGTGCAAAAACTCTATTGAAATTGTAACACAAATTTACTTGTAAATCTTGTTGATCTTAAACTTTCAAATCCTCACACATAGTGAAGACACCATAACAGAGGATGGACGATATGCAGAACAACCATAACAGAGAAGACACCTACACGACATCCTACGTGCAGACGGACGCCACCAACCATGCTACCCTGGATGTGGACCTGGACGACCATCCTTTTACTCTCGCCATCATGATGAGTACTTTCCCTGAAAATTTTAAAATGCCAAAGATGAAGAAGTACGATGGTACCTCCAACCCAGACGTCCATATTACTGCGTTCAATGTGCAAATGGTAATCTTCAAAGCTAGCGATCCCATCAAATGCCGAGCCTTCCTAACCACTATGGAAGGCTCCACCCTGGTATGGTACTCGCGCCTTACTCCCTTTTCCATTCATAATTTTGATGAGCTTAATGCTAGGTTTAATAATTACTTTGCTATCAGTCGTCCTCATCAAAACACCTCGGCGAGCCTTGTCAATTTTCGGCAAGGCCCCATCGAGTCTTTGTGTGACTTCATGAACAGATTCACACAAGCCACTGTGCAGATAATGGATTTGCAATCGGGAGTGGCGTTGTATGCCATCTTAGGGGCATTAAGGCCAGGGTCGTTCGTGGACAAGTTAACTCGGAAAAAACCAGCCAACATGGAGGAATTAAATAGGATTGCAGCAGGTTATATTGATATGGAGGAAATCACAGCCTCCAACATGGCACACTTTAATCCGACTGCAAATGGCACTCGACCGAAAGAGGACAAAAGGCCGATGAAAGACAAAAATGATCGAAGACACAATGCTGGCATCCCCAGATATGAGCATTATACCCCATTGAATGCCAGTCGAACAACTGTTAAGCAAGAGGCATGCAACGTCAATTTGCTCCAACTCCCTCCTCGGGGACAAACCCTAGAAGGAGCCGATTTGACCCTGCATTGCTGATACCACCAAAATAGAGGGCACAACACTAAGGAATGTCGAGCTTTGAAAAATGTGATCTAGGATCTGATTCAGCAAGGACATTTAGGACGGTATATTATGAGCATCGGAATGATCATCGTGATGATAGCACGGGAAATTACATAAGAGGATGAATTCCCCGAGATGATGGGCGCAGGGAAAGGAACAAGCATCGAAGTCCTTCCCGGCATCAAAACCCGGACCACTCCGTCCGTGGTGTAATCAACACCATCTCGGGTGGGTTCTCCGGAGGTGGAACCTCAAATTCAGCCCGCAGGAGACACCTCCGAGAACTCCGCATGGTTGGTTCTCTAATGCAAGCATCTCCGATTCAACTTTCCATCACCTTCTCAGATGAAGATTTCAAGGGGGTAACACCCAACCTGGATGATTCAATGGTAATAATGGTCGAGGTGGCTAATTTCGCAGTAAAAAAGGCTCTGGTCGATCAGGAGAGCTCGACGGATATTTTGTACTGGACGACTTTCAACAAACTGGGACTTTCGGTCACAATGCTGAAACCTTACAGTGGTGATTTGGTAGGGTTTTCTAGAGAACAAGCCGAAGTACGAGGATATGTCGAGCTGCTAACAACATTTGGGGAACCTCCTTTGTCCCGAATCATCACGGTAAAATTCTTGGTGATCAATGCAGAAGCGTCTTATAACATCATGATCGGAAAACCTTCACTAAACATGATCGACGCGATAGTTTCAACCCCGCACCTCACTCTCAAATTCCCAGCACCCATAGGAGAAATTGTGTCCATCAGGGCTAATCAAAATGTGGCAAGACAATGTTATTTGGACAGCTTAAAGGTAGGAACCTGAGAGGACGATAGAGAGATACGAGCCCAACCAGCAGATAACACAGAGCCATTCCAAGTCGGGCTGAAAGAAGGGCAGAATGCGAAGTTAGGGGTGACCCTTACCAAAGAAATCAGAACGGAAGTACAGAGGGTGTTGATAGAGAACAAAGACTTGTTTGCATGGACAACCTCGGACATGCCCGGGATAGATCCCAATTTTGTCTGCCACCGATTGAACATAGATCCGGAAGAAAGCCAGTGGCGCAAAGAAGAATGAAGGTAGGACAAGACCGAAGGCAAACAGTTAAAGAAGAAATCGAGAAACTACTACAGGCGGGTTTCATCCACGAAGCCGAGTATACCACCTGGTTGGCAAATGTCGTTCTAGTGAAGAAAGCAAACGGGAAGTGGTGTATGTGCACTGATTGCACATATTTGAATAAAGCATGTCCCACAGATTCATATCCACTCCCCAGCATTGACAGACTCGTTGACAGATCCACGGGGCATGCCATCCTCAGCCTTATGGACGCGTACTTTGGATACAATCAGATAAAAATGTGCCCCCCGATGAAGAGCACATTGCTTTCATCACGGAGGGAGTCAGTTATTGTTATAAAGTAATGCCGTTCGAATTAAAGAATGCTGGAGCAACTTACCAGAGACTGATGGACAAGGTCTTCGCGGACCAGATCGGATGAAACATGGAGGTGTACATAGATGATATGATTGTGAAATCGAAATCTCCTGATCAACATGTTCAAGATTTGGAAGAAATCTTCAAACAACTCAGACGGCACAACATGCGTCTCAACCCAGCAAAGTGCAGCTTCGACGCCCAGGGCGGAAAATTCCTGGGTTTCATGTTAACTTGTCGAGGAATCAAAGTTAACCCCGACAAGTACAGGGCGGTAATTGAGATGCGGAGCCCCAGCAATGTGAAAGAAGTTCAACGCTTAGCCGGTCGAGTCGCCTCATTGCAAAGATTCCTACCTAAATCAGCAGACAAGCCCGCTCATTTCTTCAAAGTTCTAAAGAATTAATCCTAAAGACTTCAAATGGACCGAAGAATGTGAAGAGGCTTTTCAGCAGTTAAAAAATTTCTTAGCTTCGCCCCCAATCTTGACAAAACCTACTCCCTGGAAAGATCTATTATTGTATCTGTCAGTTAGCCAGCATGTGACACCTTTCTACCCCGCCTGTTAATATAAAACATTTATTTAAATGAGGTAATTATAAAACATGCATTTATTTAGAAAAAAATAAAAACTTGGATAACAAGGTTTCACATCTTAACAAAAACAATGCGAAAATAACATAGTTTTAAAACAGTAAAACATAAACAAGACAGATAAAGAAAAACCCAACCCCGATGTCACATACAGAGCAGGTATAACCAAAATCCGGATACATCACGGAAACAAACTAAACAAGTAACAAAACTAACAACTATAACTCAGCATTCTAACTAGAGTCGCGGCTCTTCAGAGTCACTCATCCACTGGCTGCTCACCGTCCTCTGCATAAGGAAATACATGCAACAACAAAAACAGGAAAATAGGGAGTAAGAAATCATGTAAACACAACGGCATGGGAATATGAAATAAGATGAATATACATCATAGCATGGCATAGCAATATAACAACATACAATATTTATACATCATCATATAATACCATAACAACATGTTAATCATCCAACATATGCTATGCAGTACAGTGCAACCCTACTCCACTACTCCATCAATGCATGTGGATCCAACTTACTCGAGAAGTCAACTTCGGAGTTACATATCCATATTGGCCAAAAAGTACCAACACCATCAATTCCCCAAACCATTGAGGAACCCCTTGGATAGCCGACGTATCATAACTGGATACGCTACCTCGGGGGCGCACGGTTCACAAAACCATGGGTGAACCACCCGAGACTTGGGCCAGATCATCATAACTAGGAAGACCTCCCCTATGTTGAATATTCCCCTCAATATCAACTCCAATGCTCTATGCAAATGGCACAACAACACACAAGGCAACCACCTCCTTTGCTTAGGCCTAAAAACACCCAAGACTTATCACCAACATCAACATTAACACATTAGACCCACACCGTGGGGTCAAGGCCCCCTTGACCAAAAAGCACCAAGGTCCAACATAACAACATCTTGACCAAAATGCATCGAGAGCACTTTGACCAAAAAGCACCAAAGCGTGACAACGTACGGTAACCCATCGGGTACCGGCTTCACCAGCTTATCAGTCTTTGTTATCTTAATTGATCTTTAATTAAGTTATCTATCTTGTTATCATTTGATTAGTGTATTATTACATCATCTGGGGATAATTGGGGTAAACACCTCTTTAATTCATGAATCTTAAGTTCTGAGCAGTAGGGGGAAGCACGGGCATACTAAACCCCCAGCACGGTCGTGCTACCACTTAAGTGGAGCACTGTCATGCTCACTGTCCTGCACGGTCGTGCTCAATGCGCGGCCTGTTTTTCAGAATTTAACTGGGATCACGGCCTTGCTCCCTGTTCAGCACAGCCGTGCTCCTGGGCAGGGCCATACTGTTCTGGGCAGAATTTAACGTGTTCTTGGAGTTTATGCTCCCTAATTCTCTCAAATCAGATCCTAGGGTCTTAACTAAAACATTCGGCATGAAACTTCACCCCTCACTAACACAGTTCATGTCTTATGAAGCTTGGGGAATTAATCCCTTAATTCCTATGTTAACTAAGATTCCTAATTAAGTCAATTAGAGTCTTATTAACATATTCAACATAACGGTAACATCATCATCAATAACATATCCAGTCAATGTGATCAACATAATCCATGTCATAACAACAACATTCATAATCATGGGTATTCATACCAATTCAACAAAAACTCATGGCATACGATAATTCAATAGGCATACCACATCGTGAACAACTCAACAATTATAACAAATAGGCATACCAATTAATCCAATTAAACATATAAACAATTCATTCATACAACCAGGCAGATCATGACATCAATACATTATAACGATAATAAACGGGCTATAGGAACCCCTAATCTTATGCTACTCCCTAGCCTAGTGTATACACTATTCTTCTCCATTAACTGGTATGAGGTTCGCGTTTCAAAATAAGAAATAAGATCCACTAGGGTCCTGTCTCACTAGCGCTTGTCTACGACCTTAAGGACGCCAAAGAGACACTTTGGTTCAATTCTAAGATCAAGAAATCAAAAGAAAGAGATCAAGAACTTGAAATAAAGAACACAAGGAACCAAGTGCACGAATTTTACCTTTTCTAAAGTCCCAAACAGCAGGCACAACGAATCCCTATTCGTAGCGATTCTCTCCTATCAAGAAGCAGTGAAGAACGGTGCAAGAACGGGTTTCCTAGAGAGAGTTTTAGGGAGAAAAACCATAAGGATTCAAAGTGGAAGGAGGGAGGAAGTTTTGAGTGTTGCTGTCATGTAAACTAGGTTTAGGTCGAGTATAATGATATATATATGAGTTTGAATCAAAACGGGTTCCTATTTCAGCCCAAACTGTATACAATTCGGTATTTTGACCATAACTTGAGATACAAGTTTCTGATTGAGGCGTTCTTGATGTCTTTAGAAATATCAGAGAAATATCTACAAATTAATTTCTAATGATCGAATCCTAAATCGGACTCTAAGATGGTCAAAAGTTCGATGGAAGTTTAGAGACTGATTTGGTAGTTATTCCTAGAAAGGATCCTTAGGAAATTATGATAAGGTCTTAAGATATAAACAAAAAGAGGATGATCCTATATTGATAAGGACTCAAATATGATTGGCTGAGGGGCTAAAATCTAAGAAAAATACTATCTCTATTTAAATACTAAATCACACGATATCTTATCATATCATTCTTAATCGCTTATTATTAATAAAATCACATATCATATATTAACATATAAAATCAAACATTAAGAGACAAAATCTCATATTAATGCAAATAATCATATATTAATATACATATTATCATATGCAATAATATATACACATATATATAAATATCAAACATATATATACCAGAACTAACACATAAAAACATAAAGGAGAATCTTGAGGTGTTACAATTCCATCCCCTTATAAAAATTTCGTCCTCGAAATTTCTATCTCCTTAACTGGTTAAACTTTCATCAATTAGGTGCATATGTTGGGTTGAGTCCACGGACTTAGAGGCTCCAGCTCCACTACCCTTCCGCCGCACACTCTGAATCCTGCTAGCACTCCGTGGTTCTGACTTTTATCCTTTACAGTTCCTGCTGAGGTGACCATATTTGCCACACTTGAAATAGATGATGTTCGGTTCCTTGCATTGATAGGTATAGTGACCTTATCCACATTTTCCAAATATGACATGTTTAGGATAATCCCAATCCTTGGGCTTACCTGCTGATAACTGTGATTCCTTGCCATTCTTCTTGAAGTCTATGCCGATGACATTGTCTCACCTCGTTCTTCTGATCTTCGTCCTTACTGCTCTCGATCTCTGAACTTTGGCTGCTTGTGATCCTGTTCTCGTAAGCATCCTCGAAGATTTTAAACTTGTTCACCAAGGTAGGAAAGACTCGGATCTCCTGATAACAGATGGCTTGCTTGCTTTCATCCCTCTACCAACCGTAGTCGTTGGAGTAATTCTCAAGGACACATGATCACCTTCCTGGAATTCGAGCGCCTTCCTCCTTTTGTCATGGTAGCTCTTTTGCCTACTCTATGTCATTCTCATCTTTTCCTGAACCATCGCGATCCTTTCTGTTGTTTCCTGGACTATCTCCGGCCCTAGCACCACAATATCACTAGGTTCACTCCAACACAAGGGTGTCCTACATATCCTCCCAACTACCAGACTGTTCTAGCACACAATCTCTCAACAAGTCCTCTAAGGACTGGATGGTTCTCTCAGAATGACCATCAGTCTTAGGGGGATAAGCTGAAAATAGCTAGAAATAGCAAGAAGCAGCCCAAGAAGCCCAAGAACAAACAAAAGGGCAAGGGCAAGGGCAAGGCCATCAACAAGATCAAACCCAGTACTTCTGGTTTGAAGCCTGTGGGTGGTGTGGCTAAGGAAGGCAATTGCTTCCACTGTGGTCGGACCGGACATTGGAAGAGGAACTGCCCAAAATACCTGGAAGAGATCAAGAAGAAGAAGGGAAGTGAGACTTCCGCTTCAGGTATGTTTGTTATAGAAGTCAATTTATCTACTTCTGCATCATGGGTATTAGATCTTTGGATGTGGTTCTCACATTTGTACAAATGTGCAGGACCTAGACAGGAGTAGACCATTGACAAAGGGCGAAGTCGATCTACGAGCCGGAAATGGAGCAAAGGTTGCTGCTTTAGCTGTAGGGACTTATGTATTGACTTTGCCCACTGGGCTTACTATTCAGTTAGAGAACTGTTATTTTGTGCCTGCAATTAGCAGGAATATCATTTCCGTTTCTTGTTTGGACAAGATTGGTTTTTCTTTTATAATAAAGAACAAAAGTTGTTCTATTTATTTGGATGATATTTTCTATGCTAGTGCACACATGAGTAATGGACTTTATGTCCTTGATCTTGAAATGCCCATCTATAACATAAATACTAAGAGGTTCAAACCAAATGAGTTGAACCCGTCTTATCTTTGGCATTGTCGTTTAGGCCATATAAATGAGAAGCGCATTTCGAAGTTCCATAAAGATGGACTCTTGGACTCATTTGATTATGAATCATATGAGATATGTGAGTCTTGTTTATTGGGAAATATGACTAAAGCTCCATTCACCTAAGCAAGGTGAAAGAGCCAACGATCTTTTGGGTCTTATACATAGCGATGTATGCGGACCCCTAAACACATTAGCTAGAGGTGGTTTTCAGTACTTCATCACATTTACTGATGATTTCAGTAGATATGGATTTGGGTATCTTATGAAACATAAATCGGAATCCTTTGAAAAGTTCAAGGAATTCAAAAATGAGGTACAAAACCAACTTGGTAAAAATATTAAAGCTCTTCGATCAGATCGAGGTGGTGAATATTTGAGCCTAGAGTTTGATGATCATCTGAGAGAGTGTGGGATTTTATCTCAACTCACTCCACCTGGAACACCACAATGGAATGGTGTTTCTGAGAGGAGAAATCGAACCTTGTTGGACATGGTTCGGTCTATGATGAGTCATGCAAACCTTCCAAACTCTTTCTGGGGACATGCTCTATTAACAACAGCTTTTACACTTAACCGTGTTCCATCCAAAACGGTAGAAAAGACACCATATGAGATATGGACTGGTAGACGACCCAGCATATCTTTTATGAAGATTTGGGGTTGTGAAGCATATGTAAAACGTCAAGTTTCTAATAAGCTTGATCCCAAATCTGATAAATGCTTCTTTGTGGGGTATCCCAAAGAAACCAAGGGATACCAATTCTATAATCCTTCCGAAGGCAAAGTGTTTGTCGCACGGACTGGTGTATTCCTAGAAAAGGAGTTTATCTCCATAGGAACCAGTGGGAGGAAGATAGAACTTGAAGAAATTCAAGAATCACAGAGTAGTGACCTACCATTGGTGGAACAGGAGCAACCTTCACAAAATGTTGTGGAGGAACAACCTGCTCCAGTAGCACAAGACCAGTGTAGGTCTAACAGGATATGTCACCAGCCTGAGAGATATGGATTTCTCATGACTCCACAAGGTGATGTATTGCTCATGGATCAAGATGAGCCTATGACCTACCAGGAGGCCATCATTGGCCCAGAATCTGAGAAGTGGCTTGAGGCCATGAAATCTGAGATGGATTCCATGTACACCAACCAGGTATGGACCTTGGTAGAGCCACCTGAAGAGGTAAAACCTATAGGGTGCAAGTGGGTTTTCAAAAAGAAAACTGACATGGATGGTAAGGTACATACCTTTAAGGCACGATTGGTGGCCAAGGGTTTCAAGCAAATTCATGGTGTCGACTATGATGAGACCTTTTCACCTGTTGCGATGCTTAAATCCGTCCGGATCTTACTTGCTATCGCTGCATACCATGATTATGAGATATGGCAGATGGATGTCAAAACTGCCTTCCTTAATGGAAAGCTTCTTGTGGATGTGTACATGACACAACCTGAAGGCTTTGACATTTCAGAGGATGCCGGAAAGGTATGTAAATTGCAGCGATCAATCTATGGATTGAAGCAAGCTTCCGTAAGTTGGAACCTTCGTTTTGATGATCTTTGTAAGACGATGACGGATTCATCAAAAATGAAGATGAACCTTGTGTCTACAAGAAGGTTAGTGGGAGCATTGTTGTTTTTCTGGTGTTATATGTAGATGACATATTACTCATTGGAAATGACATCCCTACACTACAAAATGTAAAGACATGGTTAGGGAATTGCTTCTCTATGAAAGATTTGGGTGAAGCTACCTATGTATTGGGGATCAGGATCTATAGGGATAGATCGCTGAAATTGCTTGGCCTAAGTCAGAGTACATACAAAGACAAAGTGTTGAGACGCTTTAACATGCATGAATCCAAGAAAGGACTATTGCCTATGTCACATGGTATATGCCTATCAAAGGCGCAATCCCCTTCCACTCAAGAGGATAGGGATCGCATGAGTAAGATTCCATATGCATCCGCAATTGGATCTATCATGTATGCCATGTTATGTACTCGACCAGATGTATCGTATGCTTTAAGCATAACGAGCAGGTACCGATCGATCCGGTGAAAGTCACTGGTCTCATCGTCAAGAACATCCTTAAGTACTTGAGAAGAACTAAGGATTCGTTCTTGGTATATGGAGGCGAGGAAGAGCTTGCTGTAATAGGTTACACCGATGCTAGCTTCCAGACCGATAAGGATGATTCCAGATCGCAATTTGGTTATGTGTTCTGCTTGAATGGCGGGGCTGTAAGCTGGAAGAGTTCAAAGCAGGAGACAGTTGCCGATTCTACTACAGAGGCTGAGTATATTGCCGCCTCCAATGCAGCAAAGGAGGCTGTTTGGATCAGGAAGTTCATTACTGAGCTTGGTACGGTTCCTAGTATTGTGGACCCCATTGATCTCTATTGTGATAACAATAGGGCCATTGCACAAGCTAAGGAACCTAGATCTCATCAGCGATCCAAGCATATACTTAGGCGCTTCCATCTCATTCGAGAGATTATCGATAGAGGAGATGTGAAAATATGCAGAGTACCAACGCTTGACAACGTTGCTGACCCACTTACGAAACCTCTTGCTCAACAGAAGCATGAAGGTCACACTAGATCGATGGGCATTAGATTTATGCCTGATTGGCTCTAGTGCTAGTGGGAGATTGTTGGTGTAAGCCCTAGAGGCCAATGTATTTCTTTAGACTTACATTTGTATCTTGCTATTATATATATATGATATGAGGCATTCCAGTTTATTGTGTTACTTGTTTAAACATAATAAAGTCCTTAGAATGGAAATTTCAGTTTAATAGAATATCAAGTATATGACTTGATCGTGAGATACTATTGAACAATGATATCCTATTCTTAAATATCCGTAGTCAAGTATTTTATTAATAAGGACAATAATAATACAATTGAGACTATTATGTGTGCAGACTGATGACCACATCTCACGGGTCATAGATATGAGATATCGAGTTGCCACATAGGTACACATTAAGGTAATGATGTACTGGATTGACCCGCCATGAGAACACTACATGGAGCGTTATGTGAGTG
The DNA here is from genome assembly GCA_030762895.1 of Sophora flavescens. NCBI lineage: Eukaryota > Viridiplantae > Streptophyta > Magnoliopsida > Fabales > Fabaceae > Sophora > Sophora flavescens. The sequence goes on along the minus strand of CM061067.1, from coordinate 49,932,423 downwards.
TCATAAGTAGTTCTCATAGTGACAATGGTGCATGCAATCCTTCGACCTGAAATCACTACGATCCCTACATGAGGAGTCGTGTGCTTTAATATCGTCAAACGTCATCTGTAATAGGATGATTATAAAGATGGTCATTGGGCATACCACGAGCCATGAAGAGGGATGTGAGTGACCTAGATGGAATTTGTCCCTCCTACATGACAGGAGTAATATCTGTGGGCCCCCCTGATAGAGTGAGACTGTAAAATGCATGGCCATGCTGAAATGAGTCAATATGAGATATTGACCTCATTTGTTGTTAAGTCTACTCGGGTATCAGGGAACATGATATTGAACCATACAAGGGTGACACATTCTATGCCTTGTGTTCAATATAGATATATGGACAAAGGGATAATAATGCACATGAATATTTGTCACAGAAAGGTTTCGTCAAATCACTGACTTTCTCACTACTTAGGTAGCAGTGATGTATTGCTAGATACCGCTCACTGTTTGTAATATTAAATGGGATTTAATGTTACTACTAACGTTTTGGGAACCTATAGGGTCACACACATAAGAGCGGATTAAAAGAAGCATTAAAAGGAGAGTTGGACTTTCCTATTGGGCCTAGCGCATAGTACATGGGCTTAGGTCAAGTGCTGCTCACTAACTCACTTAAGGAGGCGCTACTATAAGTAGAACACTTAAGTTGTTGTGCACACAAGGTTGATACCCTAGCCGCACAGAGAGAGTAAGAGTGAACAGTAAGCCTCGGTTTTGAAGCTAGCACTGCAAGACAGAGACGCTTCAGGTTCGTGACGTTGGACATTCACGGAGTCCGCTCGTGTGGATACCTCTGGAGACACCGTTCGTGCGGTGTTCGTGATAGACGAATTTCAACCAACAGCCATCGCTTCAAGAGGTAAACTTTCTAATCATGAATCATGACCATTCGCATGGATCCTTCGATGGGAATTTTTCCGCTGCGTTTTATTTTGTTTTATACGCAAATTCCCAACACCATCTTCTTCCAAGCCCCATCATGGTTGATCCTGAGCATTTAATCCTTAATTTCTGCAAAACAACACCACAAAACCGCCTTACCCGTTCCAAGGTAAAAACTAACAAGAATAAAATTAAATATGCCTAAACTATATGAAAATGTATGCAAAATGACAATGAAATATGAGGTGTAATCACACTCATCAAGAAGCATAAGCAACTACCTTGCCATTCTGCATTAACACTCCACCTAATCCTTGCTTAGAAGCATCTCAATAAACTACGAATGGTTTACTAGGATCGGGCAACGCTAAAACTGGTGCTGATGTCAACCTATTCTTAAGGGTTTGGAAACTCTCTTCACACTTAGAGTCCTACACAAACAACTATCCCTTCTTGGTGAGACGGGTTAAGGGTAAGGATAACTTAGAGAAACCTTCTGTGAACCGCCTATAGTACCCTGCTAAACCTAAGAAACTCCTAATCTCGGTCACTGACTTTGGCACTTCCCATTGGAGCACCGTCTCAACAATTATAACAAATAGGCATACCAATTAATCCAATTAAACATATAAACAACTCATTCGTACAACCAGGCAGATCATGGCATCAATACATTATAACGAAAATAAACGGGCTATGGGAACCCTTCATCTTACGCTACTCCCTAGCCTAGTGTTTACACTATTCTTCTCCCATACCTGGTATGAGGTTCACGTTTCAAAAGAAGAAATAAGGAGCACTAGGGTCTCGTCTCACTAGCGCTTGTCTACAACCTTAAGGACGTCAAAGAGACACTTTGGTTCAACTCTAAGATCAAGAAATCACGAACTTGAAAGAAAGAACACAAGGGGCAAGGTGCACGAATTTTACCTTTTCTAAAGTCCCAAACAGTAAGCACAACGAACCCCTATTCGTAGCGATGTTCTCCTATCAAGAAGCAGTGAAGAACGATGCAAGAACGGGTTCCCTAGAGAGAGTTTTAGGGAGAAAAACCATAAGGATTCAAAGAGGAAGGAGGGAGGCAGTTTTATGAGTGTTGGGGTCGTGTAAACTAGGTTTAGGTCGAGTCTAATGGTATATATATGAGTTTGGGTCATAACGGGTTCCCATTTCATCCCAAACTGTATACAGTTCGGTATTTTGACCATAACTTGAGCTAAGAGTTTCCGACTGAGTCGTTCTTGGTGTCGTTAGAAAGCTCAAAGAAATAGATACAAATTAATGTGTAATGATCGAATCCTAAATCGTACTCTAAGATGGTCAAAAGTTCGATGAAATTTAGCTACATATTTGGTAGTTATTCCTAGATAGGATCCTTAGGAGATTATGATAAGGTCTTAAGATATAAACAAAAAGAGGACGATCCTATATTGATAAGGACTCAAATATGATTGGTTGAGGGGCTAAAATCTAAGAATAACACTATCTATATTTAAATACTAAATCACACGATATCTTATTATATCATTCTTAATCGCTTATTATTAATAAAATCACATATCATATATTAACATATAAAATCAAACGTTAAGATACACAATCTCATATTAATTCAAATAATCATATATTAATATACATATTATCATATGCAATAATATATACACATATATATAAATATCAAACATATATATACCAGAACTAACACATATAAACATAAGGGTGAATCTTGAGGTGTTACACAGCAGGCCACCAGCGCAGTTTTAGTTCAAGAAGAGGCAAAACAACAGCAACTGATTCATTACATCAATAAAGTAATGCAAGGAGCGGAAACAAGGTATCAGATGATAGAGAAGCTAGCTTTGACATTAATCACAGCAGCTCGGCGGTTGAGGCCTTACTTCCAAAGTCACCAAGTGATCCTTCGCTCGGATTACCCAATAAAGCAAGTTCTTAGAAAACCTGAGTTGGCCAGACGAATGATCGCGTGGTCCGTGGAACTATCTGAATTCGATTTGAAGTATGAACCAAGGAGACACATCAAAGCACAATTCCTGTCCGACTTTGCAGCAGAACTAACCGGTGCCCTGGAGACTCCCCAAGCCGAGGTCTGTGAGATGTTCGTAGATGGATCCTCAAATGCAAAAGGCAGCTGTAACAGCCTGATTTTAATTATGTTGTTCAATCGGTTAAAATATAATTAATTATATTTTAATTTGAGAGTTAGAAAGTGTTTTTGATTAAAATAAAATCATGTTCATAGTCTAATTTATGTTAGAGGGTTACGGTAAAAATTTCGGTTGAAAATTCAGACGAAAGCCGGTCTACGTTCTCACTGCCAGTACAAGTTTACTGAGCTAGAGACCAAATTTTAATTCGTGAACGAGACGGTCAGTATTTTTATGATGTTTTGTGTGGGTTTGGAGTTTTTTGAAAAATCTTGTTCGGGGCCAAATCTCAAGGATTTCCCGGGCGAAATCATCGTGAAATACGATCGGGGAAGTCATCTGATACGCAATGGAGCAGAGCATCAAGAGGATGTAGTGACATGGAGTGACTTGATGTGAAGGCTATGACACATCTCAAAAGTGAATCTTGACTTTTTTCAAAATCTCACTTTTTCTTACATTCTCTCTCCAACCATACCTCCACCTTACCACACCTTACCTTCTTTCTTTCCCTACAAGCAAACCTTCTTTTTCTCTTATTTTTCCTCTCCCAAACCGTGACCCTCTCTCTCACTCTCTATAAATACTCTACATTTCCAAACTTCACCACTTTTCCTCCATTTTCTCTCCTTTACACCTTATTACACTTCTTCTTCTTCTCTCTTCTAAAGTTCATCTTTTTATAAAGTTTTTTACTTTAAGTTCTTCATCAAAGTTCTTCATATTTTTGAGGGTAATGATCCTATGTTGTCTATTTTTCAAGTTCTTGTCTTTATGTTCATAGTTTTGCTTTAAGTTTCCTTTAAGCTTTCAAACTTCTAAAATCTCTTAAAAATGGTAGAAAACTACGTTTGAGTTGAAACCAATTTCTATATTCCTATTTTTACTCCTACTACAACATACAAAAAGTTTGTGTAAAACAAAAATTTATAACCTTATTTTCTTGATGAGGCCGAAACCATGCTTTTTGGTTTTGGTGGGTTTTGTTTAACTTTGCTTGTATGGACTTGTATTTGAGTTCTATTCCAAGATGATCATGACCTAGGGCTCCTTTGTACTAAAGGATGTTAGGTTTAAGTGATTGGAAAAGTTTAGAGATTTTACACATTTTCATGTAAAGGCCTAAACTTTAAGTAGTTTAAGACATTGATGCTTAGTTGATGTTTCTCCAAAGTAATCATGGATTAAGGCTTCTTGATGTATAAGGATGCTAAATCCAAGGGATTGGAAAGTTTAAAATATTTTCTTGCTTTATTTTCCTATGACGGCCGAATGTAACAATTGACCTAGTATGTGTTATTTTATTTTGTTTTCCAAGATGATTATGGATTAATGCTCCTTCATGTTAAAGGATGCTATGTCCAAAAGATTGGATGATTTAAAGATCTCTAACCTCACAAACTTGTTAAGGCCGAACCTAAGGTTTCATGGTCTAAGACATTTGATTTTTCCATTTCCAAAATGATCATGGTTTCAAGCTCCTTACTATGTATGGATGCTAACCTAAAGAGATTGGAAAATTTAGAAATTCCTACCCTATTTATCTATGCTTGGCCGAAAACCTAAGTCAAGTACTTAGTGGGATTTTTAATTCAACTTTGTTAAAAGATTGTTGTTTATGAACTTCTAGCACTTAAGGATCATAAATCCAAGAGTCGCATAAATTTCAGAAACCCCTAATCCTAGTTTATTGTATGAACCGAACCTATACATTGTGGTTAGTGTTCTTTGATTGAGTTTTAATTCACGATTTCATGTTTTGTAACCTTAGACTTCCATCACGGAGGAAACGAGGACGTTCGTGGTATACCTCTTCGAGCATCTAATCTCCTTACCTTCACAGAAGGTGGAGTTAATACTTTGTGGTGTGACGATGAGGAGCTTCGAGTTCGGGAGTTCGGTGATAACCCAGGTGGGGGAAAGAACCAACCTATCGTCGGAATGGGTAAGTAGTAGATTATATAATAATTGTGTAGGGCGACCTAAACCCTACTAGTAGTCGAGTAATCGACAAGATCAAAATTACATTGGAAACCTTTTCTGAAAAACCAATGACGATTCGGGGATTGTAGGTTTATCGATGTTAGGTTGATTTTAATATTGTTGATGTTTGATTTGATTTTATTACTTTGTTGAATTGATCTTGTGCTATGTTGGTGATATGGTAATATTTTGATTGATATTGTGTTATGCATGATTTGCCTGGTTTTTATTATTATGCTTAGTGGATTTTTAAGCAAAGATATATATGTTGTCTAAGAGATGATTGTGTTGGGTGTGAGGATAATGATGATTTAGAAGTGCCTAACATAGATGAGTAATGTTAAAGAGGTGTTATGGCATAGAATATGTGTCAAGTTATAATGGAAGGTTAAGGCACTAAGATGTTAAAACGGGTTGGTGAGATTCAAGTATAGGTGTTGTTGTCCGCAACCGTGTATTGGTAATATATTACACAAGGACAAAAGTGTATTGGTAATATAATACACAAAGACAAAAGTGTATTGGTAATATAATACGCAAGGACATCTGTGTATTGGTAATATAATACACCATGTATTGGTAATATAATACACGTAAAACATTTATGTGTATTGGTAATATAATACACCGTGTATTGGTAATATAATACACGTAAAACACTTATGTGTATTAGTAATATAATACACCGTGTATTGGTAATATAATACACGTAAAACATTTATGTGTATTAGTAATATAATACACCGTGTATTGGTAATATAATACACGTAAAACATTTCTGTGTATTGGTAATATAATAAACGTAAAACACTTCTGTGTATTGGTAATATAATACACCGTGTATTGGTAATATAATACACGTAAAATCAAGAGATCTCGTAAGATCACTTCCACCTTAATGGGAATGGGGGTGGAAAACACCTTAACGGGAATGGAGGTGTGCACCAGGGGGAACATCCTAACGGGAATGAGGGTGTGCCCCGATGCAAATGAGGGATGGTGACAGGAGTGGTAGTGGCCACGATAACGTAAAGACATGGTGACAGGATTAGAGAGGTTACGTTTAAATAACGTGTTAGAATGCCTGTGAGTAAGGGTAGAGGGTGATATATATTAACCTTAGGATGATTCGTTAGTTATGTGTGTTGATTGTATGTGACAATTACTGTATAATTTTACTATGAATCTTTTCCTCTTTTTGATGATAGAATTGTTTCTTATCCCCTGTATATTTCTGTATGTTGTATTTTATCTCCTTGTGGAATTGTACGAGAAGACCCTGTGGATGAGCATAACCGGGAGGCGTTGGATGGAACTCCCTACGAACCAGAGACTGGAGGACGAGCTGTGATCCATGGTGATTAGGGTCTAGTTAGTTATGGCCCGTGCGTCTCGTGAGGCGTATTTTTATTTATGTTTTCCGCTGTTTAACTTTTTGTCTAAGTATATGCCTGTGAGGGATCCTACTGATGGGATATCCTCAACAATGTTTTGTAATATGCATAATATACTTATATTGTGACGTGTCATTCTATATGAAGTTGTATACTTTATAAGTTAAGTTTTAATCTTTACGTATTTTCACATCAAGCGTGTGATTAAGTAATTAAATAATGAGGTTTTAATCTAATGACACAAAGAGGCACAGCGGGGTGTCTCAGCAGCGGAGCTAGGGTGATCTTGGAAGGTGTAACACCCTGTATTTTACTGTTTTAAATAACAGTAATACATATAAATATGTTTATAAATTTATTTAAGTTTTAGAAAATTATTTTAAATAAACGGAGTTTATTACTCAATCCTACTTGACCATAGGAAGCTACGATTAAAATTTAGGTTGGAAAGTCAGGCGAAACCCGACACGCGAATTCCATTGACAGTATAATAATACTGTTCAAAAGACCTAATTTTAATTCGTGAACGAAGGACTTAAGTTTAGTATTTTATTTTCTATAATTCTGTATTTCTAGATTTTTTTCAGAAAAAATAAAATAATTACGGGCGGAAAGCGTAATCGGGTAGACGACGGAAGGGATTTCAGAGTTTCTAAGAGCCGATAGAGGATTTATCTTAGGATTTTGAGATGATTCAAGGGGATGAATCATATTTTTAAGTCTAGAAGGTTTTTCAGGGTTAAATAGAAAATTTAGGAATTTTACGTTTAAGCCCCTGAACTTTCTGTAAATTACCCTTTTGTCCCTAAATTAGTTTTTAAGTTTTTTTCAAGTGGATTGGGATAGAATTCTTGTTTCCAATCTCAAATGGTCATGGATTAGAAGCCCAAAATTTTCTAGTGCATGGTTTGATTCCATGAAGCCTATTTGAAACTATATAAGTTTCCTATCTTAAGCCTAATGCTTAAATTTTCAAGTGGGCCCCGCAAGAATGAACCCAAGCCCAAACTAACCCAGCCCATGCGCAAGCCCATGAGGATTTAAGGCTTCCTCATTTTTGTTGAATGACTCACGATGTTACCTGGAATCGTGCTAACCGTATTTGGGGGGTCCCACTCAGCGTAACCGCCCTGCGTAGATTGCACACGCCTTGACTTCTATATAATCCGGCTATCGTCTTCATTAGGGAAGATTTGAATCTTTGTAGTTTCCTTTTACCCATCGTTGTAGCATAGTGCTAGAAACCTGATGTACTAGCTCTACTACCTTGTACCCTGACTTTTTTATTACAACACCTGCTTGATATATTGATTTATTGTTTTAGCACAAACAAAAGCTAATATTTTGACAAAATAAGCCGTCGCTGGGAAGTTTAATTGGTTGACGGGATGAGGGGAAAGATTGGTGGATCTGTAGTTGGGCACTGAGGATGTACCTCCCGCAATGGTTGTGGAGGCTCTGGCGACGACAAAATCACGGCGGCGGCGGAAACAAGAAGTTGAAAACGGTGGGGAGAGGGAGAGAGAATGGCAGAAGAAAATAAAAAAATATCTGATGTGGAAGGGTACATCATAAAACTGGTGGGACTATATGATCTAACGACTCAATCATGGTGCACGGTGAGAGACATTATCAACTCTCTCACTGTAGAAGCCGCCCCTAATTTAAAGTTTTTAAAGTTTAAGAATCTATTTAAAAATTATCAAATAATTCAAAAAACTGCAGAGTAATTGAATCTATATAAAATAGTAACACGAGAGATATCCACTTGGAATAACATATCCTGTCAATATTAAAAATACATTTTTGTAATACTATGCATGGAAGGAAGTGCACTTATAAGCAAGCATCTATTGGCAACTGCTGGAACATAAGTGCTTCAGTTTAATTTACTCTAGAATTTCCTCATAGATTCTGAGACATGACAACACCATCACCATGAGATGGCCACAAGATAAGACAGAGAGATTGGGTAATGAAGTGGAAAGTTATCCAAACACGTAGGCAAAGAATGATTTTCAACATGAAATCTAAATTTAATATATCTTTACAAGTGTTATTTATCTTCTTTTTTTTTTTGGTATAAAAAATTTAAGGTGAGAGGATGACATCTCAGTTTAAGGTATGAAAAACTTTCGGGCTTTATGAGTATTTATAAAGGGATTTATATTTACCTCACCTCAAGAGGATTAGTGGGATATCGAACCTGCAACCTGTCAAATACGAGACTCTGTCATGCTCCACTAGATTAACCCCTTGAGGTTATAAGTGTTATTTATCTTTGTTTTCCTTTTTGATGCTATATATCATTGTATTATACTATTATTTCAGTAATTGGGAGGAATATGTTAAAGGACCTTCTATATCGGAGTACTTAATTTTTATATACCCGTGCCTCTCATCTGGTAGTTCACCAGAATCAATTAAGAGAATTCATGATAATTTTCAGGTTACTTTTATAAGGGAGAACAGTTTTCCATTAAGATGTGGCTCAAATTGGTTGGAAGTTGATCAATTGCATTATAGCCTGTTCTACACTTTTTAGGCCTTTATGAAATTTTAAGCATATTCACTTTTTCTTTTTAATAATGACTTGAGGAAACCGAAAGACATTAATGGCATTTAAGAATATATTGATGCAATCTTACTTCTGTCTTTCTACGACAAAATCCGACGTATTGTAATTCAAGATTTCAAGTGGTATATATGCTGTACATATGCTCCCCTACTTGAGGATGACAATCTCTAACACCTACGATGGGGTGAATAATAATTGGTAAGGGTTTGGGTACGGATAATTATCCACAAATTTGAATGATTATGGGTGCATATTCGGGTATTGTGATACCTACCCCGTCCACACCCATACACACGCACACACATACATACACACACATATATATATATATATATATATATAATTAATATATATAATTTTTTATTATAATACAAATTTTAAAATTAACCAAAATTAATCTACAATTTTTTAACTTTCTAAACCTAGTAACATCAATACTTTCTTTTGGATGTTTTTATTTAGTTAAATATTTTGATTTGTAATGTTTTATAAGTAGATTTAAAAGATCTTTCGATTATTTTTTAATTGTTATAACATTTCTTTTGTTATTTATTGCCTTTTCACAGTTAAAATGCAGGTAACAAGTGCAGGTACAAGTATTTAGGTGCCCGAAGGATACGGGTAAGGATACTAAAACTACTACCCACACGTATCCGGATCCGAGAAACTTTTCCAAACACATGTATGAGGATAGATACTATAATACTATACTCAGACCTACTAGTTGCCATCCTTACCCCTACTTCTCATTCCTTTTAATATATTTTTGTTTCCTAATTCAGTCTAATAATTATTACCATATTCATGGATACAGGATGACAGAAATTTGAACGGAAACTAATCTTATAAGTTATTCTGTTTCGAAAGCAAATAAGAGAGTGAAACTAAGAATGTCATGTTGAATTTTCTTTAATTCTTGTATGGATTAGCATTAATCAATAATTAAAATCATTAATTATTTAATATATCAATTATGTGATTTCTTTTATTTCTAATAATGCATGAGTCAATTTTATGAATCTTGTAATTTGGGCTTTGTCTTATAAATTTGGACCATAATGGGTTGGGTCATTTTATAGAATCCCATGAGAGGTCCCTTATCCCATCTGATGGAGTTATAACACTGTCTCCATTAACAATTTTATTTAAGTGTGTGAATCGGAGAATAGTTCTTCAAGTTGGGAGGAGTTCTCTCTCATTAATTTGCAGAAAAGAATATTTTAAGAAGAAGAAGAAAGTTGATTCACTGTTAGAGCTGAACAGTTAGGCACACTTGTAATGGATCCTTAGCACCAGGTATACATCATATTCTTAATCCTTCTCTTTTATGCAACATGCAATATGCTATAATCTGTGTATATGATTTAGTAGTTTTCCTTCAATTGGTATCAGAGCCAAATTAGATGTATGTTATAGCTATTGTGTAAATCATATGAACCCTAATTATTGCATGTTGTGACAGGATTTGCATGTACCAAATTTTTTTTTTCTGGAACCATTTTTGCCTTATTTTACCAGAAATTCGAAAACTTTTTCTTCGTCCATTTTTTTCGAAAATTCATTGAGGGCTTCTCTTCCTGCATGCATTTCGAACATCATAGTCAAAAATCACACGTTTTCGTTGAACGAACTGAGAGAATTTCTTCTTTCATTGACGCGGGTCGTTCTTTGTGCGAACCCTAGATTTGTATTCGAAATTCTACTTAAAAAAGGACACGAATCATGAAATTGTTTGAGGGCTTTGTTAGATTGGTTCATTTAGATCAAAACCCCTCAAGAATAATTGAAAATGGTTGAGTATTGAAGGAGATCCAATCGAATCTTGGTAGCGGGTCGTCGCGACCCGGATTCTGCAATCCGGGTGAGGAAGACGACTTCCTCAGTGACGCCCACTCGTGGTCCCGGCACGTGGGGCCGCGTGGGCCCACTTCCAGGGTCTAAATTTTTGTTTTTGCCAAAAATATTTATTTAATATTATGTTTTTTTTCCATTTTTTTGAAAATTTTTGGATATCCCTATATATTTTATATCATTAAAATCAAAAATAGTGTGCGATTTTAAATAATATACTCTCTGTTTTTTGTGTCTGAAATTTATTATGGTTATTCCATATCATGCTAGTGATATTTTTGTATTTTCTCTCTCTATCTATCTTTTATGTCACTATTATGGAATAATTTTGGTTTAGGCCTTAACAGATATTGTTTTTTTCATTATTATGCATGATATGATTTATAATGTTCTTTTGAGCACCATTATTCTTAATTTGTGTAACTGTAATCTCACCGACTGTGGGTACACTTATACAAATTTTGTGAATTTAAATTATTAAGTTTTTTTTAAGTTAATCATAGTTGATATTGAATTAATAATGATTATGCCCTATCGGTATGTTGTTATTAATGTAATTAGTTCATATATAATGAGCCATTTGGTTTTGTGCTTATATCTATCATTTTTCAAATACCCTATCGGTATTAGAATTTTGGTGACATAAGAAATTGTATTAGGAACACGTTTGATTGGACATATGTAGAATCATTTATTCTTAAACATATAATAATTTATGTATAATGATTCTCTGTTGTTTTAATGTCAGTCTTCTTCCCTAACTCTATAAAGACTTTAAATGGGACCAATTATGAGGACTGGAAAGAGTCTCTAGATCTTTATCTAGATATGGCTAATCTTGACTTGGCTTTGAGGGTTGAAAAGCCTGCATCCCTCACAAATGAGTCTTATGAAGCTCAAAGGACTTTCCATGAAAAATGGGAACACTCTAATAGGGTGTGCCTAAAGGTGATAAAGTATACTATGGAGAAGTCTATTAGACAAAGCATTCCTGAGAGCGATAGTGCCAAGGAATATCTCAAATCTGTTGGTGAGAAATTTATGACTTTTGAGAAAGCATAGAAAAGCCAATATCTTTCCTTGTTTGACAAAACAATGTATGATGGGGTTAGTGGTGTGCGTGAGCACATTATGAAAATGGTGCACTACTACAATAAGCCGAAAACCCTTAAAGTTGAAATTGGTGAGAGCTCCTTGATCTGCCTGGTTCTTGAGTCTCTTCCTCCACGGTTTGATGTCATGAAGACTTCTTATATCACCTAGAACACTGATTGGTCAGTGGATGAAATGATTGCTATTGTTACTCAAGAGGAGGAATCTATGAAAAAGGCTAAATTGCAGAGTGTTCAGTTTGTCTGCTTCTAGTTCAGGTACAAAGGATACTAAAAGAATTAATCAAAATGGAAAGTATAAATCTGGTAAGAAGAAAGCAGGAAAGGCGGTACAATATTTGGAGCCCAAGAAGAATTTTTTTCAAGGGGAATTTCAAGTACTGTAAGAAGTATGGCCATAAGGTGGATGACTGCTATATGCTGAAGAAGAAACTTGAGAAGCAAAGTACACTTTTGGTTCTAACTTGCTTCGAATCTAATATGATAGATGTTCCGCCCAATTCTTGGTGGTTAGATTCAGGCGCAACTATTCATGTTGTGAACTCTTTGCAGAGGTTCACAAGCCTGAGGAAACCAAGTGATGCAGAATCTAAGATCATATTATTGGGAGTTGGAGTTGTAGTGCCTGTAGTTGACATTGGTGTTATTTCTTTAAGTTTACTTTTCGGTCACACTATTTTGTTAAAAGATGATGTGTATATACCTTCCATGAGAAGGAATTTAGTTTCAGTTTCTGCTTTGGACAAATATGGATACTCCTTTGAATTTGGTAATGGTAAACTAGTTGTATATTTCAAATCTTTTGTTGTTGCTTCTGGTGTTTTATGTGATGGGATTTATATTGTAAATGTGAATGATATGTCTGTTAACTCCGTTGTTGGAAATAAGCGCAAAAGAGTTGATGGAAATTCTTCTTTTGTATGGCATAGACGTTTGGGGCATATCTCTAGGCCCTGAATTAAGCGAATGGCTAGGGAAGGTATTCTTCATGATCTTGACTTCTCTGACTTTGATACTTGCATTGATTGTGTTAACGGCAAATTCACTGCCAAAACTAGAAACAAAGGGGCAAATAGGTGCAATGATGTGCTTCAGTTGATTCACACTGACATATACGGACCTATCACACCCATTGCCATGGGTGGATATAGGTATTTTATTACCTTCATAGATGACTTCTCTACATATGGGTGGATAGATCTTCTTCAGGAGAAATCAAGTTCCTTGGATGCCTTCAAATCTTTCAAGGTTGCTGTTGAATTGAAAACAGGAAAGAAGATCAAGTGTGTGAGATCAGATATAGGAGGAGAGTATTATGGCAGATATGATGAAACTGGAAGAAATCCAGGACCATTCACCAGATTTCATGATGAATTTTGAATCGAAGCTCATTACATCATGCCTGGTACTCTTGAGCAGAATGGAGTTGCAGAGAGACGTAACCGCACGCTCATGGATATGGTAAGATGTATGTTGAGCCATTCATCATTGCCAGAATTTCTCTGGGGAGATACTTTGAGGACTACTGTGTACACCCTTAATCAAGTACCCAACAAGTCTATGCTGAAAACTCCTTATGAGTTGATGACTGGAAGGAAGCCGAGTTTGAGACACTTTTATGTGTGGGGTTGTAAGGCAGAAGTTAGACCGTATAATCCGCAGCAAAAGAAACTTGATATCAAGACTGTTAATGGATTCTTCATTGGCTATTGTGTGAGTTCCACAGGTTGGAGATTTTATTGTCCTTCTCACTTTATGCAGGCCATTGAGTCTGATCAAGCAATATTCTTTGAGGATGACTTTGATAGTAGGAGCCATACACCACGATCAGTCACTCTTAAATAAGATTGGACCATTGTTCCTATGCCAGTTATTTCTCTTCCTATAGATATTGTGGTGCCAGTTGCTCATAATGATGATCAGACTTTTCCGGAAGAAGGTGATGTAGTGGTACCACCAACTGATGACCAGGAACCTGATAACCTTGATGAAGCAATTCCTTTGAGACGATCTCAGAGAGTGCGCATGCCTTCCATACCAGATGACTATGTAGTGTATCTTCAGGAGCATGAGTTTGATCTCCACGATGACAATGATCCTATCACTTTTAAGGAGGCAATCTCTTGCTCTCATGCTTCTGATTGGCTAAATGCCATGCATGATGAATTGTATTCCATGTCTCATAATGTTGTTTAGGATCTCGTAGAATTGCCAGTTGGTTGCAAACCTGTTGGATGCAAATGGATTTTCAAAACCAAGCGCAGTCCAGATGGTAGAATTGAAAGATACAAAGCCAGACTAGCAGCAAAAGGTTATAGTCAAAGAGAAGGCGTCGATTATAAGGAGACTTTCTCACCGGTTTCTTCCAAGGATGCTTTGCAAGTCGTCGTGGCTTTAGTTTCTTATTTCAATTTAGAACTTCACCAAATGGATGTGAAGACGACTTTTCTGAATGGAGACCTTGCTGAAGATGTTTATATGGTTCAGCCTGAAGGTTTTTTTGAAACAGGCAAAGAAAACTTGGTTTGTAGGCTAAAAAAGTCTGTTTATGGACGTAAACAAGCATCGAGGCAATGTTATCTAAAATTTGACCAGGTTGTCACTTCTTTTGGCTTCAAGGAAAATGCCTCAAACCAGTGCATTTACTTGAAGAATAGTGGGAGCGGCTTTATAATTCTTATTCTTTATGTTGATGATATTCTTCTTGCTAGCAGTTACGCTAATCTTTTGACCGATACAAAATTGATGTTGAGTAGCCACTTTGATATGAAAGACCTTGGTGATGCTTCAGTTGTTTTAGGCATCCAGATTCATCGTGATAGGTCATGTGGTGTGTAACATCCCAGAAATTTACTATAATTAAGTTGATAAAATATATATATATATATATATATATATATTGGTTATTAAAATGTATAGTATAAATAAAATATAATTAAGAGGTTTAGTGTGAAGAATTTAATAGTATAAGGATTTATTGAAATTACTTAATTATTTTAAAAGAATATTATATATATATATATATATATATATATATATATGATAGTGGCGTACAGGATATATGTGATAGTGGCATATAGGGCCTTGTGCCCACTTCCGGATTTTGCCAAACTAATTAAAAAAAAGGGACAAACCTATGCGTTGACACTTGGTATATATAGGTTAGTAACCAAAGGAAAAAGAAGGAGGAGCGCCGCAGGAGGTTATTTCGTCGGGTACTTCCTTTCCTTGCTAGTACAACCGTAACAACACAGATCCAAGAACTCCACCAAACGGGAGGGGAATTTTTAGGGAAGCGCAAATCCTTATCATACGTAATTTTTAGAGCACATTGGAAGTATGTAAAAGGTGAGTAAAAATAACTTTTCTCACACTTTCATGGTACAGATTATTTGATGCTTCTACATGTAACTTTGTCTTTTGGAAATAGTAAAATATTTTAGGGTTCTTGGTTCTTGATTTGAGACTCTTAAAACATATTGGTTGTGTTTGAGGAATTAATTAAATAAGCGGATTTTCTTGAAATTTATAATGAAATAGCTTTATATTAAATTATTGTATTGTGTAAACATCTTTCTTTTAATTGTTTTATGGAAAGACAATTGCCAAAGGAAGTCTCACGTGAATTCTCGTTTTCAATTCCAAGTTTCCCTGAGTCTTATAATTCATAAAATGGAGAATATGCCCTATGCATCAAATGCTCCTTTTAAAAGAAATAAAACTAATCACATGAATTGGAACCACAATTCCTTATTATGTCCCTGACACATAGTTTATGTTTGTAGTGCTTTGAATTATTTTAATTGTTATATTATTTGGAATATATATATATATATATATATATAATACTTTAGTAATTGTTAACAAATATATATGGTTGGTATGAGTTATTGTTGATTGACATTCCTATATGTATTTTATGATGTGATAGCGTTGACTCGGCATGGCATTATATCATTGTTTGTGATATATTGAATCTGAGAACCTATTTGGTAGTCATCTGGGATGACATATTGTACGGTAGATATGAGTTGGTCATCACCTTCCGGGAAGGGGTGACGGTTGTACATTCTATTCCGGGAATAGGATGAGAGATATCACCATCTGGGATGGGATATCAATTCATTGAAAATATCCACATCTGGGATGGGATATTAGATACCCCCATCCGGGATGGGGAAGGCAGTGGGATGCCATTGCATGGACATGAGCTCATAGACCTTAGTGGATCTGGGATTCACACCGGTTCTGAGAACCAAAGAGTCAAGTTAAGTGATTCTGGGAATTACCGAGTCATGTTCGTGGAGTTGCTTTGTGTAGAGTTTGTATGGTGAATGTGATTAAATGCAATGAGATGTGGCCGTTGCTGAGCTTATGAGTTTGTGCTTTAAATGCTTGACATTAATTTTATTTATATATATTTATTATTTTGGAGTTTTATTATATTCGATATTTTAAAAATTAGCGGGTACCATGAATGTTTTTCCGGTTACCGCACCGGCTGAAAACAACACTATTTGCGAACCTTTTCATCAAACGATTATTTTTATTCACTGGGATTATATCTCATTAAAAAGTGTTGTTTTCAGGGCACGAGGACGACATCACTGGGACTGGAGAGGATTGAAGACCTAGCGAATCTTCTTAGTTATTATTCCTAGCTTGGTTGGTATTTTCTTAAATAATGGGACGTATGTGGCTAGACGTTTTTATTTATTTATCGTTGGGTTTATTAGTTGACGCCCGGTTTTTGAGGCTTGGGGTTTTTATTTGGATGTATAGATTTATTATTATATTATTGCTTGGATACTTTATATCTATTTTAATTAATATGAGGTATTTTCAGACCCGATTAAGTCGCGAAATTTTTATGACATGTTTGTTTAATTTAAAACTATTTAAAGGATTTTTCATTGATTTTGTTTTGGGTTACTAATGTAACGAAGGGTGTTACATTTATGGTATCAGAGCAGTTCGATTCTAAATCGGACTGTGGTAGTGGGACTTTTTTCAAAAGCAAAACATGGGCGCATAGGATGCTTGTTAGATTTATAAATGCTGCATGTTATTCCTTGGGATATTGGACCTGATCAACCCAGTATTTCATTGGTAGTGAGCAGATTTATGGCTTTTAATAGGCGAGGGATGAATGTTGCACTTGCATCAACTTTCGATCGTATAGTTAGAGCTATGCAAGGGCAGGGGGAGACTCTCCGTCAACTGAAAGGGAATGGAGGCCAGTCACTGATGGAGTTGTGACAACTTAGGACCCTTAGCACGTGTGGCTTTTCGAATTCAAGAAGAACGAACCGCCATCATTCCGAGGCAGCTTAGATCTGAGGAAGACTGAATTTCTCCTTTTCGTATAGGATAGAAGGTTACTATATTGTTTGATTCAGGAGCAACACATTTTTTTTGGTATATCCTTCATGTGTGAAATTTGAAGTTACCTATCTTTCATTTGTCCTTTGATTCATGTGTTGCTACTTCTTTGGGAGATAATCTTATTACTTCCGGTGCTTATTTAAATCATTTTCTTGTGCATCTGGACGTGCCTTATGTCATCGTTCTTGTTATCAATGTGTGGGATGGATGCAATTATTGGTAAGGACTATTTGTCGTCTAGACTTATTGTCATAAAGTACTCTGATAGGACTATTGTTTTCTTTTGTTGCTTCTTCACAACCAATTTTGAGTGATCCTTCGGTGTCGACCCAAATTGTATTTCTTGTTTCTTGTAATAAGTGCTTAGTTGAGGGGCTCAGGGATATATACTTCTCTTTTCTGCTAAGATAGAGGCTGAAAGTGATATAGCGGTGCTGCCTATTGTGTGTGAGTTCCCAGATGTGTTTCCTACGGATGTCTCTAATTTATCTCCAGATAGAGAGATTGAGTTTACCATGGATCTAGTACCGGGGAGTGGACCTGTATCAGTAGCACCCTATAGGATGGCACCTCTAGAGTTGAGCGAGCTCAAGAAACAGATAGAGGATATGTTACAAAAGGGGTTCATTAGGCCTAGTGTGTCACCTTGGGGAGCACCAGTGCTTCTAGTGAGGAAGAAAGATGGGAGTATGAGGTTGTGTGTTGACTATAGGCAGCTGAATAAGGTAACCATCAAGAACAAATATCCATTGCCTAGGATAGATGACCTCTTAGATCAGTTTAGGGGAGCGGCAGTGTTTTCCAAAGTAGATCTAAGATCGGGATACCACCAAATTAGAGTTAGAGGCGAGGACATCCCTAAGACAGCCTTCAGGACAAGGTATGGGCATTATGAGTATGTAGTGATGCCCTTTGGTGTGACCAACGCCCCAGCCGTTTTCATGGACTACATGAAATCGGATCTTTAGGACCTTTTTGGACAGGTTTGTGGTGGTGTTCATAGATGATATTTTAATATACTCTAGGACACCAGAAGAACATGGAGAACCCTTAAGGTTGGTGTTGCAGATCTTGAGGGACGAGTGTCTTTATGCTAAACCGGAGAAGTGTGAGTTTCGGCTAGACGAGGTAAAGTTTTTAGGACACACCATCTCAAAGGATGGTGTAGTGGTTGATTCCTCTAAAGTTGATGTGGTGTTGGGATGGGAACAACCTAAGACAGTAACCGAAGTGAGAAGTTTCTTAGGCTCAGCTGGTTACTATAGGAAGTTCATAGAGGGGTTCTCTAGACTAGCCTTACCTTGACCCAGTTGACTAGGGAAGGGAAACCTTTTGTGTGGGACCGGGAGTGTGAGGACGGGTTCCAAGAGCTTGAGAGGAGATTGGTATCATCACCAGTCTTAACTATACCGGATCCCTTAGTGAGTTTTGTGGTATACTGCGACGCATCTAAGAATGGCTTGGGATGTGTCCTTAAATGTCTTAAGCTTGAAGTTGAATAGGTTGGAAATTAATAGTGACCTTAGAGATAAGGTTAGGCGGGAACAACTTTTAGACCAGGAGTTGCAGTCTCGGTTGGGACTAGAGGGTTATGAGTTGTCTGTTGATGGGCTAGTGGAGTTTAAGAATAGGATCGTTGTTCCTAAGGAGGGGAGCCTTAGAGAGAATATATTAGAGGAAGCTCATAAGGGAAAAGCTCACCATGCACCCTGGAATAACTAAGATGTACCAAGACCTTAAGAGGATGTATTGGTGGCCAGGAATGAAAAAGGATATGGCTAGCTTCGTAACTAGGTGTTTAGTGTGCCAAAAGGATAAGATAGAACATCAGAAGCCTTCGGGGTTGTTGTAGTCCTTGGAGATTCCATAATGAAAGTGGGAGAGAATTTCTATGGACTTTGTGATAGGGTTACCTAAGACGCGTTTGGGCTTAGACGCCATTTGGGTGATAGTGGATAGGTTGGCCAAGTCTGCCCACTTCTTGCCAATTAAGGCAACCTATAGCTTAGACATGTTGGCATACCCCTATATCAAGGAAATAGTCAAGCTTCATGGGATACCCACATCTATAGTGTTAGATAGAAACCCGAGGTTTACCTCTAGATTTTGGAGGGCTTTTCAACAAGCCTTTGGGACTAAGTTGAACCTTAGCATGACCTATCATCCCCAAACGGATGGCCAGTCGGAGCGGACCATTCAGACCCTTGAGGACATGCTTAGGGCATGTGTCTTGGATGAAGGAGGGAGTTGGGATAGATCCTTACCTCTCATTGAGTTTGCGTATAACAATAGTTATCACGCTAGTATAGGCATGGCACCCTATGAGGTCCTATAAGGGAGGAAGTGTATGTCCCCTTTATATTGGTGTGAGGTAGGTGAGAAAACCTTGATAGGACCTGAATTGGTCCAGGAAACCTCTGAGAGAATCAAAATGATTAGGATGCGCACGGCGCAAAGTAGACAAAAGAGCTATGCCGACAAAATGAGAAAGCCTTTATAATTCCAGGAAAGTGAGCATGTATTTTTGAGAGTCACTCCTAAGACGGGGGTAGGGGGGTCGATGAAAGTCCGCAAGCTAAATCCTCGTTTCATGGGACCTTTCCAAATCCTTAAAAGAGTCGGGCCTGTTGCTTATCAATTGGCTCTTCCACCACATTTGGCAAACCTTCATGATGTTTTCCATGTGTCGCAATTCAGAAAATATGTGCTTGATGAATCTCATGTGATAGCCCCCGAGCACTAAGACTCTAAGGAACAAGGCAATTCCATTGGTGAAAGTGTTATGGGACGGATTGACTCCTGAGGAAGCCACTTGGGAGATGGAGGAGGACATCGTGCGTCAATACCCAGATTTTATTATCTAAGGTATGATAACTTTTACGTTTGAATATGTCATATGTTAAGATAAGTGCGTGAGTATGAGGCGAATTTCAGGGACGAAATTCTCTAAGGAGGGGAGAAAATGTAACATCCTAGAAATTTACTATAATTAAGTTGATATATATATATATATATATATATATATATATATATTGGTTATTAAAATGTATAGTATAAAAAAAATATAATTAAGAGGTTTAGTGTGAAGAATTTAATAGTATAAGGATTTATTGAAATTACTTAATTATTTTAAAAGAATAATATATATATCTGTGTGTGTGTGTGTGTGTGTGTGTGTGTGTGTGTGTGTGATAGTGGCGTACATGGGCTTGTGCCCACTTCCGGATTTTGCCAAACTAATTAAAAAAAAGGGACAAACCTATGCGCTGACACTTGGTATATATAGGTTAGTAACCAAAAGAAAAAGAAGGAGGAGCGCCGCAGGAGGTTATTTCGTCGGGTACTTCCTTTCCTTGCCAGTACACCCGTAACAACACAGATCCAAGAACGCCAACAAACGGGAGGGGAATTTTTAGGGAAGCGCAAATCCTTATCATGCGTAATTTTTAGAGCACATTGGAGGTCTGCAAAAGGTGAGTAAAAATAACTATTCTCACACTTTCATGGTACAGATAATTTGATGTTTCTACATGTAACTTTGTCTTTTGGAAATAGTAAAATATTTTAGGGTTCTTGGTTCTTGATTTGAGACTCTTAAAACATATTGGTTGTGTTTGAGGAATTAATTTAATAAGCTGATTTTTCTTGAAATTTATAATGAAATAGCTTTATATTAAATTATTGTATTGTGTAAACATCTTTCTTTTAATTGTTTTATGGAAAGACAATTGCCAAAGGAAGTCTCACGTGAATTCTCGTTTTCAATTCCAAGCTTCCCTGAGTCTTATAATTCATAAAATGGAGAATAGGCCATATGCGTCAAATGCTCCTTTTAAAAGAAATAAAACTAATCACATGAATTGGAACCACAATTCCTTATTATGTCCCTGACGCATAGTTTATGTTTGTGGTGCTTTGAATTATTTTAATTGTTATATTATTTGGAATATATATATATATAATACTTTAGTAATTGTTAACAAATATATTTGGTTGGTATGAGTTATTGTTGATTGACATGCCTATATGTATTTTATGATGTGATAGCGTTAACTCGGCATGACATTATATCATTGTTTGTGATATATGGAATCTGAGAACCTATTTGGCAGTCATCTGGGATGACATATTGTATGGTACATATGAGTTGGTCATCACCTTCCGGGAAGGGGTGACGGTTGTACATTCTATTCCGGGAATATGATGAGAGATATCACCATCTGGGAAGGGATATCAATTCATTGAAAATATCCACATCTGGGATGGGATATTAGATACCCCCATCCGGGATGGGGAAGGTAGTGGGACGCCATTGCATGGATATGAGCTCATAGACCTTAGTCGATCTGGGATTCACACCGGTTCTGGGAACCAAAGAGTCAAGTTAAGTGATTCTGGGAATCACTGAGTCATGTTCGTGGAGTTGCATTGTGTAGAGTTTGTATGGTGAATGTGATTAAATGTAATGAGATGTGGCCATTGCTGAGCTTATGAGTTTGTGCTTTAAATGCTTGACATTAATTTTATTTATATATATTTATTATTTTGGAGTTTTATTATATTCGATATTTTTAAAATTAGCGGGTACCATGAATGTTTTTCCGGTTACGCGCCGGCTGAAAACAACACTATTTGCGAACCTTTTCATCAAACGATTATTTTATTCACGGGGATTATATCTCATTAAAAAGTGTTGTTTTCAGAGCACGAGGACGACATCACTAGGACTGGAGAGGATTGAAGACCTAGCGAATCTTCTTAGTTATTATTCCTAGCTTGGTTGGTATTTTCTTAAATAAGGGGCCGTATGTGGCTAGACGTTTTTATTCATTTATCGTTGGGTTTATTAGTTGACACCCGATTTTTGAGGCTTGGGGTTTTTATTTGGATGTATGGATTTAGAGAGATTTTAGAAGTTTAAAGCATATAAAGAACACATAATGTAAACTAAGAAATAAAAGATGAAACTTGCAAAAAAAATTCATATGAGAGCATTACCCTTAGTATAAGGAAGAACTTTAATGAAGAACTTATGTAGAAAAGATGAATAAAAACTAAAGCTTTAAGAGCTTGAACTTTTAGAAGAAAGAAGAAGATGAAGGTTTAATGGAGGTTGAAGGAGGAAGATGATGAAGTGAAAATGAAAGGGGTATATATAGGGAAAGGGGAGAGGGTTCACAGCCAAGGGAGTGAGGGAGGGCTTGTTGAGCAAGCTTGATGGTTTAATGCTTGATTGGATGGAAGAAGAGAGAGAAATAACTTTTGGATTATAATAGTATTATAATTTGAAAAATGTGACGATTACACTTTTTGGAGTATGTCATAACCCATTTCTATCATGTCCCATCAAGTCACTTCACTTCTTTTGTCCTCCCTAATCTGCTCCATTTCGTACCCGGTTGCATTTCCGATCGTAATTCTTCCGACGTTTTCGCCCGAATAAAATATTATATTTTATTTTTGAACGAAATTTTTTAAAATAACCAAAGTTGAAGGAAACATAATAAAACACTAATTGTCTCGTTCACGGGTCAAAATTAGGTTTTCTGCACAGTAAACTTGTACCGGCAGCGAAAACATAGCCCGGCTTCCGTCTGAATTTTCAACCGAAAATTTTACAGTGGCTTCATGTGATATAACAACACAAGAAAATGATTTTATTTTAATTAAAATAATCATCTGAGTTTAATCTAAAATAAACATATTTAAATATATATTTACTACTACAGAAAGCATAGGAAAAACAGGGTGCTACAGGTTGTATTTCCACTGGACCTTGGCATTCTGTAATTTGGTTCACTTCCAAAATATATCTCAACAGAGTTGAGCACCAATTGCCCTTGCCTCCTATACAGTATGATGGTGCTCCAACCTATATGGTAATGACTTCATAAGTTGGTTATGAACTTTAGTCATACCACTGAACTTAGAGTTTTACCAGAGAGTATGAAATTGAATGCAAGCTTTTAAGCTCAATAAATTATTTTTGCTGCTCATAACACACGTTTCTTTCTTATCATTAGTCACATCTCTTTTTCTCATGTTTTTTCAATACACTTGGCACCATCTTTCTCTTCATTGATTTTTTTTCCTTCTTTATCCCATATTTTCTCATTCATGGAAACCAGAAGGACCAAGTTTCTCCCAACAAATTTTTGGTGCTACCATCATATATTTTTTTGTGCTTCCCTTAAACATTGCATAAGTTAATTTCAATATATTAAACACTACATACTAAGGTAAAAGACGATGAATCATTTGAGAAGCAATTTTTACACCTGAAGAACGATGCTTAGACTTACCCACCCCTGCCTTATTTCTTTTTCTTTTGCGAAATATGATTTGTACTCCTTTGAGAGCCTAAAAGTTATAAATGTGGAATTAAAATGTTTAACTGTGTATATTAGATGTCTAACCTGCTAGTCCACTGAAGTGACAGAAGCGCTCGTCCACACAAGTGACAGAAGTGCTCGTCCACACAAGTCTTTGGACTTGCTAAGCCCTAAAGAGAAAATCCGTCCAGTGACGTGGCACTGTGGACGTCTACTGAATTTATTTAGGCATCATGGATGTATAGTTGAGTTACAAGAATAACCCTCGTCTGTTGACATGACACGATGGACGCGCTTATTTTTAAGTCTTTGGATTGCTGTTATTATCAAGTTATTTATGTATTCATTTATGGCCTCCTCTACTAAGGAAAAACCAGTCTACTTATCAATTAAATTATAAACAGTTTAAATAACCTTTGGACGAGTAATTCTTTGCACGAGGCTAAGCATTGTATACCTTATTTGAAATGCTTATTATGTATGCTCTATTTGAATTTTTGTATTTGATACAATATTCACTCTAATATTGGTATCGATGTTGTTATATACTTATAGAATTGGCAAACACTAAATTAACATTATAATTTAACCTTATCAAATTTCCAATATTTTTCTCATACAGATATCTACTATAATCAAGTCTAATTTTTTTTTTACATTCAAACCTAGCATTTATGAAATATATCCATTGCAAACTTTGATACATTTCAATTTCAAAGATTTTGTAGACTAATAAATAAATATTATTATATTAAATTATAATATATATGTTATAACTATAAGTAAGAATATGTTATGGCATACTTAAATTTGGATTAAAAATGAAAACCAGATTTGTTACATGTAGAGACCTACCCCACCCCTGCCACTTTTTTTTTTCTTTTTTCTTTTTCTTTTGCGAAATATAATTTGTACTCCTTTGAGAACCTGAAAGTTATAAATGTGGAATTAAAATGTTAAACTGTGTATATTAGATGTATAACCTACTCATCCACTGATGTGGTAGAAGCGCTCGTCCACTAAAGTGATAGAAGCGCTCATCCCAAGTGACAAAAGCGCTCGTCCACACAAGTGACAGAAGCGCTCGTCCCCACAAGTCTTTGGATTTGCTAAGCCCTCAAGAGAAAATCCATCGAGTGACGTGGAACTGTGGACGTATACTGAATTTTAGTTAGACATTAAGGATGTATACTTGAATTACAAGAATAACCCTCGTCTGCTGACATGGCAAGATGGACGCGCTTATTTTCAAGTCTTTGGACTTGCTGTTCTTATCAAGTTATTTAGGTATTCATTTATGGCCTCGTACACTAAGGAAAAACCAGTCTACTTATCAATTAAATTATAAACAGTTTAAATAACCTTTGGACGGGTAATTCTTTGCACGAGTCCAAGCATTGTATACATTATTTGAAATGATTATTATGTATGCTCTATTTGAATTTTTGTATTTGATACTATATTCACTATAATATTGGAATCGATGTTGTTATATACTTATAGAATTTGCAAACACTAAATTGACATTATAATTTAACCCTTATCAAATTTCCATTATTTTTCTCATACAAATATCTACTATATTATCAAGTCTAATTTTTTTTACATTCAAACCTAGCATTTATGAAATATATCCATTGCAAACTTTGATACATTTCAATTTCAAAGAATTTGTTGACTAATAAATAAATATTATAAATTTAAATTATAATATATATGTTATAACTAAAAGTAATAATATGGTATAGCACACTTAAAATTGGGTTAAAAATGAAAACCAGATTTGTTACATATAGAGACTTACCCCACCCCTGCCACTCTTTTTTTTTCTTTTTCTTTTTCTATTGCGAAATATGTTTTGTACTCCTTTGAGAACCTGAAAGTTATAAATGTGGAATGAATATGTTACACAGTGTATATAGGTTGTATAACCTGCTCGTCCACTGATGTGGTAGAAGCACTCGTCCACTGATGTGGTTGAAGCGCTCGTCCAATAAAGTGACAGAAGCGCTCGTACACACAAGTGACAGAAGCGCTCGATATAAGTGATAGAAGCGCTCGTCCACACAAGTGACAGAAGCGCTCGTCCACACAAGTCTTTGGACTTGCTAAGTCCTTAAGAGAAAATTCGTCCAATGACGTGGCACTGTGGACGTCTACTGAATTTTAGTTAGGCATTATGGATGTATACTTGAGTTACTAGAATAACCCACGTCTGCTGAAATGCAAGATGGACGTGCTTATTTTCAAGTCTTTGGACTTGCTGTTCTTATCAAGTTATTTATGTATTCATTTATGGCCTCGTCCACTAAGGAAAAACCTGTCTACATATCGATTAAAGTATAAACAGTTTAAATAACCTTTGAACGGGTAATTCTTTGCACGAGTCCAAGCATTTTATACCTTATTTGAAAAGCTTATTATGTATACTCTATTTGAATTTTTGAATTTGATATTATATTCACTCTAATATTGGTATCGATGTTATTATATACTTATAGAATTGGCAAACACTAAATTGACATTATAATTTAACCATATCAAATTTCCAATATTTTCTCATACAGATATCTACGATATATCCATTGCAAACTTTGATACATTTCAATTTCAAAGATTTTGTTGACTAATAAATAAATATTATTATATTAAATTATATTATATATGTTATAACTAAAAGTAAGAATATCGTATAGCACACTTAAAGTTGGGTTAAAAATGAAAACCAGATATGTTACATGTAGAGACATACCCCACCCTTGCCACTCTTTTTTTTCTTCCTTTTTTATTTTTCTTTTGCAAAATATGATTTGTAACCCTTTGAGATCTTGAAAGTAATAAATGTGGAATTAAAATGTTAAACTGTGTATATTAGTTGTATAACCTGCTCATCCACTGATGTGGTAGAAGCGCTCGTCCATTGATGTGGCAGAAGCTCTCGTCCACTAATGTAACAGAAGCACTCGTCCACACAAGTGACAGAAGCGCTCGTCCACCCAAGTGACAGAAGCGCTTGTCCCAAGTGACAGGAGCGCTCGTCCACACAAGTCTTTGGACTTGCTAAGCCCTTAAGAGAAAATCCGTCCAGTGACATGGCATTGTGGACGTCTACTGAATTTTAGTTAGGCATTATGGATGTATACTTGAGTTACAAGAATAACCCTCGTCTGCTGAGATGGCACGATGGACGCGCTTATTTTCAAGTCTATGGACTTACTGTTCTTATCAAGTTATTTAGGTATTCATTTATGGCCTCGTCCACTAAGGAAAAACCAGTCTACTTATCGATTAAATTATAAGCAGTTTAAATAACCTTTGGCCGGGTAATTCTTTGCACGAATCCAAGCATTGTATACCTTATTTGAAATGCTTAATATGTATGCTCTATTTGAATTTTTGTATTTGCTACTATATTCACTCTAATATTAGTATCGATGTTGTTATATACTTATACAATTAGAAAACACTAAATTGGCATTATAATTTAACCTTATCAAATTTCTAATATTTTTCTCATACAAATATCTACTATATTATCAAGTCTAATTTTTTTTACAATCAAACCAAGCATTTATGAAATATATCCATTGCAAACTTTGATACATTTCAATTTCAAATATTTTGTTGACTAATAAATAAATATTATTATATTTAATTATATTATATATGCTATAACTAAAAGTAAGAATATGGTATAGCACACTTAAAGTTGGGTTGAAACTGAAAACCAGATTTGTTATATGTAGAGACTTACCCAACTCCTGCCACTTTTTTTTCTCCTTTTTACGCTTTATTTTCTGAAATATGATTTGTACTCCTTAGAGAATCTGAAAGTTATAAATGTGGAATTAAATTGTTAAGCATTGTATATTAGTTGAATAACCTTCTCGTCCACTAATGTGGTAGAAGCATTGGTCCACTGATGTGGTAGAAGCGCTCGTCCACTAAAGTGATAGAAGCGCTCGTCCACACAAGTGACAGAAGCGCTCGTCCACACAAGTGACAGAAGCGCTCTTCCACACAAGTCTTTGGACATGCTAAGCCCTTAAGAGAAAATCCGTCCAGTGACGTGGCACTGTGGACGTCTACTGAATTTTAGTCAGGCATTATGGATGTATACTTGAGTTACAAGAATAACCCTTGTCTGCTGACATGGCAAGATGGACGCGCTTATTTTCAAGTCTTTGGACTAGCTGTTCTTATCAAGTTATTTAGGTATTCATTTATGACCTCGTCCGTTAAGGAAAAACCGTTCTACTTATCGATTAAATTATAAACAGTTTAAAAAACCTTTGGATGGGTAATTTTTTGCACGAGTCCAAGCATAGAATACCTTATTTGAAATGTTTATTTTGTAAGCTCTATTTGAATTTTTGTATTTGATACTATATTCACTCTAACATTGGTATCGGTTTTGTTATATACTTATAGAATTTGCAAACACTAAATTGACATTATAATTTGACTTTTTCAAATTTTCAATATTTTTCTCATAGAGATATCTACTATATTTTCAAGTCTAGTTTTTTTTACATTCAAACCTAGCATTTATGAAATATATCCATTGCAAACTTTGATACATTTCAATTTCAAAGATTTTGTGGACTAATAAATAAATATTGTTATATTAAATTATATTATATATGTTATAACTAAAAGTAAGAATATGGTATGACACACTTAAAGTTGGGTTAAAAATGAAAATCAGATTTGTTACATGTAGAGACTTACCCCACCCCTACCACTTTTTTTCTCTTTTTTCTTTTTCTTTTACGAAATATGATTTGTACTCCTTTGAGAACCTGAAAGATATAAATGTGGAATTAAAATGTTAAACTGTGTATATTAGTTGTATAACATGCTCGTCCACTGATGTGGTAGAAGCGCTCGTCCACTGATGTGACAGAAGCTCTCGTCCACACAAGTGTCAGAAGCGCTCATCCACATAAGTGTCAGAGCGCTCATCCCAAGTGATATAAGCGCTTGTCCACACAAGTGACGGAAGTGCTCGTCCACACAAGTCTTTGGACTTGCTAAGCCCTTAAGAGAAAATCTGTCCAGTGATGTCGCACTGTGGACGTCTACTGAATTTTAGTTAGGCATTATGGATGTATACTTGAGTTGTGAGAATAACCCTCATCTGCTGACGTGGAAAGATGGACGCGCTTATTTTCAAGTCTTTGGACATGCTGTTCTTATCAAGTTATTTAGGTATTCATTTATGGCCTCATCCACTAAGGAAAAACTAGTCTACTTATCGATTAAATTATAAACAGTTTAATTAACCTTTGGACGGGTAATTCTTTCCACCAGTCCAAGCATTGTATACCTTATTTGAAATGCTTATCATGTATGCTCTATTTGAATTTTTGTATATGATACTATATTCACTCTAATATTGGTATCGATGTTGTTATATACTTATAAAATTGACAAACTCTAAATTGACATTATAATTTAACCTTATCAAATTTCCAATATTTTTCTCATTCAGATATCTACTTTATTATCAAGTCTAATTTTTTTTTTTACATTCAAACCTAGCATTTATGAAACATATCCATTGCAAATTTTGATACATTTCAATTTCAAAGATTTTGTTGACTAATAAATAAATATTATTATATTAAATTATATTATATATGTTATAACTAAAAGAAAGAATATGGTATAACACACTTAAAGTTGGGTTAAAAATGAAAACCAGATTTGTTACATGTAGAGACTTACCCCACCCATGCCACTTTTTTTTTTTTTTTTTTTTACGAAATATGATTTGTACTCCTTTGAGAACCTGAAAGTTATAAATGTGGAATTAAAATGTTAAACTGTGTATATTAGTTGTATAACCTGCTCGTCCACTGATGTGGTAGAAGTGCTCGTCCACTAAAGCGGCAGAAGCACTCGTCCACACAAGTGACAGAAGCGCTTGTCCCAAGTGACAGAAGCGCTCGTCCACACAAATCTTTGGACTTGCTAAGCCCTTAAGACAAAATCCGTCCAGTGACGTGGCGTTGTGGATGTCTACTGAATTTTAGTTAGGCATTATGGATATATACTTGTGTTACAATAATAATGCTCGTCCGCTGACAAGGCAAGATGGACGCGCTTATTTTCAAGTCTTTGGACTTGCTATTCTTATCAGGTTATTTAAGTATTCATTTATGGCCTCGTCCACTAAGGAAAAACCTGTCTACTTATCAATTCAATTATAAATACTTTAAATAACCTTTGGACGTGTAATTCTTTGCACGAGTCCAGGCATTGTATACCTTATTTGAAATACTTATTATGTATTCTCTATTTGAATTTTTGTATTTGATAATATATTCACTCTAATATTGGTATTGAGGTTGTTATATACTTATAGAATTGGCAAACACTAAATTGACATTATAATTTAACCTTATCAAATTTCCACTATTTTTCTTGTACAGATATCTATATATTATCAAGTCTAATTTTTTTTACAATCAAACCAATTATTTATGAAATATATCCATTGCAAACTTTGATACATTTCAATTTCAAAGATTTTGTTGACTAATAGATAAATATTATTATATTAAATTATACTATATATGTTATAACTAAAAGTAAGAATATGGTATAGCACACTTAAAGTTGGGTTAAAAATGAAAACCATATTTGTTACATGTAGAGACTTACCCCACCCCTGCCACTTTTTTTCTCTTTTTTCTTTTCTTTTCCGAAATATGATTTGTACTCCTTTGAGAACCTAAAAGTTATAATGTGGAATTAAAATATTAAATTGTGTATATTAGTTGTATAACCTGCTCGTCCAATGATGTGGTAGAAGCACTCGTCGACATATGTGGTAGAAGCGCTCGTCCACATATGTGGTAGCAGCGCTCGTCCACTAAAGTGACAGAAGCGCTTGCCCACACAAGTGATAGAAGCGCTCGTCCTCGCAAGTGACATAAGCGCTCGTCCCAAGTAACAGAAGCGCTCATCCACACAAGTGACAGAAGCACTCGTCCACACAAGTCTTTGGACGTTATAAGCCCTTAAGAGAAAATCCGTCCAGTGATGTGGCACTGTGGATGTCTACTGAATTTTAGTTAGGGATTATGGATGTATACATGAGGTACAAGAATAACCCTCGTCTGCTGACATGGCAAGATTGACGCGCTTACTTTCATGTCTTTGAACTTGCTGTTCTTATCAAGTTATTTAGGTATTCATTTATGGCCTCGTCCACTAAGGAAAAACCAGTCTACTTAACAATTAAATTATAAACAGTTTAAATAACCTTTGGACGGGTAATTCTTTGCATGAGTCCAAGCATTGTATACCTTATTAGAAATGCTTATTATGTACGCCCTATTTGAATTTTTGTATTTGATACTATATTAACTCTAATATTGGTATCGATGTTGTTATATACCTATAGAATTGGCAAACACTAAATTGCCATTATAATTTAACCTTATCGAATTTCCAATATTTTTCTCATACAGATATCTACTATATTATCAAGTCGCATTTTTTTTTACATTCAAACCTAGCATTTATGAAATATATCCATTGAAAACTTTGATACATTTCAAATTCCAAGATTTTGTTGACTAATAAATAAATATTATTATATTAATTTATATTATATATGTTATAACTAAAAGTAAGAATATGGTATAGCACACTTAAAGTTGGGTTAAAAATGGAAACCAGATTTGTTACATGTAGAGACTTACCCCACCCTTGCAACTTTTTTTCTTTCTTTTTGCTTTTTCTTTTGCGAAATATGATTTGTACTCCATTGAGAACCTGAAAGTTATAAATTTGGAAATAAAATGTTAAACTATGTATATTAGTTGTATAATCTACTCGTCCACTGATGTGGTAGAAGCGCTCGTACACTGATGTGGTAGAAGCGCTCGTCTACTAAAGTGACAGAAGCGCTCGTCCACACAAGTGACAGAAACGCTCGTCCACACAAGTCTTTGGACTTGCTAAGCCCTTAAGAGAAAATTCGTCCAGTGAAGTGGCACTGTGGACGTCTACTGAATTTTAGGTAGGCATTATGGATGTATACTTAAGTTACAAGAATAACCCTCGTTTACTGACGTGGCAAGATGGATGTGCTTATTTTCAAGTCTTTGGACTTGCTGTTCTTATCAAGTTATTTAGGTATTCATTTATGGCCTCGTCCACTAAGGAAAAACTAGTCTACTTATCGATTAAATTATAAACAGTTTAAATAACCTTTGAACGGGTAATTATTTGCACGAGTCCAAGCATAGTATACCTTATTTGAAACGCTTATTTTATATGCTCTATTTGAATTTTTGTATTTGATACTATATTCACTCTGACATTGGTATCGATGTTGTTATATACTTATAGAATTGGCAAACACTAAATTAACATTATAATTTAACCTTATCAAATTTCCAATATTTTTGTCATACAAATATCTACTACATTATCAAGTCTAATTTTTTTTACATTCAAAACTTATTATGTATGCTCTCTTTGAATTTTTGTATTTTATACTATTTTCACTCTAATATTGGTATCGATGTTGTTATATACTTATAGAATTGGCAAACACTAAATTAACATTATAATTTAACCTTATCAAATTACCAATATTTTTGTCATTCAGATATCTACTACATTATCAAGTATAATTTTTTTCTTTACATTCAAAACTAGCATTTATGAAATATATCCATTGCAAACTTTGATACAATTCAATTTCAAAGATTTTGTTGACTAATAAATAAATATTATTATATTAAATTATATTATATGTGTTATAACTAAAAGTAAGAATATGGTATAGCACACTTAAAGTTGGGTTACAAATGAAAACCAGATTTGTTACACATAGAGACTTACCCACCCCTGCCACATTTTTTTCTTTTTTCTTTTACGAAATATGATTTCTACTCCTTTGAGAACCTGAAAGTTACAAATGTGGAATTAAAATGTCAAACTGTGTATATTAGTTGTATAACCTGCTCGTCTACTGATGTGGTTGAAGCGCTCGTCCACTAAAGTGACAGAAGCGCTCGTTCACACAAGTGAAAGAAGCGCCCGTCCACACAAGTAACAGAAGCGCTCGTCCCAAGTGACAGAAGCGCTCGTCCACACAAGTGACAGAAGCGCTCGTCCACACAAGTCTTTGGACTTTCTAAGCCCTTAAGAGAAAATCCATCTAGTGACGTGGCACTGTGGACGTCTACTGAATTTTAGTTAGGAATTTTGGACGTATATTGGAGTTACAAGAATAACCCTCGTCTGCTAACATGGTAAGACGGACGCGCTTATTTTCAAGTCTTTGGACTTGCTATTTTTATCAAGTTATTTAGGTATCTATTTATGGCCTCGTCCACTAAGCAAAAACCAGTCTACTTATCAATTAAATTATAAACAGTTTAAATAACCTTTGGACAGGAAATTCTTTGCACGAGTCCAAGGATTGTGTACCTTATTTGAAATGATTATTATGTATGCTCTATTTGAATTTTTGTATTTGATACTATATTCACTCTAATATTGGTATCGATGTTGTTATATACTTTTAGATTGGCAAATACTGAATTGACATTATAATTTAACCTTATCAAATTTTCAATATTTTTCTCATACAGATATCTACTATATTATCAAGTCTAATTTTTTTTACATTCAAACCTAGCATTTATGAAATATATCCATTGCAAACTTTGATACATTTCAAATTCCAAGATTTTG
This sequence comes from Sophora flavescens, assembly GCA_030762895.1. Taxonomy (NCBI): domain Eukaryota; kingdom Viridiplantae; phylum Streptophyta; class Magnoliopsida; order Fabales; family Fabaceae; genus Sophora; species Sophora flavescens. The sequence continues at coordinate 49,898,970 of CM061067.1, read as the reverse complement.
TTGACTAATAAATAAATATTATTATATTAAATTATATTATATATGTTATAACTAAAAGTAAGAATATGGTATAACACACTTAAAGTTGGGTTAAAAATGAAAACCAGATTTGTTACATTTAGAGACTTACCCCACCCCTGCCACTTTTTTTCTTTCTTTTTTCTTTTTATTTTGCGAAAATTTGATTTGTACTCCGTTGAGAACCTGAAAGTTATAAATGTGGAAATAAATTGTTATAATATGTATATTAGTTGTATAACCTGCTCGTCCACTGATGTGGTAGAAGCGCCCGTCCACTAATGTCGTAGAAGCGCTCGTCCACACAAGTGACAGAAGCGCTCGTCCCAAGTGATAGAAGTGCTTGTCCATACAAGTGACAGAAGCGCTCTTCAACACAAGTCTTTGGATTTGTTAAGGCCTTAAGAGAAAATCCGTCCAGTGACGTGTTACTAAGGACGTCTACTGAATTTTTGTTAGGCATTAAGGATGTATACTTGAGTTATAAGAATAACCCTCGTCTGCTGACGTAGCAAGATGGACGCGCTTATTTTCAAGTCTTTGGACTTGCTGCTCTTATCACGTTATTTAGGTATTAATTTATGGCCTAGTCCACTAAGGAAAAACCAGTCTACTTATCAATTAAATTATAAACAGTTTAAATAACCTTAGGACCGGCAATTCTTTGCACGAGTCCAAGCATTGTGTACCTTTTTTGAAATACTTATTATGTATGCTCTATTTGAATTTTTGTATTTGATACTATATTCACTCTAATATTGGTATCGATGTTGTTATATACTTACAGAATTGGCAAACACTAAATTGACATTATAATTTAACCTTATCAAATTTCCAATATTTTTCTCACACAGATATCTACTATATTATCAAGTCTAATTTATTTCCAAATCAAACCAAGCATTCATGAAATATATCCATTGAAAACTTTGATACATTTCAATTTCAAAGATTTTGTTGATTAATAAATAAATATTATTATATTGAATTATATTATATATGTTATAACAAAAAGTAAAAATATGGTATAGCACACTTAAAGTTGGGTTAAAAATGAAAACCAGATTTGTTACATGTAGAGACTTACCCACCCCTGCCACTTTTTTTTTCTTTTTTCTTTTTCTTTTCCGAAATATGATTTGTACTCCTTTGAGAACCTGAAAGTTATAAATGTGGAATTAAAATGTTAAACTGTGTATATTAGTTGTATAACCTGCTCGTCCACTGATGTGGTAGAAGCGCTCGTCCCCTGATGTGGTAGAATTGCTCGTCCACCAAAGTGATAGAAGCGCTCGTCCACACAAGTGATAGAAGGGCTCGTCCACACAAGTGACAGAAGCGCTCGTCCCAAGTGACAGAACGCTCGTCCCAATTGACAGAAGCGCTCGTCCACACAAGTGACAGAAGCACTCGTCCACACAAGTCTTTGGACTTGCTAAGCCCTTAAGAGAAAATCCGTCCAGTGACGTGGCATTGTGGATGTCTACTGAATTTTAGTTAGGCATTATGGATGTATACTTGAGTTACAAGAATAACCCTCGTTTGCTGACATGGCTAGATGGACGCGATTATTTTCCACTTTTTGAACTTGCTGTTCTTATCAAGTTGTTTAGGTATTCATTTATGGTCTCGTCCACTAAGGAAAAACCAGTCTACTTATCAATTAAATTATAAACAGTTTAAATATCCTTTGGACGGGTAATTCTTTGCATGAGTCGAAGCATTGTATACCTTATTTGAATTGCTTATTATGTATGCTCTATTTGAATTTTTGTATTTGATACTATATTCACTCTAATATTGGTATCGATGTTGTTATATACTTATAGAATTGGTAAACACTAAATTGCCATTATAATTTAACCTTATCAAATTTACAATATTTTTCTCATACAGATATCTACTATATTATCAAGTCTAATTTTTTTACATTCAAACCTAGCATTTATGAAACATATCCATTGCAAACTTTGATACATTTCAAATTCCAATATTTTGTTGACTAATAAATAAATATTATTATATTAAATTATATTATATATGTTATAACTAAAAGTAAGAATATGGTATAGCACACTTAAAGTTGGGTTAAAAATGAAAACCAGATTTGTTACATGTAGTGACTTACCCCACCCCTGCCACTTTTTTTTCTTTCTTTTTTCTTTTTCTTTTTTGCAATATGATTTGTACTCTGTTGTGAACCTAAAAGTTATAAATGTGGAAATAAAATTTTAAACTATGTATATTGGTGGTAGAAGCGCTCGTCCACTGATGTGGTAGAAGCACTCGTCCATTAAAGTGGTAGAAGCGCTCGTCCACACAAGTGACAGAAGCGCTCGTCCACACAAGTCTTTGGACTTGCTAAGCCCTTAAGAGAAAATCCGTCCAGTGACGTGTCACTGTGGACATCTACTGAATTTTTGTTAGGCATTATGGATGTATACTTGAGTTACAAGAATAACCCTCGTCTGCTGACGTGGAAAGATGGACGAGCTTATTTTCAAGTCTTTGGACTTGCTGTTCTTATCAAGTTATTTAGGTATTCATTTATCACCTCGTCCACTAAGGAAAAACCAGTCTACTTATCGATTAAATTATAAACAGTTTGATTAACCTTTGGACGGGTAATTCTTTGCACGAGTCCAAGCATTGTATACCTTATTTGAAATGCTTATTATGTATGCACTATTTGAATTTTTGTATTTGATACTATATTCACTCTAATATTGGTATCGTTGTTGTTATATACTTATAGAATTGGTAAACACTAAATTGATATTATAATTTAACCTTATCAAATTTCCAATATTTTTCTCATACAGATATCTACTATATTATCAAGTCTAATTTTATTTTATTTTACATTCAAACCTAGCATTTATGAAATATATCCATTACAAACTTTTATACATTTCAATTTCAAAGATTTTGTTGTCTAATAAATAAATATTATTATATTAAATTATATTATATATGTTATAACTAAAAGTAAGAATATGGTATCGCACACTTAAAATTGGGTTAAAAAAGAAAACCAGATTTGTTACATGTAGAGACCCAAATGATTCTTTTAAATAAAAATAGAATAGTTTATGCTTTTAAAAATATTTCTAAATTGTTGAATATCAAAATCAATTTTCTTTAATTCATAACAAACATGCCCTTATTTAGTTCAGGACATGAAATTTATGATAGGTTATTAGTGTAAAAGATTTTAAATGTTTATTCATTAATACTTTGATATGTGTATGCTTATTTTAGTAATTTTAGAAAATAACTATAATGTAAATTTGAAAAAATAATATTGGATGTCGCCGTATAAATAGTTTAATTTGACCCTACATATAAGTAAATACATAAAATAAAATATAATCCAAAATATAAGTAATAACTATAGTTAATCATTTAATTATATTTTATAATTGTTTATTTAAATAAACAATTATCCCGTGCGAATGAATTGGGTAAACATAATACCATGAAATAGTCATTTGGTTTGATTTATAGGTTTAATATTTTGAAGCATTATAAATTGCAAAAAAATAAAAAAAATTCAAGGATTTGAAGGGATAGATTTTAAATTTGTAGAAGAGAAATAGAACTAACAACCGATATACTAACATGAAAAATACACAATCAATCAACTTTATGTTGGGACTTAAAGATAGAAAGACGGGAATAAGAACTTAAAGTTAGAAAGAAGGGGAAAGGGAAATAAAATAAACATTTCATTATGTTGAGTACTATTTTATTCACTAAATTAAATTTCTATAATTTGGGGTGTTTCCTAATTAACACATACATACTATTGACCTATTGAATATTGAAGAGGTGTGGTAACTCATTGAGTTTAATTGGTATGTATTGTCAGTGTAAAGATTTTTTTACACTGTCAACCAATAATAAATCGTCACGTCATTGAAAATCTTTGATTCTTATCCAAAATACCATAAAAGTCATTCATAACATAATTTGTGATTGGTTGACAGTGATAAAAACTTTACACTGACAATGTATATCAATTAAACTCTAACTCAGTTTAAGTGACTTATTGTAAATTAGTAAAATTCGTTGGGTTTGAGTGATTTATGCTATATAAACTAATATTTATCTCTAACCAAAAAAAAATTGAAACCTACTATTATTTATAAAAAAAATTGGTGTTACTTAAAAAAAACTGTACTGCCGTCGCCCAAAGACGGTCAAAGAATGGAACGAGGTTAGTTGTTACTGAGTTGGGTGTGAATGTCATTGGTGCTAGAGTTACTACTGGAAATAATATTGGTGATAAAGTTTATATCCCTAGATTTAACTTAGAACCGTCAGATCACACAATGCCATTTAATTTTCAAAGACGTCAGTTCCCATTGATACTTAGCTTTGCAATGACTATAAATAAGAGTCAAGGACAAACATTATCTCATGTTGGACTATATTTACCTGCTCCTGTTTTTTCACATGGCCAATTATATGTTGCCATCTATAGAGTTAAATGTAAGAGTGGTTTGAAGATTCTAAGTTGTAATGATGATGGTGAGTCATGCAATTTGGTTAAGAATGTTGTCTATAGAGAAGTTTTTGAACAGGATTGATTCAAAATGTTCAGCTTATGTTATTTAAAGTATTTGTTTTATTATATATTTCTCTTATTTTTTCTAAAGCTCCAATTCTTAGTTGGTATTTACAAAATGCACTATCAAAATAATATGCCTTTATTGAACTGTAATACTTTAATAAAAGTGTTATTGCATTATTTATAATTTAAGTAAACTTGGTTAATATATTTTTTTTTAAAAATTCACTTGAAAATTATCTCAAGTCTGTATAAGGCAGTAACTAATCTTAATATAAGTTTAGCAATTCAAAGTTTGTGCTAACATTGTCATCGTTTAAAATTAAAAACATGCAGGATGTAGTAAAACAAACAAAACAACAAAATCTTCAGTACAGTTATCATTTTACTGGTTCTTGTGATAATATGGCATAAAACTAACATCAAGTTGAGGGAAAAAAAACAACACCGCTTAAGGCTTCTCTTTTTTTGCTAGAGTATCAAGCCCGAATGATGTTCACGCTTATCTTTGTTGAATATCCCGCTACTGTAAATTGCACCCTATCTCCTTCCTTTATCCCACTTTACTTGCAGAATTTATACCATCTATGTCCAGCAACATAGCATTCAGTGCCCTTATGGTCCAAGTTTCTCAATAGCATGCAGCTGTGGCATGTTTTGGATTCATCTTCGATTAATATTGTCCTCTGCTTATTCATAAAGAATTGACATACAATCCTTGCTGGAATTACCTATGGTGTCACAAATAAAACATATAACATTTATATAAGCATTAACGAATCACCAATTAAGGTGTATTAATTATAAAATAAAACTAGAGGATTTACCAATGGATTCTTTTTAAAGTATGTAGGTTCCTTCATTTTCAAAGTCCATGAGTTTTTTGTGGGTTCAACAGATGGGATATCATCTTCATCTGATGATATTTCAATTGGTTCCTCAATTCTCTGCATACTTGTTTGATTTGGGAGCACTTCATACAAGAAAAGGTCATCTATTTTGATGTCGGATCTTGCTAATGGGTAATCAATCTCCTCACCATCCAGATTGCTAATCCTGATGAAAAAAATCATTGTTTCCAACATATTTGAAATATGCATAATGTTTGTCGTTGAGACCATAAAATTCAGATATCTTTCTCATGCCATGGGTGATTATTCCATACTTATTATCATCCAACTCAATTGCAAGACTAATTGTGTTGTTTCCAGGATCTGTTACAAAACAACTACCAGCCTTAATTTGTCCTTGTCAGTGCTGAACAAATTCTGGAGGGATCATCATTTCATACTAACAAGTTGCAAAAAATAGATTATATTTGAATGTTTCAAGAAAAAAAATGACATTATAATTCAAGGCTAATTACCAAATCTGGATATATTGCTCCATTAAATCTACTCATAGGCTCATTTGAGGTAGAGCTGCTACAATTTGCCATTATTTGAAATCTGCAAGATCACTACCAAACATTCAAACTTAAAAGTTCGCTATGGTTTTTGAAAGTTAACATTACAAATTATTATTTTTTCAACTTATTTATAAATACAATACAATTACTGTACAAACATTACACCATTTATAATTGTCTTACTTCTCTGTGCTTAGTACTTGCATTACATTTTAAAAAATGAAATAAAATTTATTATACGATTCAATCCAATTTTAAATTGTTCTGTTGTTAATACCATTTATAATCAAGTGCATACTCTTGGTTGTGCTGTCTAATAGTTATCTTTTCATTCTACAACAGAGTCAATACATGATGAATAAAATCAGCACTTAAGATCATCCCATATTTGTTTTCATAACATTAAGTGGTTGTTTAACTTAAACAACTGATTGATGTTTGTCTCATATAGAAGAAACTGTACTCTATAGTTGTCTCATATAAAAGACAGCAAAATAGGTTGGTTATCTTCTATTTCAAGCAGATATTATATATTTATATCATAAAAATGTTGTTGTATTTATACTTTATTTAGAATTGATACATGACTTTTGCATAAACTACCTCTATAAAAAATCTACTAAACTAACTATAATTTACTTATCCCCTTGTGAATGGTGGTGCCATGAAATTCATCATTATGTAAACATGTTTTTGAATCACTTATTTGTGTCTATTATAGACTTTGTGATTAGTAAATTATTTGCCGGTAGTAGGATTAAATAAAAGCTATAAAAGAAAAGGGAGCACAGATTGAAACCAAAGTATAAATGGAGTGATTACCTTCGTGGCGATTGCAGAGGAGGATGGTGGTACCAGCAATTCGTTGCTGCAATGTATATGAAATGCATGGAACAGGATGGAAAAATACTTACAAGTTGAAGTTCGTTTTCCCCAGTGACAGTGGCAGTGCATGAGTCATTCAATCCTAAATTAGGGTTGCTTGTGAACAGTGGGAATGGAATTTCAAGTGTTTAAGTCGTCCCTTTGTAATGAAATGGGCCTATTAGGTTAACCAAAAACAAAAAGAAATGGGCCTATTAATATTACATTAACTGACAATGGATAAAATTGTTTGGGTCTTTGATAGTTACTTTTACTCGAGTTAAATTGGTTTGAGTGCTATAAAATCGTTTGTTTTGACATTATGAAACTGTACCCGTGCGTTCAGTACGGGTAAGCTAATCTAGTATATAAAAGATCCAAATGTCCACTAATTATTATATGATATATCTATTAAGGTTAATGAAGGGGCGGATCTATGATTGTTAGATAAGGATAAATCAAGCTAAGTCAAAAATTGTGGGCACTAGAAGTTGCTTCCAAACTGAACTCTTATAGCCACTTGAGTTGTAAAGTTTGACTTGAACTTTGACTCACCAAGGAAGTAGAGTTTGAATTGTATAAGTAAGCTTTTAATGTTTGAATTGAATTCAAAGTGTTTTGCTTAGGGATTAAGAAATTATATGTTATTTTATTGTCAAGTGTATCCTATAAAAGGCAAGCCTCCATAACCATTTTGTAATGAATCAAGAGTTAAGAATTTAGAGAGAGTACAATATTTGATTCTCTATTCTTCCTCTATGTGTGTTGCGTGAGTTGAGTTTGGCTTAACAGCTATAAGAGTATGGCTTCCAATGACTGTTTGAATGAAGGGGCTTCGCTTGCACGCCCTCCTGCCTTCAATGGATCTGAGTATATTTATTGGAATGAAGGAATGATAATGTTTCTTAAGGCAGCAGGTGTTGACATATGGGATGCAGTAGAAGATGGACCATTTGTCCCCTCTACTTTAGATGCTAATGGTGCTCCAAGAAATAAGCCTAAAACTGAATGGAATGAGGATGATAAGAAAAGAGTTCAATATAATGCATGTGCTAAGGATATTATAACATTTGCTTTAAGCCGTGATGAGTTTTTCAGGGTTTTAAATTGCAAATCAGCAAAGGAGATGTGGGATACATTACAAGTAACACATGAAGGAACCACAAATGTCAAAAGAGCAAGAATGAACACCCTCACACATGAGTATGAGCTGTTCAGAATTAAGCAAGGAGAACCTATGATTGAAATGCAAAAGAGATTCACTCACATTGTCAACCAACTTGCTGGTCTTGGAAAAGCTATATCAAATGAGGATCAAATTAACAAAGTAATGAGATGCTTGATTAGGGAATGGCAACCTAAAGTCACTGCAATCTCATAATCTAGAGACCTCTCATCAATGACCATTGCCACATTGTTTGTAAAATTGCAAGAACATGAATTGGAGTTGAACAGACTGAATGAGAGTGAAGAAACTGATAAAAGAAAGAAGGGATTGGCTCTGAAATCACAAGTCAAAGAAGTAGAAGACGGTGATGATGATAATACAGAACAAGAGGCTGAATCTGAAGAAGAGATGGGAAAGCTAGTTAGAAAATTCAAGAAGTTCCTAAAGAAGAAAGGTAACTTCAAAATAAAGCCATCCACTTTTCAAAGGAGAAATTTCATCAAAGGTGACAACTCTTCCAACAACATCACATGCTATGAATGTGGAAAGAATGGCCACATCAAGCTTGAATGTCCAAAACTGCAAAAGAAGGACAAAACAGAGAAGTTTGACTTAAAGGACAAAAAGTGGAGAAAGCCAAGAAAGGCCTACATTGCTTGGGATGATAATGATCTAGAATCCTCTTGAGAATCTAAATCTGAGGAAGCAAACCTGTGTTTGATGGGCAGAATCATAGTGATTCAGAAAGTGAAGTAAGTTCTAATTATCAACCTTCTTATGATGAATTGCAAAATGCTTTTGAAGAACTTCATAAAGAATCCATTAGACTTGCTAGATTGATAATTAAGTCTAAGAAAACCATCACATTCCTAGAAGAGAAAAATTATGTTTTAAACAAAGAGCTAGATGAATTAAAAACACAAAATTGTACTGCAAAAGAAATATTGGCTACTGTTTTGGAACCACCTATATGTGATATTGTCCTAAGTTGGAGAAACGTATAAATCATTTGAATGGTGATCTCTCTAATTGTTCTAAGTGTTGTACATTGACTAAAGAAGTTGAAAAACTGAAAAATGACTTAGCCAAGTTCACAAATGGTAGAGATAACTCGAATGCTTTATTAGGACAGCAAAAATGTGTTTATGGTAAGGCTAAAATAGGCTATTAACCTAAGATACATGAGAAATCTTTCAAGAAATTTTTTTCTGCACCTAAGACATCAAACACACCATTTGTTAAATGCAATTTTTGTGCTAGAAAATGTCACACTACTTCTACATGTTAATACATAAAATCAGCATACAATAAATGGGTACCTAAATAGATTTGGGTACCTAAAACAGAAACTTGATTCTGTTTTGTAGGTGTGTTGGATAGCCAAGAATGTGAAATGGTATCTTCACAGTGGCTGTTCCAAGCACATGACTGGAGACAAAACCAAGTTCATTTCCTTTACCCCTAAGTCAAGTGGTAGTGTTACCTATGGAGACAACAATAAAGGAAGAATACTTGGCATTGGCAACATTGGAAGTGACTCAACAACAATAATTGAGGATGTATTATATGTTAAGGGACTGAAACACAACCTATTAAGTATCAGTCAACTATGTGACAAAGGCTTCAAGGTAAAATTCAATTCCAATAGTTGCTTAATAGAAAATCGGCATGATGAAAATTTGAAATTAATTGGACATAGGACAGATAACATCTATATGCTTGATTTAGATAATATCTCTTCAAATACTTCATGTTGTCTTATTTCAAAAGAAGAAGAGAATTGGCTTTGGCATAAAAGAATTGCACACATTCCCATGAACCATTTGAATAAACTGATTCGTAAAGATCTTGTAGTTGGTTTGCCTAAACTGAAATTTGTGAAAGATGGACTATGTGATGCATGTCAAAAAGGAAAGCAAGTTAAGGTCTCTTTTAAACCAAAGAACATTGTTTCAACAACTAGACCCTTGCAACTTTTACGCATGGATTTATTTGGTTCATCTAGAACCAAAAGCTTTGGTGGTAACTCGTATGCATTGGTAATAGTAGATTATTACTCTAGATATACATGGACATATTTTCTATCTCATAAGAGTGATTCATTTGCTGCATTTAAGAAAATGGCAAAAATTGTGCAAAATGAAAAGGACAAGAAAATTCTTTCTATAAGTAGTGATCATGGGGGAGAATTTCAAAATGAAGTATTTGAAAACTTTTGTGATGAGCATGACATTCAACATAATTTTTCTGCTCCTAGAACTCCACAACAAAATGGAGTAGTGGAAAGAAAGAATAGATCATTAGAGGAGATAGCAAGAACTATGTTGAACGACTCTAGCTTGCCAAAACATTTTTGGGCAGATGCTATCAATACAGCCTGCTATGTGCTAAATAGAGTCTTGATAAGACCAATCTTAAAGAAAACCCCTTATGAGCTTTACAAAGGAAGAAAACGAAATATAGCACATTTTCATGTTTTTGGTTGCAAATGCTTTGTTCTTAACCATGGAAAGAATAATCTTGGAAAATTTGATGCAAAGGCCGATGAAGGAATTTTCCTAGGTTACTCTCTATCTAGTAAAGCTTTAGAATATATAATAAGAGAACACAAACTATTGAGGAATCTGTGCATGTGACATTTGATGATTCTAACCCCAAAAGGTTAGGAAAGGATTCTGTTATTGATGATATTGCAGATTCAATTGAGAAAACTCTCCTAGAAGAGAAACAGGAAAATGAAGAAGATGAAAGCTTAAAGAATGAATTGCTGCAGTAGGAGCAAACAGAACAACAGCCTGACCTACCAAAGGAATGGAGGACTGTCAGAAATCATCCAATTGATAACATCATTGGTGAAATTACAAAAGGGGTAACTACTAGACAATCTCTTGTAAATTCTTTTAATCATATGGCATTTGTGTCTCAAGTAGAACCTAAGAACATAGATGATGCTATAATTGATGAACATTGGATGATGGCTATGCAAGATGAGTTAAACCAGTTTGAAAGAAACCAAGTTTGGAAACTTGTGCCTAAACCCAAGAACTGTCAAGTAATAGGTACAAAATGAGTTTTTAGGAATAAACTAGATGAAAATGGTATAATTGTAAGAAATAAGACTAGATTGGTAGCTAAAGGGTATAACCAAGAAGAAGGCATAGATTATGATGAAACATATGCACCAGTAGCAAGATTAGAAGCTATAAGAATGCTACTTGCTTATGCTTGCATAATGAGATTTAAATTGTATCAAATGGATGTTAAGAGTGCTTTCTTAAATGGATTAATACAAGAGGAAGTGTATGTTGGTCAACCACTTGGTTTTGAGAATAATGAATTGCCTAACCATGTTTATAAACTGTCTAAAGCACTATATGGCTTAAAGCAAGCTCCTAGAGCTTGGTATGAAAGGTTAAGTAATTTTCTCATTGAAAAAGTATTTAAAAGAGGTAAAGTTGACACAACTTTGTTCACTAAGAAAAAGGCACACAACATTTTACTTGTACAAATATACGTGGATGATATAATTTTTGGTGCCACTAATGAGCATTTGTGCAATGAGTTTGCAAGTCTTATGCAAAGTGAGTTTGAAATGTCAATGATGGGTGAGCTGAACTATTTCCTTGGACAGCAAATAAAGCAAACTGAAAATGGAATCTTTGTTAGCCAAACCAAGTACTGCAATGAGTTGATCAAGAAGTTTGGCATGGAAAATGCTAAGGAGATGGCTACTCCAATGAGTACCTCCTGTTATTTGGACAAGGATGAGCAAGGTAAACCTGTTGATGTTTCTAAGTTCAGAGGTATGATAGGCTCACTACTTTATCTTACTGCTAGTAGGCCAGATATCATGTTTAGTGTATGCATGTGTTCTAGGTATCAAGCAAATCCAAAAGAATCACACTTAACAGCAGTTAAAAGGATAATTAAGTATCTGTTAGGAACAAAAGACATGGGATTATGGTATCCCAAGGGAGTTACATGTACTTTAATTAGCTATTCAGACTCTGATTTTGCTGGTTGTAAACTAGATAGAAAGAGTACTAGTAGAACTTGTCATTTACTAGGAAACTCATTAGTATCATGGTTCAGTAAGAAACAATCTAGTGTGGCTTTATCCACTGCAGAGGCTGAATATATAGCAGCTGCCAGCTGTTGTGCACAGGTTTTATGGATGAAACAACAATTAGTTGATTATGCTGTGCAACTAAACCAAGTTCCTATTAGATGTGACAATACAAGTGCAATTAACCTAACTAAGAATCCCATAATGCACTCTAGAACTAAACACATAGAGATCAGACATCATTTCATTAGAGACCATATTCAAAGTAGAGAAATTGAGATTGAATATGTTGATACAACTAAACAACTTACTGATATTTTTACCAAGCCCTTGAACAAGGAAAGCTTCTTTTTGATTAGAAGAGAATTGGGCATAATTGATCAATCCTATATCTAATCTCTAAAGAAACAAAAGAAAATCCAAAAGGAACAATTGAAGATGGACGCTATTTTTTTTTATTTATCCCTGCACCTATTCCTCTATCATGAACAATTTTATATGCTATTTTTGAATACTTAAATGCTTGCCTTCTCTATTGCTTTGAACGTTTCTTTTCTTTACCTTTTTGATAATGCCAAAAGGGGGAGGAAAAGTATGATATAGAGAAAGGAGATAATAACAAATTATACATGCATATGTTGAGGGGGAGCTTATAAGCTTACATACTTAATGGGGAGTAAATCAATATAAGCTTACATGATTAATGGGGAGTAAATCAAATTCTGCTCTGATAATATTTTTTTGCTCTGATATACTTATGCTCTGATACCATGATATAAATCTGTCAAAAACACTTAGCTTATGCCACACTTATACTCTGATCTTATAATTTGTTAAAAGATTTGTCATAATCAAAAAGGGGGGAGTTTGTTAGACTCAATGACTTAGAGATTTTGATATATGACAAATACAACTTAATGTGTGTGCAAGTGTTTTAGTGACAAATTGCAAAGATAGGTATCAAGCAGTGATCAACAAGTTCATTAAGCAAATTCAAGGAAAATATTCAAGGAAGAACTTGAAGAAATCAAAAGAGCAACATGGAGGAATCAAAGAGCAAAGACAAAGATCAAGGAATCATCAAGACAAAAGCTTAAAGGAGAAATTAGATTTAAGTCTTAGATGATATGTAAGAGAAAGAAATCTCTTAGTCACAAAATAGCTCAACTACAAAGATGCATGAAGAAAATCAATTTTCATAACCTGCAATAAAAGGAATAAGTTTTCGTTAATGAAAATGATTTTGGAAATAAGAAGCGCTCATCCACTAAAGTGATACAAGCGCTCGTGCACGAAAGTGATAGAAGCGCTCGTCCAACACAAGGGAAAGAAGCGCTCGTCCACTAAAGTGACAGAAGTGCCCGTCCACTAAAGGGATACAAGCGCTCGTCCACTAAAGTGACAGAAATGCTCGTCCACTAAAGTGACAGAAGTACTCGTCCACTAAAGTGATACAAGCGCTCGTCCACTAAAGTGACAGAAGCGCTCGTCCACTAAAGTGATACAAGCGCTCGTCCACTAAAATGACAGAAGCGCTCGTCCACTAATAAATACGAGCCCCGAGGATTGAAGATGATGCCAATGTAGAATCTTATTTCAAGAACTAGAATCAAGAAAACAAATTCTGTTATCATATCCAAATCTGTTTTGATTGATCCCAACGACTATAACTTGTTTTCTATATATAGAGGGATCAAAGGAACACTTTAAAACAAGAATGCACATATCATATCATATCAGAATTACACGAAATCAATTTGAAAAATCAATTGTGAAAATCATTCATCTTCTTGCTTGAGCTTTATTGTGAAAAGAGTGTTTCATTCTTATAAGTGTTTCAATTTGTTTATATGACTATTGAGAGTTTGGAATCAATTTTTCGTTTTATTTGATTGTAAAGAGAGAGGGAGTCTCTTTGAGTGATTAGGATGAGGTATCCCTAAGGAAGAACATTGAGGCTCTTCACAAGAGTGTGGTATCTTGAGGTGAAGGAGTGCTCTGTGGTGTAAAGGTTTTTCAAGCTATCTGGCTAAAGCTTGTTGTGTTAGTGTGTGAAAATTCACAGGTGGAGTGAGGATTGTATGTAGGATACAGTGGTGGTGACTGAACCAGGATAAATCTGGTTGTGTGGTATCTCTAAACTCAAACTCTTTTACTTTCTGTTTATGTTCAAGAACCTGTGATTTTGATGTTTACAGTTCAATATAATTTATGTTCTTGATCTGTATAAGCTGTATTGAAACCTGAGTCTGATTGTAATCAAGTCTGTGTTATCTGCATTCAAAACTAAGTTGATCAAAACCATTCTTGATTACTGAAACTGAAACCTGCAAGTTTGTTCTTGATTGTTAATGCTTGTATCGGAAACTTGCATAACTTGTTGTTAATCTTTAAAGGCTTAATCAGTTTCTGTATTTTGTTATTATTGAGTTCTGAACTTGAATCTATTCTGTATCTTTCTGAATTAATATTTCTCATCCTCATCACCTTCTATTCAAGATTTCATAAAAAAAACCCTTCATTGTTTTTTTAAAAGATCCTGAGGCAACTCTGATTTGAAAAGTTTTTTAAAAGAATTTTTAAGAGGGAAAGATTTTAAGAAAACTCAATTCAACCCCCCTCTTGAGTTGTTGAAGCCAAAACAACAACGAGCTCTAGCTGTCACGTCACCAGACGGAGATTATGAGAACTTATTGAGGTATTGCAAGTCCAAATACTTGATAGACGAGAGGATATGCCACGTTAGCAGATGAGCAAAATAAAATAATGAACAGACTTAGTCTCACATATAACGAAGTAGATGGAGTTTTTAAGGAGACGAGCTCCATCTTTGAATCAATAAATGCAATCCGAATCTCTTGAATTTATTTCAAATGATTGATATTTATTTCAATAGAATTTTTGTTCTTCACATTTTTTTATCTGCTTTAATGTTTTACCTTGTTGTAAAAGAAACATAGTACCATCAAATAAATGCAAAAAGCAGAATCGTACAATGAGAAACTGCAAAACAATCTGTACGATGACAACTTTATGACTGGAAAAAGCTGGATTATACACAAAGGAGGAACAACAAGTTCTTAAGCTGTAATACTCAGAGCAGTGAGCCTCCATTTTATGCTATCTCGATAACCAAGAGTACTATTCAATATTGCCACGATCAAGCTATCAGTCACAACGGATATCATGCATTCAATGCTATCTCTAAACGGGACTATTCAAAATAACCGTTGAAGAAATACAACTGAAGAAGAGGCCAACTCACTATAAATAGAAGACCTTAGCTACTAAAGAACTATTCTTGCCTGCACAAGTTTTGCTAGCTCAACTTTTGCCAATCGATAATCACTCATACTCATATTTCTTTAAAAGCAAGAATCTGTATTCATTAGTTTGAATATTGAGAAAATATTCATACTTTCATATCCTCATACACAGTGATTTAAGAAGATCATAAGTTAAATCTCTTTGTTAGAGTTAGAGCCTGAAGAGGCTTGGTAAGAAAGAAATACTTGTAGCCTAGAGATATGTTTAATACTGGGTTGTAATCTATTTGGAAAATAGTGGAGAAAAACATTCAAGTAGAAGGGACTGGATGTAGCTCTTGGTTGGAAGAGAATGAAACAGGATAAAACATCTTGTGTGATTCTTCTATCTCGAAACTCTTACTGCTTTATTTGTTTTTACTGACTGAGGGGTTTTGATATTGCTTTTGTTAAAGCTTTCCTTTTAAAAGATCTATTTCTTGGTGCTTGCTTCTGTTTTAACCTTCTTGTGTGCAAAAATAGTTTTAGAGGTTGTTTTTAGAAAATTATTAACAAACACAATTCAACACCCCTTCTTGTGTTTGCTTGTGTCAACTTCAGACGTGACATTTGATGAAGAAGGAATGTGGGACTGGTCTTTGAAAGCCCTGAAGAAGGCAGTGGTAGTTCCAGACAATTATGAGGAGGAGAATGGACATGGAGTTCCAACACCTGATGAGCCAGAAACATCCAACAGACCGCATAGACACCGTCGATTACCAGCCAGATTGGAGGATCATGTTGTGGTTAACGAGAATGACCCATCTGATGAAGAAGTTATCAACTTTACCTTATTTGCAGATTGTGAGCCAGTGACTTTTGAAGAAGCCTCAAATAGCCAGAATTGAAGAAAAGCAATGGACGATGAAATCCATGTCATTGAGAAGAATCAAACTTGGGAGCTAACAGATTTGCTAGCAGATAAGAAGCCTATATGAGTGAAGTGGGTGTACAAGACAAAGTACAAGCCCAATGGAGAGATCAATCGCTTTAAAGCGAGGTTGGTTGCGAAAATACGAGAGTTGGTAGAAGAGAAAGACGTGGTGATCAAGTATTGTCCCACTGAAGAAGAAGTAGCAGATATTTTTACAAAGCCATTGAAGGTTGAGTTATTTTACAAATTGAAGTAGATGCTTGGAATGATACATGCTTGATTTAAGGGAGGCAATGTTAGATAAGGATAAATCAAGCTAAGTCAAAAATTGTGGGCACTAGAAGTTGTTTCCAAATTGAACTCTTATAGCCACTTGAGTTGCAAAGTTTGACTTGAACTTTGACTCACCAAGGAAGTAGAGTTTGAATTGTATAAGTAAGCTTGTAGTGTTTGAATTGAATTCAAAGTGTTTTGCTTAGGGATTAAGAAAAATATATGTTATTTTATTGTCAATTGTAGCCTATAAAAGGCAAGCCTCCATAACCATTTTGTAATGAATCAAGAGTTAAGAATTTAGAGAAAATACAAGATTTGATTCTATATTCTTCCTCTATGTGTGCTGCGTGAGTTGAGTGTGAGCGAAAAGAAATTGATCCTGGGTATATGTATTTGAGATATCAATGATGAGTCTTGGTCTAAATTCGATATATGATATTCGACTATTTGCTTGAATCCAAACTCGACTCAATTATAACTCTATAATAATTAGGTTTGAACAAGATCGTCCCAATATATGTTGACATAATATATATAAATTTGGATATTATATATAAAGCCAAATCGTTTGATTAAACAAAATTAGAAAATTAAAACTTAAGATATATTTAAAATATACCTTAATAAGAAATATATCAATGTATGTATATCATCGTGTTGTACCAAAAAAAGTTATTGATTTAATTTAAGAAGTCTCATTTCTTATATCTAATTATAAACAAAGTATGCTTTAAAAGAATGTGTAACAATAGACCGGGTTGAGGCGACCTAGAATATAAAACAGACCAGGTTTGAAAATATATTGGGTCTAGTTTATAGCACCCGAACCCATCAAAATTAATTTATGGTCATAATCACTCTAAGGGTATGTTTGATTTACAAAAGTTCAGGGGATTGGGCAGTATAAAAATTTTTGTGCTTTGTTTGATTTGAAAAGTGGTCAGGGGACAAGACAAAAAAGGAAAAACCCAAAATTTTGTCCCCCACCAAACCACGGGACAAAAAGTTGTCCCATGGACAGACTAACAAAAGACAAACTGGACAGGACAAAAAAGGTGGTGAGGGACAGGACAAAAACCCAAAATTTTGTCCCCCACCAAACCATGGGACAAAAAATTGTCCCATGGACAGACTAACAAAAGACAAAATTATCCTTGCATCTCTCTTCTCTCTCACTCTCTCTCCTCTCTCTCTCTTCCTCTCTCCTCTCTATCTCTCTCTCTCTTTCTTTCCTCTCTCTCATCTCCCTCCCTCCCTCCCTCTCCTCTCTATCTCTTTCTCTCTCCTCTTTGTCCTCTCTCTCTACATAATTATACAAAATTATATATTGTATATTTATATATTAAATAATATATATTATAAAGGGTATTCTGGTAAATTTAATATTATTTTGTTTGTGCTGTTCATTATCATCAAACAATGTACAAGACAAAGAATTATCCTGTAACTCAAGGATTTGTCCTGTGCTGTCCAAATACCTTTTACAAATCAAATGCACCCTAAATATTAACATATTATTGTTATTCTTGAATTTGCACAAATGAACGAATGTGTCACACCAAAAGAGGCGGCAACTTTCACCCCAAAACCTCAAAAGCTCTTCAAGATGCTTAGGGACGCTCGTGACACTAGTGAATGTCCCAAGCTGACAGGAGAGAACGCTTGGGACGCCGTGTCGACATTAAACTTCACTTGCTTAAGGAAGGTGTTAGGTTGTTAACCCAAGCAAAGCATAATAGCACGTAAAAAAAAAAGGAGAGGCCCTACAAGCAGGTGACTCCATCACAACTTTAGATCATGCTATTAAGATAAAAAAAAACATTCAAAAACATCTTCCTTTAGTATTCATTTAAACTTTATTTCTCATATATTTATTATTTATTTATCATTGTTGTTTATATTGCAGGTGGGAGAGCTCGACTAGAATCAACATTTGGATGAGATCTTCACATTAAGGAGTGCTCAAGGTAGACAACTGTAACTCCCATTTCTTCTGGCTTTGTTTGTGAGTTTTGTTTTGGAGGGAAAGTAAGGGAAATAGAAGGTTTGTGAGAATCTCTCCCTTGTTTATGAGTTTAAAAATTTGGAGGGAAATGTTTTGAGGATTTTAGAAAACCCTCACAACCCTTCAAAAGCCCAATTTTTTGGTTTATCCCAATTTGGGGTTTTTTTGGGGGAAATAATTAAATTACTAATTTACCCTCCCGGTCTTTACTAATTTGCATTAATATTTTTTAAAAGTTCTATTGAAATTATTTAAAAAAATATTACTTAGGTTAATTTTCTAAAATAAGGGTAAGATTGTAAAAATATGTTATAAACCCCCCCATTTACTTCCCATCATACAATATGCACTCACAAACAAGGGAAATGATAATACTCTCATTCCCCTCCTCCCTCCCATTTCCTTCCCCTTTGATCCCTCTCTTTCCTTGAGACACCCCATTGTGCCTCGGTGTTTTATTAGACTAAAACTTCATTAACTACTTTCTTACTATCAGTAGTATTCCTCACAGGAATATACTTAGACAAAATGTTAAACAGCGGAAAACATTAAAAATATGCCTCACGAGACGCACTGGCCATAACTAACTAGACCCTAATCACCATGGGTCACAGCTCGCCCTCCGACTTCCGGTTCATAGGGAGTTCCATCCAACTCCTCTTCGATCAGCTCATTCATAGGGTCTTCACGCATGATCTCATCAAAGATAAAATAAAATATACAAAAATATATAGTGGATAAGAAACAGTTCTATCATCAAAAGTGGGAAAGAATCATAGTAAATTATACAATAGTTGACACAGACAATCAATACACCTAACTAACAAATCATCCTCAACTTAATATATCATCCTCTACCCTCAATCTCATGCTACTCAAGGACACCATAATTGCACACATATTCCCTACGGTGGAAGTTGTCTCACGAGAACTCTTGATTTTACGTGTATTATATTACCAATACACGGTGTATTATATTACCAATACACAGATGTGTTTTACGTGCATTATATTACCAATACACAGATGTGTTTTACGTGTATTATATTACCAATACACGGTATATTATAGTACCAATACACAGATATCCTTGTGTATTATATTACCAATACACTTTTGTCTTTGTGTATTATATTACCAATACACTTTTGTCCTTGTGTATTATATTACCAATACACGGTTGTGGACAACAACACCTATAGGTGAATCTCACCAACCCGTTTTAACAACATCCTAGTACCTTAACCTTCCATTAGAACTTGACACATATTCTATGCCATAACACCTCTTTAACATACATCATCTAGGTTAGGCACTTCTAAATCATCATTATCCTCACACCCAAAACAATCATCTCTTAGACAACATATATATCTTCGCTTAAAATCCACTAAGCATAATAATAAAAATCAGGCAGATCATGCATAACACAATATCAATCAAAATATTCTCATTTCACCAACATAGCACAAAATCAATTCAATAAAGGTAATAAATCAAATCAACCATCAACAATATAAAATCCACCTTATATCGATAAACCTACAATCCCTCAATCGTCATTGGTTTTTCAGAAAAGGTTTCCAATGTTATTTTGATCTTGTCAATTACTCGACTACTAGTAGGGTTTAGGTCGCCCTACACAATTATTATATAATCTACTACTTATCCATTCCGATGATAGGTTGGTTCTTTCCCCCACCTGAGCTAACACCGGATTCACGAACTTCCCGATCTTCGTAACTACGTCACGAATATCCGATATCCTTCAACCAACATCACATAACAACGATTAATCAAACAATTCCCATTAGGTTCATTTTAATACTAGATTCGGCCTCTAATTCAAAATGAGGCTTGGATAATTTTCTCACCCTAATCTTTTGGATTCTCGGTGCTTAGGTCTTAGATAACTAGAATAAATTGTTAGAAGTTGAAAATATGAAACAAAATCCTCTAACCTCTAAGGTTAGGGTTTCGGCCTTGAACCTAAAAATAGGTTAGAAAATTTATTTGGATTCAAACCCTTGGATCATAAAAGTATAAGTATCTAAAAGGATAAAAACCATAATCTTAACTCATCAAACACTTTTAAACATTTTTACATAATCTTTGAAGAAGTAGATCTTAGACTTGAAATAGATAAAACCTTATGATACTTAAGATTAGTTGAGGATTAGGAACATAGAAACCCTAAATAGTTTAGATCTAACCTCATTTAAGTTAAAAATTGAACAAAACCTCCTTTGTCCACTTAGACATAGGTTCGTCCTCTTTACAAAAATAGGGGAGGAAAATTTTGCTTGATGTATGCTCTTAGATAATGAAATTAGAGATCATAACTAGATCATAGAAATTGGTTTCACATTTTTATGATTTTTCCACAATTTTCTAGAGATTTTAGAAGCTTATAGATCTAAGAATATCAAAAGGATGAACATGGCATAAACTCAACAAATAAGTGAAGAGGAGAACTTAGATGAGTAAGAAGAAGAAGTTTTACCCTTGGAGCTTGAAGGAAATGAGTGAAGATAATGAGTTCTTGAAGAAAATCAATGAAGTTTTGAAGTGAAGAACTTGATTGTGTGGGTGTAAAGTGTGAAAATGAAAGAAAATGTGTGTTTAAATAGAGGGGGAGAGAGAAAGTGGCGTGTGGGAGAAGGAGAGTGAGGGACTTGGGCTCCAAGTTTTTCTATGATGTGTTTGGTTGGAGAAAGTGAGAGGAAAATGGGTTTTTGGATTAAAATACATTATATTCAAAAAAGTGTAATGATGGTTACTTTATGATGTGACCTTTGACTCACATCAACATGTCACTCATTTTCCAACAAGTCACATTGGTCATCTCAACTCCCCATCCTGCTTTGTAGTGTACCAGGTTAAAGTTTCCGATCGTAGTTTTCGACGATTTCGTCCAGATAAAATATTATATTTTAATTTTGAACGTAAAATTTCCAAAATTACTAAACTCATTGGAAACAAGACAAAAACACTAACCATTTCGTTCACGGGTCAAAATTAGGTTTTCTGCTCAGAAAACTTTTACTGTCAGTGAAAACGCATATCGGGTTTCGTCCGAATTTTCAACCCAAAATTTTACCGTAACCTTCTACCATAAAGTAGCCTACGAATAAGATTTTATTTTATTCAAAAGCACTTTCTAACTCTCAGATTAAAATATAACTAATTATATTTTAACCGATTAAACATCATAATTAAAATCAGGCTGTTACATCATTCCCCTCCAAACTCATAAACAAAGCCTTAGTTTTCTTTTTATTTTTTAAATGTAACATTGTTTTATTATATGACATTATGTGTTCCTATGAATAGCTAGAAGAGTTTGAGTCAAGGCTTACTCAAGCGCGATCTCAAGCACTCTCTATCGATGGATCCCTTCCTAGCCCCATCAACCCGAAGGAGGGGGAAAAAGTTCGTCTATGGGTGTGGGTCGAAGCTGCTGGAAGAAGCAAGAAGGGACATATATACGACAGATCTCTTCTGTAATTATCGATGAGGGGTCTCTTTTCTTATCTAGGAGTCATGAGCATCTTTCGTTCATAGTCAACGTTCCCCGAAGTTTGATGAGGCTGCAACGTTGTCAATTGAGTGACACTCTCCAAGCGGTGAAGCAACAGATAGAGCAATAGAACTTCATGATGTGCTAGCAGGTGCAACAAGTTGTATAGCAACTCCCGCTTCGGCCCACACATCAGTAGCAAGCTTTGCTACAATCCAGGCAGCAACAACAATCCACTCAATCGGATAAATTATTTATTAGTTCAGAGATCCAACTACAAATATGGAACCCAAATAAAAATTATTTGCAAAACTTATGGACCTAATTTAAGGCAAATTCTAAGGTGCATGACCTGGTCATGTCTCTCATGGTGAGAGACTATTATATACCCTTTGATTTATCACATCTCCACAATTATACTCTACACCTTCCATACCTGATCACTCTCCCATCAACTCAATCTACAACCCCTCCTCTCTCACTCTCTCCTCTGCCATCCCTTCCCACTCCCCCACACCCACCGATGTAACCTCCTCTTTCTCTCTCTGGCTCCATCTCGACTCTCGATCCATCTATTAGTGAGAAAAACAAGTTCGCATTGTAGAGCAAACAAATCATTGCAGGAATCAAAGCTTCCTTGCTATAGCAATAAACCCCGAAAGATAAAATTAACATATATCCATCCTTCAACAATAAAAACACATGAAAATTAATAAATTAATTCACTTTATTTCTAATCATAAATATTCTGGTTCTTCATTTTCTGTTACAATGAGTTGAGACTCCAAAAAAAGATCTCAACAAAGAAAAAAATGGAGGAAAGTTGTTCCCCCCAGATTTGGTCCACGGCCCAATACTTATAGGCCTAATGGTATTAACCATTATTGAAGGCCCATTCGGTATTGAAGAGATCTAAAGTGAGATCGCGGCCGATCTTCTCGGGATACATTGACGAGGTAAAACGTTACTCCGGAAACCCGACACGTATACTCGGTCAGCACGGGTGTAACGCCCTTCGTTACATTAATAGCCCAAATTAATTTTCTAAAAAAAACCTTTATAATATTTAAATTAAATAATCAAGTCACAAGATTTTTCACAATAAAAAAAATAAGTGTAAAAGGTTCTCGTATATTCAAAATAATTAAATAAAGTAATAGTGTTAAATAAACCATTATATCCAAATAGAATAAAGTCTCATAAATATTAATTAATGAAAACCACATAACTCTTTACAATTGTTTTTGCCTCAAAGCACGGACGTCTAATAAACCCAAAAGAAATAAATAAAAATAAACTTGAGCTAATATCTTCAAGACTTTCTCAAGACGTTGCATCATCTATCTCAACACTTGTAAACTCTGAAAGACAACACCACTAATGAGATTTATAATCCCAGTAAGTAAACATAATTCTAAAAGGTTTTCGAAAAGGTGTTGCTTTCAGCCGGCACGGTAACCGGAAAAATAATCATGGTACCCGCTAATTTTCCAAAATAATGTTCATTAAAAAAAATACATTTAATTACAACAATCATATAACGACAATATAATCAAATATCATATATTAATTAAACAAAGTAATCACACATCACACAATAACACAATCCTCAAGTGGCTCGGAAACCCCACTCTGTGTTGGTTTCTTGCCCAATTAGGTGACTCAAGAACCTCATTAAATTGGTTCCTTGCCCCTTGTCTGCGGTGACTCGGGAACCTCGTTCTAGAATTGATTCCTTGCCACCCTCTTTATGGTGACCCGAGAACCTCGTTTTAGAATTGATTCCTTGCCCCCATGGTGACTCGGGAATCCTATTTTAGAATTGACTCCTTGCCCCTATGGTGACCCGAGAACCTCATAATTAAATTGGTTCCTTGGCTCCCATTAACGGTGACGCGAGAGCCTCGTTCATAAAATGGGTTCCTTGCCCCATATCTTATTTTTTGACATCCCATTAAATGGCGATGTTACAAGCCAATGCCCCATTCTTAGGCGGCATATCAACAAATTCCCCACATCATGCATATACTCATTCATCCATATTCCGAAGCATAAAACCATCAATCACAATTGACAAACTTGTTAACAAAATGATTAAATTTGTATCGCAAAGTATTTGTCAGAGATCTAACTTGTTTGTTATAAGTATGAAGGGATTACTTGATGTTATGCGAATCAGAGGAACTAATATTTAAAGTATGGAATCTACAGATTCTAGTTCAAACCTCTAGACCAGTCTACATCTCTTGGTAAAATTATGAGTCTTTAGCTTTATGGTAAACGAGATCGTTAAAATAAGATTAGACGAGGTCTTAGAGTTAACTAAGAAAGAAGTGTTACTAAAACACAAAGTAACCTAGTAGACGAGCTTCGTATGCCATGTCATTGGACAGAGCTTCTCATTAAGGACTTAGCAAGTCCAAAGACTTGTGTGGACGAGCGCCTCTACCATATTAGTAGACGAGCGCTTCTATCAATTTAGTGGATGAGCGCTTCTGCCACTTTAGTAGACGATCGCTTCTACCACATTAGTATACGAGCGCTTTTGCCACATTAGTAGACGAGCGCTTCTGCCATATTAGTAGACGAACGCTTCTGCCACATCAGTGGACGAGCAGAATTAAACTCTTGTATAGATGCGTTCTTAAAACTAAGTAGACGGCTATATATGTCCTATATCTTTGCTACCTTGAATATGAGATTTAATGCAATCTGGTCCACAATGAATTTATTTCAAATGATTGCTTAGTTAATTCAAAGAATATATGTCTTTTACCTTGATGCTTCTTTTGTATAAAATCTTTATCTCTTGGATAAAAGAACTTCGTACCATCAAAACCATAAACCTTTGTACTCTGTCAAAATACATTGTTGTAAAGATCAAGTCAAGTACAAAGATGGTAAGTCAGAAAGCAACCTTTGGTACAATAGAGAAGTAACAGTTCTACTTTGAGCGTTCCTCTGTTAAACAAAAGCACTTCTCAGTGAAGCATATCAAGTTATCAGTCTCAACAGATCCACTCATTTAATGATAAGTCTAAACGGATACAATTTGAAGACTGTTGAAGAAGATCAAGACAAAGAAGCACTTCAGCTATATATATACTTGAAGAACTTCAAGAAGTGAAGAGACAAAGATTCAATATATAGATATACGCAGTAACACAAGCTCTGATATCATATGGAAAATCCCTATTGAAATTGTAACACAAGTTTACTTGTAAATCTTGTTGATCTTAAACTTTCAAATCCTCACACATAGTGAGTTCTTAGATCAAAGCTTTAAATATCTTTGTTAGAGTTAGAGCCTGAAGAGGCTTGGTAGAGAAAGAATACTTGTAGCCTGGGGAGGTGTTGAATACTTGTAAAGCTATTAGATTATAGTGGAGAAAAACCTTCAGGTAGAAGGGACTGGACGTAACTCTTGGTTGGAAGATAGTGAACCAGGATAAAACACTTGCAAGAATCCTCTAAACCCTTATCTTTTACAGTTTTTGTTTATACTAACTGTGGGGTTCTGAATCTGAGTTTATTAACTCTTCAAAAACGTTTTCATGTTTGTGTGTTGTTTTTATTGTTTTGCTTGTAAAAGGTTTGAGAAAAGACTTTTTCGAAAATTTGTTAAGAAACACAATTCAACCCCCCTTTCTTGTGTTCCCCTGTGTCAACTCCACTGTTAACTTGGATGGATCATGCATAACATACCTCAGGACACGTCACTGAAACACGTGGGCATTCTAGAAGGATCTCATGATAGGAGAGAGAAGAGGATCTACGCCCGCGGCCTGGAATCGTGCTAACCACATTTGGGGGGGGGGGGGTCCCACTCAGCGTAACCGCCGCGCGTAGATTGCACGCGCCTTGACTTCTATATAAGTCGGCTATCATCTTCATTAGGGGAGAAGGGAGCTTTGAATCTTTGTACTTTCCTTATACCCTTCGATGTAGCAAAGTGCTAGAAACCTGATGTACTAGCTCGGCTACCTTGTACCTTGACTTTATTAATACAACACCTGCTTGATATATTGATTTATTGTTTTAGCAAAAACAATTGGCGCCCACCGTGGGGCTAGGTAAAACTCTTCCCTGACCACACCATCTCAGTCGAGACATGGCAGTTACTCGCAGCAGTAGTGGAGCTGAAGGTCCACCGCATCCATCGAATAATAATGGACCTGGATTCCAGGAGTTACTGAGAGCAATGGAGCAACTCCGTCGGGACAATCAGGAGATACGGCGGTGGATGGACGATATGTAGAACCAACATAACGGAGAAGACACCTACACGACATCCTACGTGCAGACGGACGCCATCAATCATGCTACCCAGGATGTGGACCTGGACGTCCATCCTTTTACTCTCGCCATCATGATGGCTTCTTTCCCTGAAAATTTTAAAATGCCAAAGATGAAGAAGTACGATGGTACCTCCGACCTAGACGTCCATATTACTGCGTTCAATGTGCAAATGCTAACCGTCAAAGCTAGCGATCCCATCAAATGCCGAGTCTTCCCAACCACTCTGGAAGGCTCCGCCCTGGTATGGTACTCGCGCCTTACTCCATTTTCCATTCATAATTTTGATGAGCTTAATGCTAGGTTTATTAATTACTTTGCTATCAGTCGCCTTCATCAAAACACCTCGGCTAGCCTTGTCAATTTTCGGCAAGGCCCCACCGAGTCTTTGCGTGACTTCATGAACAGATTCACACAGGCCACTGCACAGATAATGGATTTGCAATCGGGAGAGGCATTGTATGCCATCTTAGAGGCATTAAGGCTAGGGTCGTTCGTGGACAAGTTAACTCGGAAAAAACCAGCCAACATGGAGGAATTAAATAGGATTGTAGCAGGTTATATTGATATGGAGGAAATCACAGCCTCCAACATGGCATACTTTAATCCGACTGCAAATGGCACTCGACTGAAAGAGGACAAAAGGCCGATGAAAGACAAAAAAAATTGAAGACACAACGCTGGCATCCCCAGATATGAGCATTATTCCCCATTGAATGCCAGCTGAACAACTGTTAAGCAAGAGGCATGCAACGTCAATTTGCTCCAACTCCCTCCTCGGGGACAAACCCTAGAAGGAGCCGATTTGACTCTACATTGCCGATACCACCTAAATAGAGGGCACAACATTGAGGAATGCCGAGCTTTGAAAAATGCGATCGAGGATCTGATTCAGCAAGGACATTTAGGAAGGTATATTATGAGCATCGAAATGATCGCCGTGATGATAGCGCGGGAAATTGCAGAAGAGGACGAAGTCCCCGAGATGATGGGTGCAGGGAAAGGAACAGGCGTCGAAGTCCTTCCCGGCATTAAAACTCGGACCACCCCGTCCGTGGTGTAATCAACCCCATCTCAGGTTAAGGAGTCAAAAATAAGCATGCTGGTTCATCAATATGAGTTATTTAAAATGGCTGAGCAAGAAACTATAGATCAAGTGTTTGGAAGATTCCAAACTATCACCAAAAATCTTAGATCTCTTGGAAAAACCTATGAAAATAGAGATCATGTCAGAAAATTTTTGAGGAGCTTACATAAACAGTGGACACCTAAGGTCACTACTATTCAGGAAGCAAAGAACCTCAATACTCTCACTTTGGAGGAACTTCTTGGATCTTTAAAAGTTCATGAGCTTGAGCTCAATGAAGAAGAAATTTACAGAAAAGGAAAATCTATTGCCTTAAAGGAAAAGAAGGCCAGCTCTTCCAAAGTTCTTAAAGCTGAGGAATCATCTGATGAAGCAGACCCCTCTGACAGTGATGAAGGATCTGATGAGGATGAACTGTCTTTCATCTCCAGAAAGAATCAACATATGTGGAGAAAGAAAGGTGGTTTCAAAAAGAAGAAGGGTTTGATGGATTCTTGTGAGGATCTAGATCTGCCTTCATCTGATGAAGAGAATGAAGCAGAGGAAGAGGCAAATATCTGTCTCATGGCTGGTAGATCATCAGAAAGTGAATACACTGATGCTGAGGTAATGGATTCTAACCCTTCCATTCTTCAAGATGCTTTCGATGAATTATTGCGTAATTCATCAATTCTGTCTCATGAATATAGAAGTCTTAAAAAGAAATTTTCAAAACTATCTAAAGAATTTGATAGGGTTTGCATGGAGAAAATAAGTCTTGTAAATGAAAATAACAAACTGAAATCAGAGAATGTCAGTCTAACTGACAAACTCAAGTGTGAGCCAACTGTCTCCTGTGAAGTTGCAAAACTGAAACAAGATGTAACATATCTGACAGACACTCTGTCTAAATTTGTAGGCGGCTCGGATAAGCTTAGTTTAATTTTAAGTTACTCTAGGTCACCACATGATAAGTCTGGACTTGGCTATGACAAAGAAAATCATGAAGCATCTTATAAAAAGTCAAAACCACATGTGCATTATAGGACCTCAAAATCTCAAACACAACATGTCAAAACTAAACTATGCTCGTCCAACACTTACTGTAAAGTGTGTGGAAAAAGTGGTTGCATAACATCTAGATGCATACATTATAAGCATATTAAACATGCTAGTCCAGTGATTACTAACAAGAAAGGACCCAAGTCAATTTAGGTACCTAGAGATAAGATTGTACCTGTTGCAGACTTGCTTAACAACAGGAAAGAAACACACATCCTGGTACTTGGACAGTGGTTGCTCACGTCACTTGACGGGAGAAGGGTGTATGTTCCAGGACCTTAAACATAGGGATGGTGACTGGGTTACCTTTGGAGGTAATCAGAAAAGGAAGATCACTGGAGTAGAGCTTGATGAAGCTATTGCAGATTTGAATCTCAAGGACTCTAAATTTCAAGCAAATGTCAAACCTGATGTTCAAGTGGACGACCTTCAATAACATGAGTCAGAAGCTTCAACCTCTCAACAAGAAATTGTTTAGAGATCTTGGTACTTCAGGAATTATCATCTACAAGATCATATCATCGGGAATCATAGTGATAAGCTAAGAACCATATCTACATTCGAAGAACGAGATGATTCTGCCTTAGTCTCTGAGTTAGAACCAAAGACAATAGACGAGGCTCTATTGGACGAGGGCTGGATTCTTGTAATGTAGGAAGAACTGAACCAATTTGAGAGAAGTGAAGTGTAAACTCTTGTACCTTTACCAAAAGATAAATCAGTTATTGGAACCAAATGGGTGTACAGAAACAAACTTGATGAAAATGGTAAGGTAGTAAAAAATAAAGCGAGACTTGTAGCACAAGGTTATTCTCAAGAATAAGGTATAGACTATACTGAAACTTTTTGCACCAGTTGCTAGATTAGAGGCTATTCACATCTTATTATCATTTGCTTGCACATCATAATATAATGTTATATCAAATGGATGTAAAAAGTGCCTTTCTAAATGATGTTATTAGTGAGGAAGTATATGTTATGCAACCTCCGGGTTTTGAAAGTGAAACCCAACCCGAACATGTATATAAGCTAAAGAAAGCCTTATATGGTCTTAAACAAGCTCCTAGAGCTTGGTATGAAAGGTTAAGTTCATTCTTAATGGACAATGGATTTAGTAGAGGAAAGGTTGATACATACTTATTTAGAAAATCCAATAAATCAAGTTTTATTGTTGTTCAAATATATGTTGATGACATAATCTTTGGTGCTACTAATGAATCTCTATATAAAGAATTCTCTAAGCTTATGCAGAAAGAGTTTGAAATGAGTATGATGGGAGAACTCAAGTTCTTTCTTGGACTTCAAGTGAAGCAAACAGTGGACGAGGTGTATATCCATCAAACTAAGTATACAAAGGAATTATTAAAAAATTCAAGATGGTTGATTGCAAACCAATGAATACCCCTATGCATCCGACGTCCATACTGAACAAAGATGACAAAGATAAGAAGGTAGATCAAAAGGTATATAGAGGTATGATAGGATCTCTGCTATATCTTACTGTGTCTTGACCTCATATTATGTTCAGTGTATGCTTATGTGCTCGATTTCAATCTGATCCAAGAGAATCTCATTTATCAGCAATTAAGAGATTATTTAGATATTTAAAAGGTACTACTAATTTGGGTTTGTGCGTTAAGAAAATTGATGATTGCAGATTAGTTGGTTTTTGTGATGTTGACTACGCTGGAGATAGAATAGAAAGAAAAAGTACCGGTGGAGGATGCCACTTCAATGGAGCTAATCTAGTCTCAAGGTCAAGCAAAAGACAAAGCACTGTGGCCTTATCAACT
Source organism: Sophora flavescens (assembly GCA_030762895.1). NCBI lineage: Eukaryota > Viridiplantae > Streptophyta > Magnoliopsida > Fabales > Fabaceae > Sophora > Sophora flavescens. The sequence continues at coordinate 49,868,676 of CM061067.1, read as the reverse complement.
ACTGAAATTGAGTATATTTCGGCTGCTAATTGCTGCTCACAACTTCTATGGATCGAACATCAATTGGAGAACTACAATGTATTTGTAAGTAGTATTCCACTTATGTGTGATAATACTGCTGCAATAAATCTATCTAAGAATCCAATATTGTATTTTAGAGCTAAACATATAAAGATTAAACATCACTTTATAAGTGATTATGTTCAAAAAGGTGTTTTTGATATACAATTTGTAGATATTGACCATCAATGGGCAGATATCTTTACTAAAAAATCTTGCAGAGGACAGACTCATATTTATTAGAAAACATCTTAATATGATTTGTGTGGATTAACTATGCGTCCAATGCTTGCGTCTATTGCATAAGTGCGTCCAATGCATGTTGCATGTACGTCTATTGCATGAGTGTGTCCGATACATGTTGCATGCGCATCCAATGAGTATTGCGTATATTGATTGTTTACATGGTTTTATCAGACTCGTCTATGCTATCTATTGTTATATTTGCATTAATTTATGTCCAAGACATCAATCCTATCAATAGCTTATTATGGTTTCAAAAACCTGCGCCACATCAGTCGAGTGTAGAAAGTAATTCTCTTCAAATTCCAAACCTTTTTAAGTAATACTCTTTCCCTCTGAAAAACCATTCACAATCTTCTCTTTTGAATCCTCGAGTGTACTCTGTTTTCTTGCTTCCAAATCCTAGCTCTCAAACCTTCAATAATGGCTTCCTCTTCTGGTGGTTTCAGTGTGGACAAGTTGAACCTTGCTTCTAAACATCATTTCAACTTTGGGATTATGCAAGAATACAACTTGGATGTAAGCAAGAATGTTAATGCTGCTGGCTGGGGAGGACTTTTCGTAGCGAAAGTCTCTATCTACCCTAACCTGATTAAGGAATTCTGGGGAAACCTTCAAGTTTCAATATCAGAGATTTCTGCTGAAGTTCTCGAAAAATAGATAGTGGTATCTGAAAAGACCATCTCTGATGCTATCAACTGCCCTCAAGAAGGAGTGGTTTTCACTGATTCATGGGAGACAGACCTTGGTGGTTCTGAAGTAATAGCTGCCTTCATAATGAGAGAAGACACGGTAAGAAATCATTCCTGGAAGTCAATGGAGATAAAGGATCATGTTCGCATTCTTCATCAATTACTGAACAAGGTGGTTTACAAAAGACTGGGTCGAAGGACAACTCGTCAGCTCTGCACAAGTTTTGTCTCTGCCATCTAATCATGGAGACTAAAATCAACCTGCTCCAACTCAGAAGAGAACAAGGAGTGTGATCTTTTATCATAATAAAGATAAGCATGATGAGGACAGTATCCCCATCAGTGCTGTTTTGAAGAAGCAGAAAATTGTTGTTGTTGCTACATATGTTTCTGTTCCTACGAAGAGAAGGCAACCCTCAAGAAAAGCTTAGTCTTGTGTGACTTCTGTGGTAAATGTCTCTACTAGTGAATATGTTCAATTAGCTGTAGATGATTTGGTAGAGAGTTTAGAAAGTAGGGAACTAAGGATGATACCGGTACTGCTGCTATGGTTGTTGACACTGATGTGTACATACCCACACTACAGCCTCACCTGTAAACTCACCTATAAAAACCTCACCAAATAGACCACACTTTCAACCCATAATACATGCAGATGATCCCTGGTTCAATCAACCAGATGATGTAGGGATTAACCCTAGAGTCCCCCTTTCCCAAAATACCTAGAACCAAATTTCCTTACACTCACCCTTCAGTTCTCTATGATGGCAAAACTGAAAGCTGGGCCAAAGTAAAAAGAGACTGGAAAATCCTCTACCATCAACATGAACCTGAACCTGTTTCAACCAGACCTTTCTATCCTTTACCAGAATATGAGTATGAACCTGAGTCCATACAATACCGAGAATACCTACCCATTCCATATGTGCCAAACCACAACAATCCTCTTCCATCCACTCTGCATAACCACATTGGACCTGCCCTTACTCACCTTCCACTACAAAATTCACACCTATAAAAATCTACCCAAACCTCATCAAATCCCCTCCTTTCAAACCTTTCACAGATGGTGTCAACAGGCACATCATACCAGTGTGGGAAACTGACCATTGCAAAGTAAATGCTCCATCAATCATCCATAAAAGGTTAAGAACAGAAGGAAGACCTAAATTCATTCTGGAGAGAGAATCTTCTTGGGAGACTTTCTAACATCCAAGTATTTATGATAGAGCTGTGAGTCTTGTGGACCACCTCATGTATGCCTTCCTGCAGAATGAGTTTGAATTACCAAGATATGTCAAGGCTGCAAACTTTATCCCTCCAACTTGACTATTTCACACCAAGAAGAAGACAAAGATTGGTGTCAGACCCTATATGATTGCTCCAAGATTACCAATGATAGATCTGAACAAAGACAAGGATCTGAAGAAGCAGAGGAGCGCTGCAAAGAAACTAGAAGACAGTTCCTGCTTTATCAATCCTGATACTGTCGAACCTTATGATCAAAATATGATTAATTTCTGGTTGTCACAGCAAGTTGAAGACATTGATCAAGATTTTGCTTTTGCCATTTGGGCAAATCACATGCTGGATTGTGCTAAGGAAGCTTCTTCTTCTGGTCTGAGTGATGAAGAGAAAAGAAGAATTCCTAAAGTTAGAGGCAAATGTGGACTCTAAAATGCCATATTCTTCATATACAAGGACACTCTTTGGATTATTGTCATCAGTCTTTTCTATGAAGAAGACCCTGTCCACTGGGCTAAAGAGCTGCCTCCTCCTGTACTCACCTTTGCTTCATCACCACCACCATCTCTACCTTCAGAGCAAACTGATGAGGAAATAATAATCGAAGACTTGTTATGGATGTTGACTCTGTTCAACCAGTTGCTGAGGTTGAGGAAGTTACTGAGTCTATTGCTCTACCAAGCACTTCTGAGAAACACTCATCTCAGCCAATGGCTCTGACTGTCATTCATCCTAATGAGCACCCTCAAACTTCCAGAGCTCTAGACACTATTCCAATCCTAGCACATGCTCAAGACAGTGCTGAAAGTTCAAGTCCCTCACTGCCTCCAAACTTTGAAGAGACAATTGGAAAATTATAGAAGAGAGAGTAAAGGTTGAGGTCAAGGAACAAGTGAGAGAGCAAGTTGCAGAATCCCTGGCTCCAATGAATGTAATGATCAACCAGATGTTGAGCATTGTGCAAAGTTTTCAACAGAGTCACAATCGGCCAACTCAACCTCATCCACCTCCACCAAACCAGAACCCTCCTTCACCAACTCCACCCTCTTCTTAGCCTTCTTTTATTCCTTTATATTGAAAATGATGGTCCACTCTTGTTTCCTTTTTGTCTGACGACAAAAAAGGGGGAGAAAGGATATAGAAATTAAATTTTATATGATCTGATTTTGTTATCTGTGTTTGGACTTACAAGCTCTGTTAAAATAGTTAACTCTGATACTATGTTTTCAACATGACTGATCCGATATGTTAAAACCGTTATATGTTGCTGCTTATATGTTTTACTCTTTAAGTTTGAATGCTTTGTCATAGGGGGATCTCTATAGATCTCTTAGACTTTGCTCACTCAAATTTAATTGGTTTTTGTCATCATCAAAAAGGGGGAGATTGTTAGAACCAAAGTGGTTTTGGATTAAAATAATCTCTTTAAGTTTTGATGTTAACAAAAAGGTTAAATTTGTATGGTAAAGTATTTGTCAAAGATCTAACTTGTTTGTTTTAAGTATGCAGGGATTACTTGATGTTATGCGAGTCAAAGGAACTAATATTTAAAGTATGGAATCTACAGATTCTAGTTCAAACCTCTAGACCAGTCTACAACTCTTGGTAAAATTCTGAGTCTTTAGCTTTATGGTAGACGAGATCGTTAAAATAAGAATAGACGAGGTCTTAGAATTAACTAAGGAAGAAGCGTAACTAAAACATAAAGTAACCTAGTAGACGAGCTCCATATGCCACGTCATTGGACAGAGCTTCTCATTAAGGACTTAGCAAGTCCAAAGACTTGTGTGGACGAGCGCCTCTACCATATTAGTAGACGAGCGCTTCTGTCAATTTAGTGGACGAGCGCTTCTGCCACTTTAGTAGACGAGCGCTTCTGCCACATTAGTAGACGAGCGCTTCTGCCACATTAGTAGACGAGCCCTTCTGCCACATTAGTGGACGAGCAGAATTAAACTCTTGCATAGATGCATTCTTAAAACTAAGTAGACGGATATATATGTTCTATATCTTTGCTACCTTGAATATGAGATTTAATACAATCTGGTCCACAATGAATTTATTTCAAATGATTGCTTATTTAATTCAAAGAATATATGTCTTTTACCTTGATGCTTCTTTTGTATAAAATCTTTATCTCTTGGATAAAAGAACTTTGTACCATCGAAACCATAAACCTTTGTACTCTGTCAAAATACATTGTTGTAAAGATCAAGTCAAGTACAAAGATGGTAAGTCATAAAGCAACCTATGGTACAATAGAGAAGTGACAGTTCTACTTTGAGCATTCCTCTGTTAAACAAAAGCACTTCTTAGTGAAGCATATCAAGTTATCAGTCTCAATGGATCCAAGCATTTAATGCTAAGTCTAAACGGATACAATTTGAAGACCATTGAAGAAGATCAAGACAGAGAAGCACTTCAGCTATATATATACTTGAAGAACTTCAAGAAGTGAAGACACATAGATTCAATATATAGATATACGCAGTAACACAAGCTCTGATATCATAGTGCAAAAACTCTATTGAAATTGTAACACAAGTTTACTTGTAAATCTTATTGATCTTAAACTTTCAAATCCTCACACATAGTGAAGACACCATAACAGAGGATGGACGATATGCAGAACAACCATAACAGAGAAGACACCTACACGACATCCTACGTGCAGACGGACGCCACCAACCATGCTACCCTGGATGTGGACTTGGACGACCATCCTTTTACTCTCGCCATCATGATGGCTCCTTTCCCTGAAAATTTTAAAATGATAAAGATGAAGAAGTACGATGGTACCTTCAACCCAGACGTCCATATTACTGCGTTCAATGTGCAAATGCTAATCGTCAAAGCTAGCGATCCCATCAAATGCCGAGCCTTCCTAACCACTCTGGAAGGCTCCACCCTGGCCTTCCTAACCACTCTGGAAGGCTCCACCCTGGTATGGTACTCGCGCGTTACTCCCTTTTCCATTCATAATTTTGATGAGCTTAATGCTAGGTTTAATAATTACTTTGCTATCAGTCGTCCTCATCAAAACACCTCGGCGAGCCTTGTCAATTTTCGGCAAGGCCCCACCGAGTATTTGCGTGACTTCATGAACAGATTCACACAGGCCACTGTGCAGATAATGGATTTGCAATCGGGAGTGGCATTGTATGCCATCTTAGGGGCATTAAGGCCAGGGTCGTTCATGGACAAGTTAACTCGGAAAAAACCAGTCAACATGGAGGAATTAAATAGGATTGCAGCAGGTTATATTGATATGGACGAAATCACAGCCTCCAACATGGCACACTTTAATCCGACTGCAAATGGCACTCGACTGAAAGAGGACAAAAGGCCGATGAAAGACAAAAACGATCGAAGACACAACGCTGGCATCCCCAGATATGAGCATTATACCCCTTTGAATGCCAGTTGAACAACTGTTAAGCAAGAGGCATGCAACGTCAATTTGCTCCAACTCCCTCCTCGAGGACAAACACTAGAAGGAGGAGCCGATTTGATCCTGCATTGCCGATACCACCAAAATAGAGGGCACAACACTAAGGAATGTCGAGCTTTGAAAAATAAGATTGAGGATCTGATTCAGCAAGGACATTTAGGACGGTATATTATGAGCATCGAAATGATCACCGTGATGATAGCACGAGAAATTACAGAAGAGGACGAAGTCCCCGAGATGATAGGCGCGGGGAAAGGAACAAGCATTGAAGTCCTTCCCGGCATCAAAACCCGGATTGTTGGTGTAAGCCCTAGAGGCCAGTGTATTTCTTAGACTTACATTTGTATCTTGCCATTATACATATATATGATATGAGGCATTCCAGTTTATTGTGTTACTTGTTTAAACATAATAAAGTCCTTAGAATAGAAATTTCAGTTTAATAGAATATCAAGTACATGACTTGATCGTGAGACACTATTGAACAATGAAATCCTATTCTTAAATATTCGTAGTCAAGTATTTTATTAATAAGGACAATAATAATACATTGAGAGTATTATGTGTGCAGACTGATGACCATATCTCACGGGTCATGGATATGAGATATCGAGTCGCCACATAGGTACACATTAGAGTAATGATGTACTGGATTGACCCACCATGAGAACACTACATGGAGCGTTATGTGAGTGTCATAAGTAGTTCTCATAGTGACAATGGTGTATGCAATCCTTCGATCTGAAATCGCTACGATCCCTACATGAGGAGTCGTGTGCTTTAATATCGTCAAACGTCATCTGTAATAGGATGATTATAAAGACGGTCATTGGGCATACCACGAGCCATGCAGAGGGATGTGAGTGACCTAGATGGAATTTGTCCCTCCTACATAACAGGAGTAATATATGTGGGGCCCCTGATAGAGTGAGACTGTAAAATGCATGGCGTCTTTGAAATGAGTCAATATGAGATATTGACCTCATTTGTTGTTAAGTCTACTCGGGTATCAGGGAACATGATATTGAACCATACAAGGGTGACACATTCTATGTCTTGTGTTCAATATAGATATATGGACAAAGGGATAATAATGCACATGAATATTTGTCACGAGAAAGGCTTCGTCAAATCACTGACTTTCTCACTACTTAGGTGGCAGTGATGTATTGCTAGATACCGCTCACTGTTTGTAATATTAAATGGGATTTAATATTACTACTAACGTTTTGGGAACCTATAGGGTCACACACATAAGAGCAGATCAAAAGAAGCATTAAAAGGAGAGTTGGACTCTTCTATTGGGCCTAGCGCATAGTACAGGGGGCTTAGGTCAAACGCTGCTCACTAACTCACTTAAGGAGGTGCTACTATAAGTAGACCACTTAAGCTATTGTGCCTACACGGTTTTTACCCTAGCCGCATATAGAGAGTGACAGTGAGCAGCAGGTCTCAGTTTTCGAAGCTAGCACTGTGAGGTAGAGACGCTTCGTGTTCGTGACGTTGGACGTTCACGGGATCTGCTCGTGTGGATACCTTAGAGACATCGTTCGTGCGGTGTTCATGATAGACGATTTCAATCAATTGTCATCGCTTCAAGAGGTAAATCTTCTAACCATGAATCATGACCATTCGCAAGGATCCTTCGATGGGAATTTTTTTTTCCACTGTGTTATTTTGTTTTATACGCAAATTCCCAACACGGACCACCCAATCCGTGGTGTAATCAACACCATCTCGGGTGGGTTCGCTGGAGGTGGAACCTCAAATTCAGCCCGCAGGAGACACCTCCGAGAACTCCGCATGGTTGGTTCTGTAATGTAAACATCTCCGATTCAACCTTCCATCACCTTCTTAGATGAAGATTTCAAGGGGGTAACACCCGACCTGGATGATTCAATGGTAATAATGGTCGAGGTAGCTAATTTCGCAGTAAAAAACGCTCTGGTCGATCAGGGGAGCTCGACGGATATTTTGTACTGGACGACTTTCAACAAACTGGGACTTTCGGTCACAATGTTGAAACCTTACAGTGGTGATTTGGTAGGGTTTTTTGGAGAACAAGCCGAAGTACGAGGATATGTCGAGCTGCTAACAACATTCGGGGAACCTCCTTTGTCCCGAATCATCACGGTAAAATTCTTGGTGATCAATGAAGAAGCGTCTTATAACATCATGATCGGAAAACCTTCACTAAACATGATCGACGCGATAGTTTCAACCCCGCACCTCACTCTCAAATTCCCAGAACCCATAGGAGAAATTGTGTCCATCAAGGCTAATCAAAAGGTGGCAAGATAATGTTATTTGGACATCTTAAAGGTAGGAACCAGAGAGGACGGTAGAGAGATACGAGCCCAACCAGCAGATAACACAGAGCCATTCCAAGTCGGGCTGAAAGAAGGGCAGAATGAGAAGTTAGGGGTGACCCTTACCAAAGAAATCAGAACGGAAGTACAAAGGGTGTTGATAGAGAACAAAGACTTGTTGGCATGGACAGCCTCGGACATGCCCGGGATAGATCCCAATTTTGTCTGCCACCGATTGAACATAGATCCGGAAGCAAAGCCAGTGGCGCAGAGAAGAAGGAAGGTAGGACGAGACTGAAGGCAGACAGTTAAAGAAGAAACCGAGAAACTACTACAGGCGGGTTTCATCCACGAAGTCAAGTATACCACCTGGTTGGTAAATGTCGTGCTAGTGAAGAAAACAAACGGGAAGTGGTGTATGTGCACTGATTGCACATATTTGAATAAAGCATGTCCCAAAGATTCATATCCACTCCCCAGCATTGACAGACTCGTTTACAGATCCACGGGGCATGCCATCCTCAGCCTTATGGACGCATACTCTGGATACAATCAGATAAAAATGTACCCCCCGATGAAGAGCACATTGCTTTCATCACGGAGGGAGTCAGTTATTGTTACAAAGTAATGCCGTTCGGATTAAAGAATGCTGGAGCAACTTACCAGAGACTGATGGACAAGGTCTTCGCGGACCAGATCGGATGAAACATGGAGGTGTACATAGATGATATGATTGTGAAATCGGAATCTCCTGATCAACATGTTCAAGATTTGGAAGAAATCTTCAAACAACTCAGACGACAGAACATGCGTCTCAACCCAGCAAAGTGCAGCTTCGACGTCCAGGGCGGAAAATTCCTGGTTTTCATGTTAACCCCGACAAGTACAGGGCGGTAATTGAGATGCGGAGCCCCGGCAATGTGAAAGAAGTTCAACGCTTAGCCGGTTGAGTAGCCTCGTTGCAAAGATTCCTACCTAAATCAGCAGACAAGTCCGCTCATTTCTTCAAAGTTCTAAAGAAACCTAAAGACTTCAAATGGACCGAAGAGTGTGAAGAGGCTTTTCAGCAGTAAAAAACTTTCTTAGCTTCGCCCCCAATCTTGACAAAACCTACTCCCTAGAAAGATCTATTATTGTATCTGTCAGTTAGCCAGCATGTGACACCCTTCTACCCCGCATGTTAATATAAAACATTTATTTAAAAGAGGTAATTATAAAACATGCATTTATTTAGAAAAAATAAAAACTTGGATAACAAGGTTTCACATCTCAACAAAAACAACGCGAAAATAACATAGTTTTCAAACAGTAAAACATAAACAAGACAGATAAAGAAAAACCCAACCCCGATGTCACATACAGAGCTGGTATAACCAAAATCCGGATACATCACGGAAACAAACTAAACAAGTAGCAAAACTAACAACTATAACTCAGCATTCTAACTAGAGTCGTGGCTCTTCAGAGTCACTCATCCGCTGGCTGCTCACCGTCCTCTGCATAAGGAAATACATGCAACAGCAGAAACAGGAAAACAGGGAGTAAGAAATCATGTAAACACAACGGCATGGGAATAGGGAATAAGACGAACATACATCATAGCATGGCATAGCAATATAACAACATACAATATTTATACATCATCATATAATACCATAACAACATGTTAATCATCCAACATATGCTATGCAGTACAGTGCAACCCTACTCCACTACTCCATCAATGCATGTGGATCCAACTTACTCGGGAAGTCAACTTCGGAGTTACATATCCATATTGGCCAAAAAGCACCAACACCATCAGTTCCCCAAACCATTGAGGAACCCCTTGGATAGCCGACGTATCTTAACTGGATACGCCACCTCGGGGGCGCACGGTTCACTAAACCATGGGTGAACCACCCGAGACTTGGGCCAGATCATCATAACTAGGACGACCTCCCCTATGTTGAATATTCCCCTCAACATCAACTCCAATGCTCTATGCAAATGGCACAACAACACACAAGGCAACCACCTCCTTTGCTTAGGCCTAAAAACACCCAAGACTTATCACCAACATCAACATTAACACATTAGACCCACACCGTGGGGTCAAGGCCCCCTTGGCCAAAAAGCACCAAGGTCCAACATAACAACATCTTGACCAAAATGCATCGAGAGCACTTTGACCAAAAAGCACCAAAGCGTGACAACGTACGGTAACCCATCGGGTACCGGCTTCACCAGCTTATCAGTCTTTGTTATCTTGATTGATCTTTAATTAAGTTATCTAACTTGTTATCATTTGAATAGTGTATTATTACATCATCTGGGGATAATTGGGGTAAACACCCCTTTAATTCATTAATCTTATGTTCTGACCAGTAGGGGGAAGCACGGGCATATTAAACCCCCAGCACGATCGTGCTGCCACTTAAGTGGAGCACTGTCATGCTCACTGTCCTGCACGGTCGTGCTCAATGCGCGGCCTGTTTTACAGAATTTAACTGGGAGCACGGCCTTGCTCCCTGTTCAGCACAGCCGTGCTCCTGGGCAGGGCCATACTGTTCTGGGCAGAATTTAACGTGTTCTTGGAGTTTATGCTCCCTAATTCTCTCAAATCAGATCCTAGGGTCATAACTAAAACATTCGGCATGAAACTTCACCCCTCACTAACACAGTTCATGTCTTATGAAGCTTGGGGAATTAATCCCTTAATTCCTATGTTAACTAAGATTCCTAATTAAGTCAATTAGAGTCTTATTAACATATTCAACATAACGGTAACATCATCATCAATAACATATCCAGTCAATGTGATCAACATAATCCATGTCATAACAACAACATTCATAATCATGGGTATTCATACCAATTCAACCAAAACTCATGGCATAAGATAATTCAATAGGCATACCACATCATGAACAACTCAACAATTATAACAAATAGGCATACCAATTAATCCAATTAAACATATAAACAATTCATTCATACAACCAGGCAGATCATGGCATCAACACATTATAATGATAATAAACGGGCTATAGGAACCCCTAATCTTACGCTACTCCCTAGCCCAGTGTATACACTATTCTTCTCCATTAACTGGTATGAGGCTCGCGTTTCAAAAGAAGAAAGAAGATCCATTAGGGTCCTGTCTCACTAGCGCTTGTCTACGACCTTAAGGACGCCAAAGAGGCACTTTGGTTCAACTCTAAGATCAAGAAATCAAAAGAAAGAGATCAAGAACTTGAAAGAAAGAACACAAGGAACCAGGTGCATGAATTTTACCTTTTCTAAAGTCCCAAACAGCAGGCACAACGAACCCCTATTCGTAGCGATGTTCTCCTATCAAGAAGCATTGAAGAACGATGCAAGAACGGGTTTCCTAGAGAAAGTTTTAGGGAGAAAAACCATAAGGATTCAAAGAGGAAGGAGGGAGGAAGTTTTGAGTGTTGGGGTCATGTAAACTAGGTTTAGGTCGAGTCTAATGGTATATATATGAGTTTGAATCAAAACGGGTTCCTATTTCAGCCCAAACTGTATACAATTCGGTATTTTGACCATAACTTGAGATACAAGTTTCTGATTGAGGCGTTCTTGATGTCTTTAGAAATATCAGAGAAATATCTACAAATTAATTTCTAATTATCAAATCCTAAATCGGACTCTAAGATGGTCAAAAGTTCGATGGAATTTTAGAGACTGATTTGGTAGTTATTCCTAGAAAGGATCCTTAGGAAATTATGATAAGGTCTTAAGATATAAACAAAAAGAGGATGATCCTATATTGATAAGGACTCAAATATGATTGGATGAGGGGCTAAAATCTAAGAAAAATACTATATCTATTTAAATACTAAATAACACGATATCTTATCATATCATTCTTAATCGCTTATTATTAATAAAATCACATATCATATATTAACATATAAAGTCAAACATTAAGAGACACAATCTCATATTAATGCAAATAATCATATATTAATATACATATTATCATATGCAATAATATATACACATATATATAAATATCAAACATATATATACCAGAACTAACACATATAAACATAAAGGAGAATCTTGAGGTGTTACAATTCCATCCCCTTATAAAAATTTCGTCCTCGAAATTTCTATCACCTTAACTGGTTAAACTTTCATCAATTAGGTTCATATTTTGGGTTGATTCCACGGACTTAGAGGCTCCAGCTCCACTACCCTTCCGCTGCACACTCTGAATCCTGCTAGCACTCCGTGGTTCTGACTTTTATCCTTTACAGTTCCTGCTGAGGTGACCATATTTGCCACACTTGAAATAGATGATGTTCGGCTCCTTGCATTGATAGGTATAGTGACCTTCTCCACGTTTTCCAAATCTGACATGTTTAGGATAATCCCAATCCTTGGGCTTACCTGCTGAGAACTGTGATTCCTTGCCATTCTGCTTGAAGTCTATGTCGATGACATTGTCTCACCTCGTTCTTCTGATCTTCGTCCTTACTGCTCTCGATCTCTGAACTTTGGCTGCTTGCGATCCTGGCCTCGTAAGCATCCTCGAAGATTTTGAACTTGTTCACCAAGGTAGGAAAGACTCGGATCTCCTGATAACAAATGGCTTGCTTGCTTTCATCCCTCTACCAACCGCAGTCGTTGGAGTAATTCTCAAGGACACATGATCACCTTCCTGGAATTCGAGCGCCTTCCTCCTTTTGTCATGGTAGCTCTTTTGCCTGCTCTATGTCATTCTCATCTTTTCCTGAACCATCGCGATCCTTTCTGTTGTTTCCTGGACTATCTCTGGCCCTAGCACCACAATATCACTAGGTTCACTCCAACACAAGGGTGTCCTACATATCCTCCCAACTACCAGACTGTTCTAGCACACAAGCTCTCAACAAGTCCTCTAAGGACTGGATGGTTCTCTCAGAATGACCATCAGTTTGAGGGTGATAAGCTGAACTTAGCCTAAGCTTGGTTCCTAAAGCCTCTTGCAAACTGTTCCAAAACCTAGAGGTAAACCTCGGGTCTCTATTTGAAACTATGCTGGAAGGTACATCATGTAGCCTAACTATCTCCCTGATGTACAGCTTAGCCAACTTTTCCAAAGAGTATTCCATGTTCATCGGGATGAAATGGGCGGACTTAGTCAGTCTATCCACGACAACCCATATAGTCTGAAAACCAGCTGGAGTCCTAGGGAGTCCAGACACAAATCCATGGAAATACTGTCCCACTTCCATTCTGGGATACTTAACGGTTGTAACTTTCCTGATGGCTTCTGGTGTTCTATCTTAGCCTTTTGACACACTAAACAAGCATACACAAACTCAGCCACATCTTTCTTCATCCTAGGCCACCAAAACATGCGCTTTAAGTCCTGATACATCTTAGTAGCACCTGGGAGCACACTCAGTCCACTCCTATGTCCTTCTTCAAGGATCAACTTTGTAAGCTCTGGGAAGTCTGGTATACAAACTCTATCTTTGAACCTCAAGACTCTATCGCTTCCTTCCTTAAAACTAAGGTGTCTACCCTGCGCAAGCAACTCCCACTGATCTAAGAGAAACTTGTCTAACTTCTGACTCTCTCTAATCTGATCTATCAACTTGTTAGTAACCTTCAAGGTTCCAAGCCTAATGCTTTTAGGGGTAACTTCCCAAGCTAAACTAATGTCTCTAAACTCCTCAATCAGATCCATCTCCCTGACCATCAAAGTGGAGATATGTAAGGTTTTCCTACTTAGGGCATCGGCCACCACATTGGTTTTTCAGGATGATAGGTCAGCTCGAAGTCATAATCCTTTAAGAACTCCATCCACCTACGCTGCCTCATAATCAACTTCTTTTGATCGACGAGATACCTCAAACTCTTGTGATCACTAAAAACCACAAACCTCGATCCATACAGGTAATGCCTCCAGATATTTAAGGTAAATACCACAGTAACTAACTCTAGGTCATGGGTAGGGTAGTTCTTCTCATGGGGTTTCAACTGCCTAGAAGTGATGTCGTGCGAGTGCACGTGCGATCCGGCAAGTGTACCAGATTGTCGCCAAGTAATAAAAGATATCGATCCCACAGAGACCGTGATCTCAAATCGCAACTAATTATCAAATCGATGAAACTGGACGATATAAAGGGATTTTGAAAAGGTTTTTGATATTTGAAATAAGAGATAACTTAGAAAATCAAATAAGGAATGCAATCAAGTAAAACAGAAAGTAAATCAATTTATGGTTTTTCAGATCTAAATAGATTTCTAGGAATTTGGGTTACCAACAAGGTTGTTTATGTTACTAAATTGATTACCCCTTTGTTAAAACAAGAAATTGCCTTGAAGGCGAATTTATCCTCAAATAGTTAAAGCTCCCTCTCGGGTTACAAAAACCGTGCCCAATTAAACCAACCCCTACTCTCGTGGTAGTCGAATTTAGATTTGACCTTTTACGCTTTGTGACAATTCGTTGATCCTCGAAGGACGGCTTCTAACTCTCGTGATTTCAGTCCTAAGTCTGATTCTATAGATCCGACACCTAAGTTCACCGCTAGGTTCCTCCTTAGAATATCTACATCACGCAAATAAGCGGCCGCCGAATTTACGAGTAATTAAAACACTAGAAATCAGATCTAAAGAAAAATCGCCATTAACAAAAATAAAACATCAATTCATACCATAAAAACAAACCTTGGGCATAGCCCCAATCCCTAGAAATTAAGCTACTACTCAAGCCTTGTCATGGTGATGACAAGCTTGGTTAACAACAACATGAAAATAAAAATAAGAGAAGGGAAGAAGAAGAAGAAGAGAGATCCTAAATTATAGCCTAAGAGTAGCAGCCCAAAAGTCCTTTTATCTCTGCCTAGATGCCTTATTTATAGATTTGGGAAGTTTGAATCCCAATCTAACACAAATTCAGATCCAAGTAATGCGCGTCACGGTCGTGATGCTCATCACGGCTAGGCCGTGATCAGTTTTGCCTGTTGAGGGTCTGGTTCAGCTGACATGTCAGACCGTGATGGGCATCACGGGCAGGCCGTGACCAGTTCTGACTTTTGCCTTCTTTCTTTTCAGTTTTCTTTGATCATGATGGTGATGGTCATCACGGCTAGGCCGTGATGGGCTCTGTTTGGCTCATTTTCTTCACTTTTAAAGCCCCATATTCATCCAAGCCCCATCATGGTTGATTCTGAGCATTTAATCCTTAATTTCTGCAAAACAACACCACAAAACCGCCTTTCCCGTTCCAAGGTAAAAACTAACAAAAATCAAATTAAATATGCCTAAACTATATGAAAATGCATGCAAAATGACAATGAAATATGAGGTGTAATCATACTCATCAAATCACCCCAAGATTAAGATTTTGGTTGTCCTCAAGCAATCACCAAGGCCATAAATAATCAAAGCATGGATAGTGAACCAAGAACCCGAGTAATCAATCCAAGTAACAGGCATATTCAATAAGTACCCAAGAGATAGTCAATTTCAAGTCCAATTAGAAGCTTAGGTTTCCTAAATTCATATTTTCACTGATTCGGGCACTTTTTCTTACCTCACTCAAGTGTTTAAGGGTATATGACAATTCGCTCAATTTCCTCTAGGAAGGTACTCTACCAGAAGCTTGACTATTAACCAAATCTCTGCTTTATTAATGAAAACACAAAAGAATCAAGAGGTCTTTTACTTTGGTTGTAATGGGGCCATGGGATTAATCGTTAGGTGGGGAAATCAAGAAAAGGAAATTTCAAGAAGGCTAAACAAAATATCAACATTGCAAAGTATGACACCTTCTAAAATACCTTTTTGGCTTTGATTCATTTTTCCACCTTTCTTTCCTTCTTTATTTTATTTCCCACTTTCTTTTGTCATCCCCTTCTCCATATTATTTTTTTTGTTTTATTTTATTTATTTGGAGAAGGGGAGATTTTCAATTCAAGAGAAATATTTTCTAACTTTCTCATCCCATACTTTTTCAAACTACCTTTTTACCCTTTTTACAATACTTTAAAAGGTGTCATACCAAGCATTATTCATCAAAGTAATTCAAGGTACCAAGAAAAGTATTTTATTCTTTTAGGCTCAAAATTGGGTAACTAAGGGGTAGCGTTTAATCAATAAAAGCTCGGAAGGCCGGAAAAAAATACCTAGTGCCTCAATCATTTTCAAAAAAAAATTTTAAGTTTCAAAATGATTTCAAGTCAAGTTCTAGAGACTACAATCCAAGAGGAATAAAACACTCTATCACAAAGAATGGGGTAGATTTAGTGAGTACCCCTTTTTGGCTCAAAAATCTCACATTTAGTAGTTCAAAAATCAGCGAGAAACACAAATTTAAGGAACCACATGCTAATTATCAACTATCGAAAGATTATCTCAAGAATTTTTATTTTTAGCCTTATCACAAGAATAAAAAAATTGGGTTCAAAATTTTACTATCTCAATTTATTTGGCGCCAAGTTCTCACAATTGGATGCATACCCTAAGCAAAGGGGACCTAATCATGTGATCATGCAAAACTATGCCTATATGAATGCAACATGAAAAATGCAAAAATGCAAAAAAAAAAATTGCAAAAATACCCCCTACCCCAAGCTTAAAAACTTACATTGTCTCCAATGTAAATAATCAAGTCGGAGAGAGGAGAAAAATGGAACAACTCACCGAGGTGGTAGCGGGTGTTGGCTCACATGCCTAGTCAAAGATTGTTGGAAATTGTATCACGGTCATGATCGGTATCACGGGCAGGCCGTGATCAATTCTGGTCTTCAGGAGCTGGCCTGTCACGGTCGTGATCTATATCACGGCTAGGCCATGATACTTTCTGATCTTAGGGTCCTTCTCATCACGCCCGTGACGCCTATCACGTCTGGGTCGTGATCCTTTCTGGTCTTCTTGGTTAGCTCATCACGGCCGTGACCACTGTCACGGCCTGGGCGTGATGACTTCTGACTTTGTTTGTCCCTGCCCTTTTTGCTCTTCCTTCCTTCTTAGCCTAAAAACACTTGACAAATCTATTAATTTATGATTTTTTTTTCCTCTTGATCTTCTCAAATTATTCAATAGCTAAATTCAAAAACAAACGGAAAAGGGAAAGAAAAGTTGGGTTGTCTCCCAAGAAGCGCTTATTTACGGTCTTAAGCTGGACCATGCTTCCTTCAATCAACCGGGGTCGGCTGGGCGTAGAAGTGCGGGAACACTTCTCTTCCATGGGAGTCCTTCAAAGAGCCGATTCTGCTCATATGGCCAATTGCGCTTCCTCTTCGCTCTTTTCACTCTAAGCTTCATGGCCTTACTCCTTCCCGGCGGAAGTTTTGTTACCGCATGATAAGCAACTCCAACTTCATGACTACTAGGTGCATCATTTGCCATGTAAATCTTCGGAGTTGCTTCCATGTTGAGCTCTTCCTTTACCACTGGAGACGTTATATCGATCCTGCACATATGACTCACAAAAGGAGGGTTGTTATATGAGTTAGTCAATTTAAAATCTACCCTACTTTCCACTACATTCAGAGAGAGTTTGACATTCCTTACGTCTATTATTGCTCCAGCGGTGGCCAAGAATGGCCTTCCTAAAATGATGGGGAATTCAGAATTCCCTTTCATATCCAATACCAGGAAATCGGTAGGGATGACAAATTTCCCTACCTTTACAGGAATATTCTCTAGTATGCCTGGAGGAGTTCTAGTTGAGCCATCCGCAAATTGTAAGGAGAATTTGAATGGACTCAACTCTTTAGTTCCCAACCATTCCAAGATAGTGAGCGGCATCAAGTTCGCACTAGCCCCTAAGTCACATAAGGCTTGGTCTATTTGCACTTCTTCAATTGAGCAAGCGATAGAGAAACTACCTGGGTTTTTCAGTTTAGGAGGCATATTAGCTTCTATATCTACTTGCTTTCTCTTGACCAACCTTTGTGGGAAAGGTATCGGGGGTTGGTACGGTGGTAGAGAGACATACTTTGGTTCTGGCTCTTCATCCTCGCTCATGTCCTCCTCACATTCCACATCCTTTTCAACCACCCCAAGCTTATCATCCCTCAAGTATATGGCATTACAATGTTCATTGGGATTAGCTTCGGGTTGGCCCGGGAACATAACCTTTGGTCTAGAGTATGTGCTGGCTTGTTGGGCAATCTGAGTTTCTAGCATCTTATTGTGGATGGCTAAGTTATCTACCTTAGATGCTAGCTCTTTTATTGCCTCGTTTACTACCCTACCTTGTTGTCTAAACTCTTCATTTTGTTTTGTTTGAGTTTACACAAAACTTTCCAATAAATACTCGAGTTTAGACTTCTGTACCTGAGGATACCCCGCTGCGGGTTTCCTATTACCTTGGCCTTCTTGGAACTCGTGGTTCAGCGTGTTGTTGTAGTTCCTGTAGGAGAGGTAAGGGTTGTTCTTCCTTCATTGGTTGTAAGGATTTGGGGGAGCACAATTGGGCAACTTCGGGTTCGTGTCGTAGAAGTTGTGACAAGAGTTCACTTGTTCCCCCGAAGCGCCGGATCCATGAGCAATACCACGTGGGCACTCCATTATTTCATGTCCCTACATTCCACAAATCTCACAAACAATGTTAGTAGCACCTATTGAACTCACGTTAGCCCTTTCAAGCTGATCAAACCGTTTATTCAGTGAGTCTATTTTAGACATGATAAGATCAGTGCTATTCATTTCAAACTTACCCCCCCCCCTCGAAATCTTTTTTGGGTTATTACCTCTTTCTGAACCCCATTGGTGGTAGTTGGTGGCCACGTTTTCAGTGATTTTGAATGCCTCGGTCAGAGGCCAATTCATAAAGGCTCCACCAGCTGCGGAATCAAGTGACACCTTCGAAGAGTAGTCCAATCCGTTGTAGAAGGTGTGCACTAATAACCACCTCTCGAGTCCATGATGTGGGCAAAACTCCACCAATCCCTTGTACCGATCCCAAGCTTCTGACAAGCATTCTCCGTCCTTTTGGAAGAAGCCGGTGATCTGGGCTCGTAGGTAAGCCGTCTTGGAGGGAGGGAAGAATTTCTCCAAGAATGTCTGCTCCAGTTGGTCCCAAGTCGATAAGGTATTAGCGGGAACTTGTTTCATCCAAGCTTTCGCTTTTCCGGTCAGAGATGAGGGGAATAACCTTAAGCGAATAGCATCAACCGGGGCGCCTTGAATTCTAACTGCATCGGTGAACTCCAAGAATATCTCCACGTGATCAGTCGGGTCCTCCGAGGGCAATCCTACGAATTGATGTTGCCTAATAATTTTGATTAGCATGGGCGGTATAGTATAGTTCTCTGCCTCAATCTCAGGCCTAGCAATCCTAGTTCGCAAACCCCTAGCATTTGGGGCTGTGTAGTCCTTCAACGGTTTCGTATCCTGGAGATTCGTCATGAGTGGAATGGGAATCAACCTCTCTCTCTCTCTTTGTAGCCTCCTACGTCTGTGAAAGGTCCTTTCGACTTCGAGGTCGACCTCACTAAGGTTTCCAAGACTTAGTGATCGTTGCATAAAAGAGAAAACAACACAGAGAGATAGATACTCTAGAAGGAAAAAGAGAATTTTTTTTATTTTAATAATAACAAAAATCAGTTAAAAAGAAAGAAAGAAAAGGTCTAGAAAAATCAATTTAAAAATTAAATTGAGATTCGAGGAAGCACAGTCCCCGGCAACGGCGCCAAAAACTTGATGTCGTACGAGTGCACATGCGATCCGGCAAATGTACCAAATTGTCGCCAAGTAATAAAAGATATCGATCCCACAGAGACCGTGATCTCAAATCGCAACTAATTATCAAATCGATGAAACTAGACGATATAAAGGGATTTTGAAAAGGTTTTTGATATTTGAAATAAGAGATAACTTAGAAAATCAAATAAGGAATGCAATCAAGTAAAACAAAAAGTAAATCAATTTATGGTTTTTCAGATCTAAATGGATTCCTAGGAATTTGGGTTACCAACAGGGTTGTTTATGTTACTAAATTGATTACCCCTTTGTTAAAAAAAGAAATTGCCTTGAAGGCGAATTTATCCTCAAATAGTTAAAGCTCCCTCTCGGGTTACAAAAACCGTGCCCAATTAAACCAACCCCTACTCTCGTGGTAGTCGAATTTAGATTTGACCTTTTACGCTTTGTGACAATTCGTTGATCCTCGAAGGACGACTTCTAACTCTCGTGATTTCAGTCCTAAGTCTGATTCTATAGATCTGACACCTAAGTTCACCGCTAGGTTCCTCCTTAGAATATCTACGTCACGCAAATAAGCGGTCGCCGATTTTACGAGTAATTAAAACGCTAGAAATCAGATCTAAAGCAAGATCGCAATTAACAAAAATAAAACATTAATTCATACCATAAAAACAAACCTTGGGCATAGCCCCAATCCCTAGAAATTAAGCTACTACTCAATCCTTGTCATGGTGATGACAAGCTTGGTTAACAACAACATGAAAATAAAAATAAGAGAAGGGAAGAAGAAGAAGAAGAAGAAGAAGAAGAAGAAGAGAGATCCTAAATTATAGCCTAAGAGTAGCAACCCAAAAGTCCTTTTATCTCTGCCTAGATGCCTTATTTATAGATTTGGGAAGTTTGAATCCCAATCTAACACAAATTCAGATCCAAATCAATTGCTTCAGATCCAAGTAATGCGCGTCACGGTCGTGATGCTCATCACGGCTAGGCCATGATCAGTTCTGCCTGATGAGGGTCTGGTTCAGCTGACATGTCACGGCCGTGATAGGCATCACGGGCAGGCCGTGACCAGTTCTGACTTTTGCCTTCTTTCTTTTCAGTTTTCTTTGATCATGGCCATGATGGTCATCACGGCTAGGCCGTGATGGGCTCTGTTTGGCTCATTTTCTTCACTTTTAAAGCCCCATCTTCATCCAAGCCCCATCATGGTTGATCTTGAGCATTTAATCCTTAATTTCTGCAAAACAACACCACAAAACCGCCTTACCCGTTCCAAGGTAAAAACTAACAAAAATCAAATTAAATATGCCTAAACTATATGAAAATGTATGCAAAATGACAATGAAATATGAGGTGTAATCACACTCATCAAGAAGCATAAGCAACTACCTTGCCATTCTGCATTAACACTCCACCTAACCCTTGCTTAGAAGCATCTCAATAAACTATGAATGGTTTACTAGGATCGGGCTACGCTAAAACTGGTGCTGATGTCAACCTATTCTTAAGGGTTTGGAAACTCTCTTCACACTTAGAGTCCCACACAAACAACTATCCCTTCTTGGTGAGACGGGTTAAGGGTAAGGCTAACTTAGAGTAACCTTCTATAAACCGCCTATAGTACCCTGCTAAACCCAAGAAACTCCTAATCTCGGTCACTGACTTTGGCACTTCCCATTGGAGCACCGTCTCAACAATTATAACAAATAGGCATACCAATTAATCCAATTAAACATATAAACAATTCATTCGTACAACCAGGCAGATCATGGCATCAATACATTATAACGACAATAAACGGGCTATGGGAACCCCTCATCTTACGCTACTCCCTAGACTAGTGTATACATTATTCTTCTCCCATACCTGGTATGAGGTTCACGTTTCAAAAGAACAAATAAGGATCACTAGGGTCCCGTCTCACTAGCGCTTGTCTACGACCTTAAGGACGTCAAATAGACACTTTGGTTCAACTCTAAGACCAAGAAATCAAAAGGAAGAAATCAAGAACTTGAAAGAAAGAACACAAGGGGCAAGGTGCACGAATTTTACCTTTTCTAAAGTCCCAAACAGTAAGCACAACGAACCCCTATTCGTAGCGATGTTCTCCTATCAAGAAGCAGTGAAGAACGGTGCAAGAATGGGTTCCCTAGAGAGAGTTTTAGGGAGAAAACCCATAAGGATTCAAAGAGGAAGTAGGGAGGCAATTTTATGAGTGTTGGGGTCGTGTAAACTAGGTTTAGGTCGAGTCTAATGGTATATATATGAGTTTGGGTCATAACGGGTTCCCATTTCATCCCAAACTGTATAAAGTTTGATATTTTGACCATAACTTGAGCTAAGAGTTTCCGACTGAGTCGTTCTTGGTGTTGTTAGAAAGGTCAAAGAAATAGATACAAATTAACGTCTAATGATCGAATCCTAAATCGTACTCTAAGATGGTCAAAAGTTCGATGGAAGTTTAGCTACATATTTGGTAGTTATTCCTAGATAGGATCCTTAGGAGATTATGATAAAGTCTTAAGATATAAACAAAAAGAGAAAGATCCTATATTGATAAGGACTCAAATCTGATTGGTTGAGGGACTAAAATCTAAGAATAACACTATCTCTATTTAAATATTAAATCACACGATATCTTATTATATCATTCTTAATCGCTTATTATTAATAAAATCACATATCATATATTAACATATAAAATCAAACATTAAGATACACAATCTCATATTAATCCAAATAATCATATATTAATATACATATTATCATATGCAATAATATTTACACATATATATAAATATCAAACATATATATACCATAACTAACACATATAAACATAAGGGTGAATATTGAGGTGTTACACAGCAGGCCACCAGCGTAGTTTTAGTTCAAGAAGAGGCAAAACAACAACAGCCGATTCATTACATCAATAAAGTAATGCAAGGAGCGGAAACAAGGTATCAGATGATAGAGAATCTAGCTTTGGCATTAATCACAGTAGCTCGGCGGTTGAGGCCTTACTTCCAAAGTCACCAAGTGATCGTTCGCTCGGATTACCCAATAAAGCAAGTTCTTAGAAAACCTGAGTTGGTCAGACGAATGATCGCGTGGTCCGTGGAACTGTCTAAATTCAATTTGAAGTATGAACCAAGGAGACACATCAAAGCACAATTCATGTCCGACTTTGCAGCAGAACTAACCGGTGCCCTGGAGACTCCCTAAGCCAAGGTCTGTGAGATGTTCGTAGATGGATCCTCAAATGCAAAAGGTAGTTGTAACAGCCTGATTTTAATTATGTTGTTCAATCGGTTAAAATATAATTAATTATATTTTAATTTGAGAGTTAGAAAGTGTTTTTGATTAAAATAAAATCATATTCATAGTCTAATTTATGGTAGAGGGTTACGGTAAAAATTTCGGTTGAAAATTCAGACGAAAGCCGGTCTACGTTCTCACTGCCAGGACAAGTTTACTGAGCTAGAGACCAAATCTTAATTCGTGAACGAGACGGTTAGTATTTTTATGATGTTTTGTGTGGGTCTGGATTTTTTCGAAAAATCTTGTTCGGGGCCAAATCTCAAGGATTTCCCGGGCGAAATCATCGCGAAATACGATCGGGGAAGTCATCTGATACGCAATGGAGCAGAGCATCAAGAGGATGTAGTGACATGGAGTGACTTGATGTGAAGGCTATGACACATCTCAAAAGTGAATCTTGACTTTTTTCAAAATCTCACTTTTTCTTACATTCTCTCTCCAACCATACCTCCACACCATACCTCCACCTTACCACACCTTACCTTCTTTCTTTCCCGACAAGCAAACCTTCTTTTTCTCTTCTTTTTCCTCTCCAAAACCGTGCCCCTCTTTCTCACTCTCTATAAATACTCTTCATTTCGACACTTCACCATTTTTCCTCCATTTTCTCACCTTTACACCTTATTACACTTCTTCTTCTTCTCTCTTCTAAAGTTCATCTTTTTATAAAGTTTTTTACTTTAAGTTATTCATCAAAGTTATTCATATTGTTGAGGGTAATGATCCTATGTTGTCTATTTTTCAAGTTCTTGTCTTTATGTTCATAGTTTTGCTTTAAGTTTCCTTTAAGCTTTCAAACTTCTAAAATCTCTTAAAAACGGTAGAAAACTCCGTTTGAGTTGAAACCAATTTCTATATTCCTATTTTTACTCCTACTACAACATACAAAAAGGTTGTGTAAAACAAAAATTTCTAACCTTATTTTCTTGATGAGGCCGAAACCATGCTTTTTGGTTTTGGTGGGTTTTGTTTAACTTTGCTTGTATGGACTTGTATTTGAGTTCTATTCCAAGATGATCATGACCAAGGGCTCCTTTGTACTAAAGTATGTTAGGTTTAAGTGATTGGAAAAGTTTAGAGATTTTACACATTTTCATGTAAAGGCCTAAACTTTAAGTAGTTTAAGACATTGATGCTTAGTTGATGTTTCTCCAAAGTAATCATGGATTAAGGCTTCTTGATGTATAAGGATGTTAAATCCAAGGGATTGGAAAGTTTAAAATATTTTCTTGCTTTATTTTCCTATGATGGCAGAATGTAACAATTGACCTAGGATGTGTTATTTTATTTTGTTTTCCAAGATGATTATGGATTAATGCTCCTTCATGTTAAAGGATGCT
Source organism: Sophora flavescens (assembly GCA_030762895.1). Classification (NCBI taxonomy): domain Eukaryota; kingdom Viridiplantae; phylum Streptophyta; class Magnoliopsida; order Fabales; family Fabaceae; genus Sophora; species Sophora flavescens. Next base: position 49,844,354 of record CM061067.1, on the reverse strand, counting down.
ATGTCCAAAAGATTGGATGATTTAAAGATCTCTAACCTCACAAACTTGTTAAGGCCGAACCTAAGGTTTCATGGTCTAAGACATTTGATTTTTCCATTTCCAAAATGATCATGGTTTCAAGCTCCTTACTATGTATGGATGCTAACCTAAAGAAATTGGAAAATTTAGAAATTCCTAGCCTATTTATCTATGCTTGGCCGAAACCCTAAGTCATGTACTTAGTGGGATTTTTAATTCAACTTTGTTAAAAGATTGTTGTTTATGAACTTCTAGCACTTAAGGATCATAAATCCAAGAGTCACATAAATTTCGGAAACCCCTAATCCTAGTTTATTGTATGAACCGAACCTATACATTGTGGTTAGTGTTCTTTGATTGAGTTTTAATTCACGATTTCATGTTTTGTAACCTTAGACTTCCATCACGAAGGAAACGAGGACGTTCGTGGTATACCTCTTCGAGCATCTAATCTCCTTACCTTCACAGAAGGTGGAGTTAATACTTTGTGGTGTGACGACGAGGAGCTTCGAGTTCGGGAGTTCGGTGATAACCCAGGTGGGGGAAAGAACCAACCTATCGTCGGAATGGATAAGTAGTAGATTATATAATAATTGTGTAGGGCGGCCTAAACCCTACTAGTAGTCGAGTAATCGACAAGATCAAAATCACATTGGAAACCTTTTCTGAAAAACCAATGACGATTCGGGGATTGTAGGTTTATCGATGTTAGGTTGATTTTAATATTGTTGATGGTTGATTTGATTTTATTACTTTATTGAATAGATCTTGTGCTATGTTGGTGATATGGTAATATTTTGATTGATATTGTGTTATGCATGATCTGCCTGGTTTTTATTATTATGCTTAGTGGATTTTTAAGCAAAGATATATATGTTGTCTAAGAGATGATTGTTTTGGGTGTGAGGATAATGATGATTTAGAAGTGCCTAACTTAGATGAGGAATGTTAAAGAGGTGTTATGGCATAGAATATGTGTCAAGTTCTAATGGAAGGTTAAGGCACTAAGATGTTAAAACGGGTTGGTGAGATTCATGTATAGGTGTTGTTGTCCGCAACCGTGTATTGGTAATATATTACACAAGGACAAAAGTATATTGGTAATATAATACACAAAGACAAAAGTGTATTGGTAATATAATACGCAAGGACATCTGTGTATTGGTAATATAATACACCATGTATTGGTAATATAATACACGTAAAACATTTATGTGTATTGGTAATATAATACACCGTGTATTGGTAATATAATACACGTAAAACACTTATGTGTATTGGTAATATAATACACCGTGTATTGGTAATATAATACACGTAAAACACTTATGTGTATTGGTAATATAATATACCGTGTATTGGTAATGTAATACACGTAAAATCAAGAGTTCTCGCAAGATCACTTCCACCTTAATGGGAATGGGGGTTGAAAACACCTTAACGGCAATGGAGGTGTGCACTAGGGGGAACATCCTAACGGGAATGAGGGTGTGCCCCGATGCAAATGAGGGATGGTGACAGGAGTGGTAGTGGCCATGATAACGTAAAGACATGGTGACAGAATTAGAGAGGTTACGTTTAAATAACGTGTTAGATTGCCTGTGAGTAAGGGTAGAGGGTGATATATATTAACCTGAGGATGATTCGTTAGTTATGTGTGTTGATTGTATGTGACAATTACTATATAATTTTACTATGACTCCTTTCCTCTTTTTGATGATAGAACTGTTTCTTATCCCCTGTATATTTCTGTATGTTGTATTTTATCTCCTCGTGGAATTGTACGAGAAGACCCTGTGGATAAGCATAACCGGGAGGCGTTGGATGGAACTCCCTACGAACCGGAGAGTGGAGGACGAGCTGTGATCCATGGTGATTAGGGTCTAGTTAGTTATGACCAGTGCGTCTCGTGAGGCGTATTTTTATTTATGTTTTCCGCTGTTTAACTTTTTGTCTAAGTATATGCCTGTGAGGGATCCTACTGATGGGATATCCTCAACAATGTTTTGTAATATGCATAATATACTTATATTGTGATGTGCCATTCTATATGAAGTTGTATACTTTATAAGTTAAGTTTTAATATTTACGTATTTTCACGTCAAGCGTGCGATTAAGTAATTAAATAATGAGGTTTTAATCTAATGACACAAAGAAGCACAGCGGGGTGTCTCAGCAGCGGAGCTAGGGTGATCTTGGAAGGCCCGGATGGAATTAGACTAGAACAATCCATTCTGTTCAATTTCCCAACTAGCAACAACCAGGTCGAGTATGAAGCATTGATAGGAGGAATGAAGTTAGCAAGGGAAGTAGGAGCAACAAGATTAAAAGCCTATAATGACTTATAGCTCGTGACCCTCCAAATTGCTGGAAACTATCAGACAAAGAAAGTCCAACTAATCAAGTACTTGGAAATGGTCAATCAGCTCGGACCCTTGTTTGAAGAATTCACAATGGAACATGTTCGGAGGGAGAATAACTCCCGAGTAGATATCTTGTCAAAACTGGCCAGCACCAAAAGACCGGGTCAATGTAAAACAGTAATCCAGGAAACCCTTTTCTCCACGAGCATCGAGGCAGAGGATGTAATGGACGTAGAGGAAGCAGATGAAGGATGGATAACCCCGATTAAGAGGTACCTTGTTGAAGATGTTTTGCCCAAAGAACCGGAAGAGGCACGTAGAATAAGCAGGCAGGACCCATATTATACCATTGTCCAAGGAAAGTTATACAGAAGAGGTTTTTTAGCCCCACTCTTAAAATGTTTAGTCCAGAGCCAGCGGAATATGCTATGACCGAGGTACACGAAGGGATATGCAGGTTACATTATGGAGACCGGCCACTGTGTGCCAAACTATTGAGGGCCGGCTACTTTTGCCCCAAAATGCGAGCAGACTGCCTATGATGGATTCAAAAGTGTGAGAAATGCCAGTGCATTGCTAAAGTACCCCATACTCCTCCCAAAACCCTACACAGCATTATGTCCCCGTGGCCCTTTGCAAAGTGGGGAATGGATATCCTCGGCCCTCTACCCATAGCGAAGGTACAAGTGAAATTTCTCCTTGTAGCAACCGATTATTTCTCCAAGTGGATAGAAGCGGAACCATTAGCAAAAATTAAAACCAGGCAAGTGAAGAAATTCACATGGAAAAATATTATTTGCAGACACGGTCTTCCTCAATTGATTATAACTGATAATGGCACGCAGTTCACCGATCAAACCTTCAGCTGTTTTGCAAACAACTCGGGATCAAGCAGCGCTTCAGCTCGGTTGAACATCCTCAATCAAACGTCCAAGTAGAATCAGCTAACAAAATCATTTTAGGAGGACTCAGAAAGAGGTTAAAGGAAGCAAAAGGAAATTGGGTTGAGGAACTCCCGGGAGTACTGTGGGCCTATCATGTTACTCCTCAAACAGCAACAAAAGAAACTCTTTTCCGACTTACTTATGGTACAGATGCAATGATGCCGATTGAAGTAGGAGAAACATCACTCCGCCGGGAAATTTTCAACTTAAAGGAGAATGGAGAAAACATGCAGATCTGTTAGAAGAAGTAAGAGACATTGCTCGGATAAAAAATGTAGCCAGCAAGCAGGAAGTTGAGAGGAAGTATAACTCCAGACTGTGCCCTAGGGAATTCAGAGAGGGAGACTTAATTCTCAGGTTGCAGGTAGGACAAAGAAAAGAGCGAAGCGAAGGAAAAATGGTAGCCAACTGGGATGGACCTTTCAGATTTATAGTAAAAATAGGGAATGGAGCATATAAGCTCGAGACTATGGCAGGAAAAGCCCTCCCGAGGACCTGGAATGCCACTCATCTTAAGTACTTTTATACTTAAATTGTAATACCGGGAAGATTAATCTTTTTCCTCACTGGAATTTTTATCCCTAGGAAGGGTTTTTCGCCGGAAGGTTTTAACGAGGCTCAACCCGAGGAAATATAAATGAAAAATCTTTATCATATTTTTGCTTGCTTGATGTTATCATTGCTTCTTAAAACCAAGTACTTACAGAACAAATGCTAGAACGATGTAGTCAAGCTCAGCAAAATAAAGACTTTCTAAAGAACAACTCGTGAGTCGAGCAAAGTCTCCTCTCACCTCGAGAGTCGAGCAAAGTCTCCTTCTGAGCAAAATCAAAACAGAAGTCGAGAAAAGTCTCCTTCAAAGCAAAAACAACTCGAGAGTCGAGCAAAGTCTCATCTCACCTCGGAAGTCGAGCAAAGTCTCCTTCTGAGCAAAATCACCTCGGAAGTCAAGCAAAGTCTCCTTCTGAGAAAAATCAAAACGGAAGTCGAGCAAAGTCTCCTTCCAAGTAAAAACAACTCGAGAGTCAAGCAAAGTCTCCTTCTGAGCAAAATCAGAACGGAAGTCGAGCAAAGTCTCCTTCCAAGCAAAAACAACTCGAAAGTCGAGCAAAGTCTCCTCTCACCTCAGAAGTTGAGCAAATCTCCTTCTAAGGAAAATCACTTCGGAAGTCGAGCAAAGTCTCCTTCTGAGCAAAATCAAAATGGAAGTCGAGAAAATTCTCCTCCCAAGCAAAAACAACTCGAGAGTCGAACAAAGTCTCCTCTCATCTCGAAAGTCGAGAAAAGTCTCATTCTGAGAAAAATCAAAACGGAAGTCGAGCAAAGTCTCCTTCCAAGCAAAAACAACTCGAGAGTCGAGCAAAGTCTCCTTCCAAGCAAAAACAACTCGAGAGTCGAGCAAAGTCTCCTCTCACCTCGGAAGTCGAGCAAAGTCTCCTTCTAAGCAAAATCAAAATGGAAGTCGAGCAAAATCTCCTTCCAAGCAAAAACAACTCGAGAGTCGAACAAAGTCTCCTCTCACCTCGGAAGTCGAGCAAAGTCTCATTCTGTGCAAAATCAACTCGAGAGTCGAGCAAAGTCTCCTTCCAAGTAAAAACAACTCGAGAGTCGAGCAAAGTCTCCTCTCACCTCGAAAGTCGAGCAAAGTCTCCTTCTGAGCAAAATCAAAATGGAAGTCGAGCAAAGTCGAAGAACAATTCCTCTCGAGGTTCAAATCGAGAGACGAGCCACGACCCTCTCGCTTGGAAGTCGAGGAACGACTCCTTCCAAGTAAACAACTCAGGGGTGAGTCACGACCCTCCGCCCAAACAGTAAATAGTTTTCAAAAAAAAAGGGACACTCAAGAAATAAAAAATTTATTAATATTTTCCGAGTACAAAATGAGTGTTTCGATCCTCTTTTCCGGGCATAAAAGGAGGATCCCATCAAACAACCCAGATCCCACCAAGAAGAAAAGAGAGGAGAAAGGTCAACACACCAAGGCATCCAATGCAGTTCCAAAGTCCCGACACCAGTCAAGCTCCCGGGTTGAATACACTCGAGCAGCCTAGGAGGCGGTTCTCTGTCAACCTTTTGAAGGCAACCTGAAGCTGACGTGATAGAACAAAAGGTCCTCCAAGCAGAACCTAAAGAGCGAACCCTCTTCACGATCTTCTCCAAAAGGAAGGGTTCATTACGAATTTTGTGGTGGCCTGGTTGTAACCTTACGAACTCTGCCATGACCCAGGGCAAAATCGACCATTAAGACAAAAACCCTTGATAAAGATAGAAGAATCTCCTTCATAGCTCGCAGAAGGATGTGCAATAACAAGCAAGAACACGCCATCATAATCAACAAATCGTAAAAGAATCTAAAGGAATTCCACAGCAAGGAGAAGTGAAGCGTGAGGCAAGGCTATTTATAGACCTAGAGTTGAAAAGATACGCAAAAAAAAACTCATAAAAAGGGCAGCATTTCTGAGGCGTATTAAAGACACAACGTTTCCAAAAAAGAATTTATGGAACATGCGTTTCCGAGGCTCATTTAACGAGCAAGCGTTCCCAAGATGTATTGAAATCCGAACATATGGGGAAATGCAAGAAGCCAACCGACCACATTGAAAATAGTGACAATAAAGATTTCTCAGAAGTAGGCACACCTCAAAAAACATGCAAAAGAGAAAAACAAAGAACTCAGGATAAAAGAAACAAGGTAATACAGTCTCTTTGGAGACCCGAGAAGGCGAGCCATCAAAAGATCAAAGCAAAGTATACGTCCATCCAAAGTAAGCCACCAAACGAGATCCAAAGTGTGTAAAAACAAAAGGCCAAAAAACGGCCACCCACAAAGTAGATAGTAGAAAACAAGTTTTTAAAAGGAAACTAAAAATATTACATTCACACCTCGGGAGCATCCTCCCGATCTTCCCCACCTCGGTCATCAACAGCTTCCCCATCTCATCAGTGCCCCCAAATTCAACATCTCCACCCTCTATATCTCCCCGACCAGCATTCCTGTTATCAGCAACCTCTTCCTCCTTGATCGCTACTAGCTCCCCATTACGGACTTCCTTATCAGAGCTGAAGATAGAGTGGTCGATCTCAGGATGTTTCAATTCATACTGCTCCTTAGCCGCAAGAAAGCCCGCTTCGTGCTGTTGAGCCGCAAATAATTCCAACTCTTTCACCTCAGTGGTCATCTTACTCGCAGTTTGATCAAGCTCCGAGATTTTCCCTTTGGTAACTTCTAGATCGGAATTAACAGCATTAAAGTCAGCCTGCACCGTGTTCTTGGTAGTAATCAGGGTTGAGCAGGTACCCTCGAGCCAAAGAACATCAGCACTCGTTTGCTTCTGACTGGCCTTCGTGGTTTCCAGTTCCTTCTTCACTTCCTCATTCTCCCGAGTTAGTTTGACAAATTCTCTCATCAAATGCTGGTCATTCTCCACTTTCTTTTGCAACTTCTTCTTCTCGGATTCAAGATTGGAAATTTTAGTATCAATCATAGTGGACTCCATCTCGGAAAAATAAGCCAGGCTGGCCAAACGTAAGCTTAAGATCTCGGTCATCTTGGCAATCTGAGAGCGGGTAAGAGAACGGTAAAGCTCTGTATCTGATCAATATTGCAGCTGCTAGTTGGGAGTAAGGCTTAGCAGGAAAGAAGGAATCCATACTGAAATAGTGTCAGACCCCATGTCAACCCAACTAGTTAGGAGTTGGTGAAACACACCTTCCGAAGGAGAAGCAGATAAAGTTTTCCAGACTACCGCCTTCCCGGGAAGCTGTAGGGGAGTCGTTTCGGACTCGGCTTGCCCCTCCTCAAGACGACGCTTCTTAACGATGAAGCCATCTCCGCCTGGTTCTGACGGCTCCGTCAAGTTGATCTCATTTTTCTCTTTTGGGATGCCGGAAGTTGCAGCAGCCGCCCCTCCCGGCTGCTTATGTTTCTCTAAAATTTCTAGCATGGCCCTCCTCGACATCTTAGGAGCCATTTTTTCTGAAAAACAAGAAAACTTGAGTTATAAAAGGAAATAAACAAGTAACGATAGTACAAAAAAGGGATCCTCACCCATATAAGAGGCTAACTTGGCAAGGTCGTCAGTCTTATCAATAACCTCACGGAAGTGAATATCCAACAAATGTTCGAGAAAGGTAACCTCAAGTTTTTCTTGGTGAGAGAGGCAATGATACTCAAAGCATTTGATGATGCGGGGTTTGCTTTGCCAACAAAGGGGGAATTTGGGTCCCCCCGATCGGAAATGAAAGAAAGGGTTCTTGCCTCCTTTGTGGACCACCTTAAAGAAACCGACTTTGAAACCCTTCCAAGAGGTAGAATAAGGGATAAAAACCTTACAGCGTTGGATAGCGCTACGAGATATCCAGCTGGTAGCACCGCGTTGTTTCACACAAAAGAAATTGAAAAATTTCTCAACAGAAGCCGAGATACTGAAATATTTACAAACGATCTCGAAAGCCCGGATGAAACACCAGCTGTTCGGATGAAGCTGGGAGGGAGCCATGTTTAAAGAACGCAGCATCGCCGACTCAAAAATGGTAAAGGGGAGACGGACTCGGTCTTTCGTCAAAACACACTCATGTAGGAAGAAAAAATCCGGGTTTTCTTGAGAATGATGGACACGATCTACAGAAGAGCGAGGGAGACAACCCACTCAATCTAAATCCTTTTTGTCAAAAACAAAATCCCTAACAATGTTAAGGGATACACGAGTGAGAAACTTGGAGCGAATGAGAGGAACTTCCGGGTCAACCCAATCATATGGGTCAACCGGAGCAGCGATAGCTTGAGCCACCGCAGTAGCTGCAACCTCCGCAAGGGGAGGGACATCGTCGCAACCTCCCTAAGGACTGGAACCTTCTTCCACCATAACTACCACTATTAAAGTAGAAAACTCAACGAAAGAAAGAGTACAGAAGAGAACAAAAGACGTACCTGCAAAAGAGAGAGAGAAGAACCGAAGGAAGTTAGCAGCGAAAGATGGAGAACACAGCGAGAAGAAGAGAGAGAGGCGAAAAACTCTGAAGCAGACGAGCCGGAATGCAGAAGAAGTAAAGGAAGAAGAAGAAGAAGAAGAAGAAGAAGAAGAAGAAGGGGCAATTTAAATAGAGGAGGTAAAGTATTAGGGTCGTTGATTGATTTGTAGCAGAGATCCAAAGGTCATAAATCAACAGACGTGTGAAGCAGTTATGACACGTTGGAAAATGTGCCGAATCACAGTGAAACGTGCGAAACGAAGACGGTGGAGGTTCGAAAAGAAGATTTGACAGAATGTTGGTTCGGGACGAACGAGCCAAGTTCCAAACCTATGACTTGGAAAGAGGGATGTGATCCTCACCCGTGGAGGTAAGCAAAGAAACCAAGGTAGAACTATACATATGATGTATGTCGGGCATATAACTCTTTTCACTGAATACAGCTCAAGACTTGGGGGGCTTCTGTTCCCCCCAGATTTGGTCCCCGGCCCAATACTTCTAGGCCCAATGGTATTAACCAATATTGAAGAGGCCCATTCGGTATTGAAGATATCTAAAGTGAGATCTCGGACGATCTTCTAGGGATACATCGCCGAGGTAAAACGTTACTCGGGAAACCCGGCACGTATAATCGGTCAACACCGGACCCCCAGGGCACATACCTGAGACCGAGTTGTCCCAAAACACTCGTCGAGGGAGCTGTTAACTTGGATGGATCATGCAGAACATGCCTCAGGACACGTCACTGGGACACGTGGGCATTCTAGAAGGATCTCATGATAGGAGAGAGAAGAGGATCTACACCCGCGACCTGGAATCGTGCTAACCGTATTTGGGGGGTCCCACTTAGCGTAACCGCCCAGCATAGATTGCACATGCCTTGACTTCTATATAAGCCGGCTATCGTCTTCATTAGGGAAGATTTGAATCTTTGTACTTTCCTTTTACCCATCGTTGTAGCAGAGTGCTAGAAACCTGATGTACTAGCTCTACTACCTTGTACCCTGACTTTTTTATTACAACACCTGCTTGATATATTGATTTATTGTTTTAGCACAAACAAAAGCTAATATTTTGACAAAATAAGTCATCGCTGGGATGTTTAATTGGTTGACGGGATGAGGGGAAAGATTGGCGGATCTGTAGTTGGGCACTGAGGATGTACCTCCCGCAATGGTTGCTCTGTTGGTCGGAACCATCTTTGGACGAAACACTAGCCACTACGAAGGAACCTCGGATCTCATTCATCCACACACATTTGGCCCAAAATACATAAGCTACTATAGTGTTTGCGGTGCAAACTACCGGCTGCGCTCCAAACTGACTATGTCGCGCCACTGCAGTGGTTAAAGATGGGGGGAACTCTTCCTCATTCTCCTCCCTCGTCATGGCCGATGTCGGTGTAGCAGAGGATCTCATCTGGAACGTTGTTCACAGATTCCTCGATGGTCTGGATGCACAGACGACAGAGGCATTGGTGTGGAGGCTCAGGCGACGAGGAAGTGACCAGATCTCGCAACAGCGGGTGTGGAGGCTCTGGCAACGACAAAATCACGGCGGCGGCGGAAACAAGAAGTTGAAAATGGTGGGGAGAGGGAGACAGAATGGCAGAAGAAAATAAAAAATATCTGATGTGGAAGGGTAAATCATAAAACTGGTGGGACTATATGATCTAACGACTCTCAATCAAGATGCACGGTGAAAGACATTATCAACTCTCTCACTGTAGAAGCTGCCCCTAATTTAAAGTTTTTAAAGTTTAAGAATCTATTTAAAAATTCTCAAATAATTCAAAGAACCGTAGAGTAAATGAATCTATATAAAATAGTAACACTAGAGATATCCACTTGGAATATCATATCCTGTCACTATTAAAAATATATTTTTGTAATACTATGCATGGAAGGAAGTGCACTTATAAGCAAGCATCTGTTGGCAACTGCTGGAACATAAGTGCTTCAGTTTAATTTACTCTAGAATTTCCTCATAGATTCTGAGACATGACAACACCATCACCATGAGATGGCCACAAGATAAGACAGAGAGATTGGGTAATGAAGTGGAAAGTTATCCAAACACGTAGGCAAAGAATGATTTTTTCAACATGAAATCTAAATTTAATATATCTTTACAAGTGTTATTTATCTTTTTTTTTTGGTATAAAAAATTTAAGATGAGGGGATGGCACCTCAGTTCAAAACAGAAAAAATTTTCGGGTTCTATGAATATTTATAAAAGGATTTATATTTACCTCACCTCAAGAGGATTAGTGGGACCTCGAACCTGCAACCTATCAAATACGAGACTCTGTCATGCTCCACTAAACCATCCCTTAAAGTTATAAGTGTTATTTATCTTTGTTTTCCTTTTTGATGCTATATATCATTGTATTATACTATTATTTCAGTAATTGAGAGGAGTATGTTAAAGGACCTTCTATATCGGAGTACTTAATTTTTATATACCGTGCCTCTCAACTGGTAGTTCACCAGAATCAATTAAGAGAATTCATGATAATTTTCAGGTTACTTTTATAAGGGAAAACAGTTTTCCATTAAGATGTGGCTCAAATTGGTTGGAAGTTGATCAATTGCATTATAGCCTGTTCTACACTTTTTAGGCCTTTATGAAATTTTAAGCATATTCACTTTTTCTTTTTAATAATGACTTGAGGAAACCGAAAGACATTAATGGCATTTAAGAATATATTGATGCAATCTTACTTCTATCTTTCTACGACAAAATCCGACGGATTGTAATTCAAGATTTCAAGTGGTATAGATGCTGTACATATGCTCCTCTAGGATGACAATCTCTAACACCTACGATGGGAATGAATCATAATTGGTAAGGATTTGGTTATCGATAAAGATTTGAATAAGTATGGGTGCATGTTCGGGTATTGTGATACCTATCCCGTCCACATCCATACGCACGCACGCGTACACACACATACATACATATATATATAATTAATATATATAATTTTTAATTATAATACAAATTTTAAAATTAACCAAAATTAATCTAAATTTTTTTTAACTTTCTAAACCTAGTAACATCTATACTTTCTTTTGAACGTTTTTATTTAGTTAAATATTTTGATTTGTAATGTTTTATAAGTAGATTTAAAAGACCTTTCAATCATTTTTTTATTGTTATAACATTTCTTTTGTTATTTATTGCCTTTTCACAGTTAAAGTGCAGGTACAAGTATTTAGGTACCCGAAAGATACGGATAAGGATACTAAAGTTATTATCCACGCGTGTCCAGGTTCGAGAAACTTTTCCAAACACATGTATGAGGATGGATATTATAATACTATACTCAGACCTACTAGTTGCCATCCTTACCCCTACTTCTCCTTCCTTTTAATATATTTTTGTTTCCTAATTCAGTCTAATAATTATTACCATATTAATGGATACAGGATGACAGAAATTTGAACGGAAACTAATCTTATAAGTTATTCTGTTTCGAAGGCAAATAAGAGAGTGAAACTAAGAATGTCATGTTGAATTTTCTTTAATTCTTGTATGGATTAGCATTAATCAATAATTAAAATCATTAATTATTTAATATATCAATTATGTGATTTCTTTTATTTCTAATAATGCATGAGTCAATTTTATGAATCTTGTAATTTGGGCTTTGTCTTATAAATTTGGACCATAATGGGTTGGGTCATTTTATATAATCCCATGAGAGATCCCTCATCCCATTTGATGGAGTTATAAAGCTGTCTCCATTAACAATTTTATTTAAGTGTGTGAATCAGAAAATAGTTCTTCAGGTTGGGAGGAGTTCTCTCTCATTAATTTGCAGAAAAGAATATTTTAAGAAGAAGAAGAAAGTTGATTCACTGTGAGAGCTGAACAGTTAGGCACACTTGTAATGGATCCTTAGCACCAGGTACACATCATATTCTTAATCCTTCTCTTTTATGCAACATGCAATATGCTATAATCTGTGTCTATGATTTAGTATTTTTCCTTCAATTGGTATCAGAGCCAAATTAGATGTATGTTATAGCTATTGTGTAAATCATATGAACCCTAATTATTGCATGTTGTGACAGGATTTGCATGTACCAAAAATTTTTTTCTGGAACCATTTTTGCCTTATTTTACCAGAAATTCGAAAAAATTTTCTTCGTCCATTTTTTTCGAAAATTCATTGAGGGCTTCTCTTCCTGCATGCATTTCGAACATCATAGTCAAAAATCACACGTTTTCGTTGAACGAACTGAGAGAATTTCTTCTTTCATTGACGCGGGTCGTTCTTTGTGCGAACCCTAGATTTGTATTCGAAATTCTACTTAAAAAAGGACACGAATCATGAAATTGTTTGAGGGCTTTGTTAGATTGGTTCATTTAGATCAAAACCCCTCAAGAATAATTGAAAGTGGTTGAGTATTGAAGGAGATCCACTTGAATCTTGGTAGCGGGTCGTCGCGACCCGGATTCTGCAATCCGGGTGAGGAAGACGACTTCCACAGCGACGCCCGCTCGTGGTCCCGGCACGTGGGGGCGCGTGGGCCCACTTCCAAGGTCTAAATTTTTTTTTTTGGCCAAAAATATTTATTTAATATTATGTTTTTTTTCCATTTTTTTGAAAATTTTTGGATATCCCTATATATTTTATATCATTAAAATCAAAAATAGTGTGCGATTTTAAATAATATACTCTTTGTTTTTTGTGTTTGAAATTTATTATGGTTATTCCATATCATGCTAGTGATATTTTTGTATATTCTCTCTCTCTATCTTTTATGTCACTATTATGGAATAATTTTGGTTTAGGCCTTAACATAAATTGTTTATTTCATTATTATGCATGATATGATTTATAATGTTCTTTTGAGCACCATTATTCTTAATTTGTGTAACTGTAATCTCACCTACCGTGGGTACACTTATACAAATTTTGTGAATTTAAATTATTAAGTTTTTTTTAAGTTAATCATAGTTGATATTGAATTAATAATGATTATGACCTATCGGTATGTTGTTATTAATGTAATTAGTCCATATATAATGAGCCATTTGGTTTTGTGCTTATATCTATCATTTTTCAAATACCCTATCGGTATTAGAATTTTGGTGACTTAAGAAATTGTATTAGGAACACGTTTGATTGGACATATGTAGAATCATTTATTCTTAAACATATAATAATTTATGTATAATGATTCTCTGTTGTTTTGATGTCAGCCTTCTTCCCTAACTCTATAAAGACTTTAAATGGGACCAATTATGAGGACAGGAAAGAGTCTCTAGATCTCTATCTAGATATCGCTAATCTTGACTTGGCTTTAAGGGTTGAAAAGCCTGCATCCTGTTGGACGAATCTGGGCAAGTATACCCAGTCGTGCAAGTAATACGGTGGTAAGACCGGTTTATCGTATCCACGGGGATTGGATGTCAAGTACCAATTCACAAACTCAGCAACTATCTAGACTAAACAGAGAAATCAAAACAAACAAAAGAAAAGGAAATAAAATCTTTTTGTCTTTTTGGGGACTTTTAACAAACACTTGGAGTGCAGAAAGGATATGTTGGGACTAGACTTCACCAAACCTCTAACTCATGTACTATCAGGACTAGATACCTCCCATTCATGCTTCAGATATTAAAATCAATCCACTAAACTACTCAAACCCCGATTCCTCGGATGGCAAGAGCCTAAATCCACTAATAGACCCTAATTCCTTAGGTGGCCTAGATTAATGAATTTGCATTAAGATTAGGGATTACGTGATTACTAATAAACCTAGTTCCATTCCTAGATACAAGGCTTACTAGGTGATTAAATTCAGTTCCGGTTATGATACGAACGTTCACATTGCATACCAAAACACAAATCAAGTCATGGGGGTGCTAGCCACAACAAGCATTAAGCACAGAAAAATAACCACTAATATGAAGACATGAACATAGAATAATCAGTCAAGATAAATACATAAACATAAGTTTGGCTACATCTAATCCCAACACAGGGATTTAACTACTCATAAAACAAAGAAAACCAAACCAGAGAAATAGGAAGGAAGAGGAGAGAAGAGGCTCCATGTGAGCTTTCCTTCTTCTTCAAAGCAATCCCTCTTGGCTCCCTTCTAGGGTTGAAACCCTAGCCCAGCTGCAGCCTCCAAATGCCTCCAAATGGACCCTCAAAAAACTCCCCTTGTTCTGTCTGCTGCGCTATTATTTATAGGTCTGCTGCGCGTCACGTCCGTGATGGCCATCACGGTCTGGCCGTGACGCGTTCTGTCCAAGGCGTGTTTGCACAAAATGAAGTCTCGCGAGGCGAGCTAGGTTTCGCGTCGCGAAACCCTAATTTTCTGGTTGGTCACGGCCGTGATGTCTATTACGGGCAGGCCGTGACAGTCTCTGACTTTTGCCTTCTGCTCTGCTTGATCACGGCCGTGATGGTCATCACGGCGGCGGATCCGCGTGATGGTCATCACGGCCAGGCCGTGATGGGCTCTGTTTGGCTCATATTCTTCACTTTTCAAGCTCTATTTCATCCAAGCTCCACCATGGCTGATTTTGATCATTTTTACATTGAATTCCTGCAAAACAACACCAAGACACCGCTTCACCCGTTCCAAGGGAAAATCTAATAAAAACCAAATAAAGAATGCTTAATCTATATGCAAAATGCATGCAAAAGTATATATAAAATATCATGTAAAATCACACTATCAAATCACCCCAAGCTTATTCAATTGCTTGTCCTCAAGCAATCACTAAGGCCAGAAGAATAAACAGAACATTGATAGTGAACCAAGAACCCGAGCAAATAATCCAAGTAATAGGCAATTCAAACAATTCAGCAAGAGACAATCAATTCAAGTCCAATTAGAGGCTTAGGTTCCTTAGAATCATGTTCTCACTGATTTGGGCACTCTTTCTCACTTGAAGCTCACCCCAAGCTTGTTTATTTGCTTGGCTCTCTTTCTTACCTCACTCAATTGTTTAGGGGATAAGACATTTCACTCAATTTTCCTCAAGGAATGAATCCTACCATTGGCTTGACTATCAACCAAATCTCTACTTTATTAATGAAAACAATTTAGAATCAAGAGGTCTTTTATTTGGTTGTAACATGGACATGGGATTAATCGTTAGGTGGGGATAACAAGAAAAGGACATTTCAAAAGGCTATATAAACATCAACATTTGCAAAGCATGACCTTCTAAAATACCTTCTTGGGTTTTCAATTTATTTTTTCCACCTTTCTTTTCTTTCTTTTTCTTTTTATTTCCTTTTTTTCTTTTTGTCATCCCCTTCTCTATTTATTTTTCTTTTTCTTTTCTTTTTCTTTTATTTGGAGAAGGGGAAATTTTTCGACTCAAGAGAAATATTGATTCTTTTCATCCCAAACTCTTTCTACTACCTTTCTACCCTTTTGTAATACTTTAGAAGGTCCCTATCAAACATCATTCAACAATATATTTCAAGGTACCAAGAAAAGCATTTTATTCTTTTAGGCTCAAAATTGGGCAACTAAGGGGTAGCATCTAGTCATTCAAAGCTCAGAAGGCCAGAAAAAATACCTATTGCCTCAATCATTTTTAAAAATGTTTCCAAAAATTTTTTAAGCTTCAAAATGGTTTCAAGTCAAGTTCTAGAGAAAACAATCCAAGAGGAATAACACTCTAACACAAAGAATGGGGTAAAATTTTGTGAGTACCCCTTTGGCTCAAAATCTCACATTTTAGTTCAGAATCAATGAAAAACACAAGTCCTCAGAACCATATGCTAATTATCAACTATCCAAGATTACCGCAAACATTTTCATTTTCAGCCATATCACAAGAATAATAAATTGGGTTCAACAATTCACTATCATAAATTATTGGCACTTAGTTTTCACAATTGGATGCAAAATTCAGGCAAGGGCAATCTAATTGTGTGAACATGCAAAGCTATCATGCAAGACTATATGAATGCAACATGCAAAATGCAAATGCAAAATACCCCTACCCCAAGCTTAAAAATTTACATTGTCCCCAATGTAAACAATCAAGATAGAGAGAGGAGAAGAAAAATAAACTAAAGCAAAAAAATTGGAACGGCTTACCGAGGCGGTAGCGGGTGTTGGCTTTCATTTCAGTCAGAAACTGCTTGAAAGTTGGGTTGCTTTTTCTTGTCTTCTTGCTCTTCCCTCCTTCCTTCTTACCCTGGAATCACTTGGCAATTTTATTAGTAAAAGAAAACTCTTGATCTTCTCAAATTATTCAAGAGTTTAAAATCAAAAATCAAATCTAACTAAACAAAAAGGAAAAAGGAAAAAGGAAAAGAAAAATTGGGTTGCCTCCCAATGAGCGCTTCTTTAATGTCACTAGCTTGACTTATTAAAAAGTATCCTAGGATCCTCCTCCCGGATCAAATGGAAATTGGGGTGGTGATTGTAGCAGTAAAATAACTTTATTCTCAATTCCACCCAGCCATTGGGTGGACATTCCATTGACCTTTGCAATTATAAATTCACTTCCTCTCGGGTCAAGTGGAATTTTCAAGAGGAAGTGTGGCATACAAGTGGAAGGGGCTAACTTACCATTATCCACACATACCTGCAAGCCAACATATTTATTTAATGCATAAAATTCAGCAAGCATGGTGGAGGGAGTGCTTTCCAAATGCACCGCCTTCTCACTTGTTCCTCTCCAAGGATGTGTGGAAGGTGATTCCTCTTGTTGTTGTTCACTTACCACCACCACTTCATCTTCAATTTGATCCATTCCCATAACCAGATTTTTCTCAAATTCTGCTTCATGTGGCTCTATGGGAATCATACATGGTGGTGGAGGTGGCAAATATGAGCAAAAGGTTTCCCAATCCTCCTCGGAGAAGTTATATGTAAGCCTTCCCATCGTATAATCAACTTGTGCGGGAGTAACATGATCCATCAAATCCATGACGTCTCCCAAACACCAGTTGTCTTCCAAAACGCGACTGGAGGCTTCCTCATCAGGTGGATAATAAAAATTTTCCATGAATTTCGTCCACCTTGCAAAAACAAAACTCAAACAAGAAGATCAAATATATACAGAAAATAAAAATAATAAAAATGTCTAAATTAGTTGCCTCCTCTGTTACTAATGATATTGACAAAACCAATCCCCGACAATGGCGCCAAAAACTTGTTGGACGAATCTGGGCAAGTATACCCAGTCGTGCAAGTAATACGGTGGTAAGACCGGTTTATCGTATCCACGGGGATTGGATGTCAAGTACCAATTCACAAACTCAGCAACTATCTAGACTAAACAGAGAAATCAAAACAAACAAAAGAAAAGGAAATAAAATCTTTTTGTCTTTTTGGGGACTTTTAACAAACACTTGGAGTGCAGAAAGGATATGTTGGGACTAGACTTCACCAAACCTCTAACTCATGTACTATCAGGACTAGATACCTCCCATTCATGCTTCAGATATTAAAATCAATCCACTAAACTACTCAAATCCCGATTCCTCGGATGGCAAGAGCCTAAATCCACTAATAGACCCTAATTCCTAAGGTGGCCTAGATTAATGAATTTGCATTAAGATTAGGGATTACGCGATTACTAATAAACCTAGTTCCATTCCTAGATACAAGGCTTACTAGGTGATTAAATTCAGTTCCGGTTATGATACGAACGTTCCCATTGCATACCAAAACACAAATCAAGTCATGGGGGTGCTAGCCACAACAAGCATTAAGCACAGAAAAATAACCACTAATATGAAGACATGAACATAGAATAATCAGTCAAGATAAATACATAAACATAAGTTTGGCTACATCTAATCCCAACACAGGGATTTAACTACTCATAAAACAAAGAAAACCAAACCAGAGAAATAGGAAGGAAGAGGAGAGAATAGGCTCCATGTGAGCTTTCCTTCTTCTTCAAAGCAATCCCTCTTGGCTCCCTTCTAGGGTTGAAACCCTAGCCCAGCTGCAGCCTCCAAATGCCTCCAAATGGACCCTCAAAAAACTCCCCTTGTTCTGTCTGCTGCGCTCTTATTTATAGGTCTGCTGCGCGTCACGGCCGTGATGGCCATCACGGTCTGGCCGTGACGCGTTCTGTCCAAGGCGTGTTTGCATAAAATGAAGTCTCACGAGGCGAGCTAGGTTTCGCATCGCGAAACCCTAATTTTCTGGTTGGTCACGGCCGTGATGTCTATTACGGGCAGGTCGTGACAGTCTCTGACTTTTGCCTTCTGCTATGCTTGATCACGGCCGTGATGGTCATCACGGCCAGGCCGTGATGGGCTCTGTTTGGCTCATATTCTTCACTTTTCAAGCTCTATTTCATCCAAGCTCCACCATGACTGATTTTGATCATTTTTACATTGAATTCCTGCAAAACAACACCAAGACACCGCTTCACCCGTTCCAAGGGAAAATCTAATAAAAACCAAATAAAGAATGCCTAATCTATATGCAAAATGCATGCAAAAGTATATAGAAAATATCATGTAAAATCACACTATCACATCCCTCACAAATGAGTCTTATGAAGCTCAAAGGACTTTCCATGAAAAATGGGAACACTCTAATAGGGTGTGCCTAAAGGTGATAAAGTATAATATGGAGAAGTCTATTAGACAAAGCATTCCTGAGAGCGATAGTGCCAAGGAATATCTCAAATCTGTTGGTGAGAAGTTTATGACTTTTGAGAAAGCACAGAAAAGCCAATATCTTTCCTTGTTTGACAAAACAATGTATGATGGGGTTAGTGGTGTGTGTGAGCACATTATGAAAATGGTTCACTACTACAATAAGCCGAAAACCCTTAAAGTTGAAATTGGTGAGAGATCCTTGATCTATCGGGTTCTTGAGTCTCTTCCTCCACAGTTTGATGTCATGAAGACTTCTTATATCACCTAGAACACTGATTGGTCAGTGGATGAAATGATTGCTATTGTTACTCAAGAGGAGGAATCTATGAAAAAGGATAAATTGCAGAGTGTTCAGTTTGCTGCTTCTGGTTCAGGTACAAAGGATACTAAAAGAATTAATCAAAAGGGAAAGTATAAATCTGGTAAGAAGAAAGCAGGAAAGGCGGTACAACATTTGGAGCCCAAGAAGAAATTTTTTCAAGGGGAATTGCAAGTACTGTAAGAAGTATGGCCATAAGGTGGATGATTGCTATATGCTGAAGAAGAAACTTGAGAAGCAAAGTACACTTTTTGTTCTAACTTGCTTCGAATCTAATATGATAGATGTTCCGCCCAATTCTTGGTGGTTAGATTCAGGTGCAACTATTCATGTTGTGAACTCTTTGCAGAGGTTCACAAGCCTGAGGAAACCAAGTGATGCAGAATCTAAGATCATATTATTGGGAGATGGAGTTGTAGTGCCTGTAGTTGACATTGGTGTTGTTTCTTTAAGTTTACTTTTCGGTCACACTATTTTGTTAAAAGATGCTGTGTATATACCTTCCATGAGAAGGAATTTAGTTTCAGTTTCTGCTTTGGACAAAGATGGATACTCCTTTGAATTTGGTAATGGTAAACTAGTTGTATATTTCAACTCTTTTGTTGTTGCTTCTGGTGTTTTATGTGATGGGCTTTATATGCTAAATGTGAATGATATGTCTGTTGGCTCCGTTGTTGGAAATAAGCGCAAAAGAGTTGATGGAAATTATTCTTTTGTATGGCATAGACGTTTGGGGCATATCTCTAGGCCCTGAATTGAGCGGATGGCTAGGGAAGGTATTCTTCATGATCTTGACTTCTCTGACTTTGATACTTGCATTGATTGTTTTAAAGGTAAATTCACTGCCAAAACTAGAAATAAAGGGGCAAATAGGTGCAATGATGTGCTTCAGTTGATTCACACTGACATATACGGACCTATCACACCCATTGCCATGGGTGGATATAGGTATTTTATTACCTTCATAGATGACTTCTCTAGATATGGGTGGATAGATCTTCTTCAAGAGAAATCAAGTTCCTTGGATGCCTTCAAATCTTTCAAGGTTCCTGTTGAATTGAAAACAGGAAAGAAGAACAAGTGTGTGAGATCAGATAGAGGAGGAGAGTATTATGGAAGATATGATGAAACTGGAAGAAATCCAGGACCATTCACCAGATTTCTTGATGAATTTTGAAGCGAAGCTCATTACATCATGCCTGGTACTCCTGAGCAGAATGGAGTTGCAGAGAGATGTAACCGCACGCTCATGGATATGGTAAGATGTATGTTGAGCCATTCATCATTGCCATAATTTCTCTGGGGAGATGCTTTGATGACTACTGTGTAGATCCTTAATCAAGTACCCAACAAGTCTATGCTGAAAACTCCTTATGAGTTGATGACTGGAAGGAAGCCGAGTTTGAGATACTTTCATGTGTGGGGTTGTAAGGCAGAAGTTAGACCTTATAATCCGCAGCAAAAGAAACTTGATATCAAGACTGTTAGTGGATTCTTCATTGGCTATTGTGTGGGTTCCACGGGTTGGAGATTTTATTGTCCTTCTCACTCTATGCAGGTCATTGAGTCTGATCGAGCAATATTCTTTGAGGATGACTTTGACAGTGGGAGCCATACACCACGATTAGTCACTCTTAAATAAGATTGGACCATTGTTCCTATGCCAGTTATTTCTCTTCTTATAGATATTGTGGTGCCAGTTGCTCATAATGATGATCAGACTTTTCCAGAAGAAGGTGATGTAGTGGTACCACCAACGGATGACCAGGAACCTGATAACCTTGATGAAGCAATTCCTTTGAGATGATCTCAGAGAGTACGCATGCCTTCCATACCAGATGACTATGTAGTGTATCTTCAGGAGCATGAGTTTGATCTCCACGATGACAATGATCCTATCACTTTTAAGGAGGCAATCTCTTGCTCTTATGCTTCTGATTGGCTAAATGCCATGCATGATGAATTGTATTCCATGTCTCATAATGCTGTTTAGGATCTCATAGAATTACTAGTTGGTTGCAAACCTGTTGGATGCAAATGGATTTTCAAAACCAAGCGCAGTCCAGATGGTAGAATTGAAAGATACAAAGCCAGACTAGTAGCAAAAGGTTATAGTCAAAGAGAAGGCGTCGATTATAAGGAGACTTTCTCACCGGTTTCTTCCAAGGATGCTTTGCGAGTCGTCGTGGCTTTAGTTTCTTATTTCAATTTAGAACTTCACCAAATGGATGTGAAGATGGCTTTTCTGAATGGAGACCTTGCTGAAGATGTTTATATGGTTCAGTCTGAAGGTTTTTTTGAACCAGGCAAAGAAAACTTGGTTTGTAGGCTGAAAAAGTATGTTTATGGACTTAAACAAGCATCGAGGCAATGGTATATAAAATTTGACCAGGTTGTCACTTCTTTTGGCTTCAAGGAAAATGCCTCAGACCAGTGCATTTACTTGAAGAATAGTGGGAGCGGCTTTATAATTCTTATTCTTTATGTTGATGATATTCTTCTTGCTAGCAGTTACGCTAATCTTTTGACTGATACAAAATTGATGTTGAGTAGCCACTTTGATATGAAAGACCTTCGTGATGCTTCAGTTGTTTTAGGCATCCAAATTCATCGTGATAGGTCATGTGGTGTGTAACATCCTAGAAATTTACTATAATTAAGTTGATAATATATATATATATATATATATATATATATATATATATATATATATATATTGGTTATTAAAATGTATAGTATAAATAAAATATAATTAAGAGGTTTAGTGTGAAGAATTTAATAGTATAAGGATTTATTGAAATTACTTAATTATTTTAAAAGAATATTATATATATATATATATATATATATATATATATATATGATAGTGGCGTACAGGATATATGTGATAGTGGCGTACATGGCCTTGTGCCCACTTCCGGATTTTGCCAAACTAATTTAAAAAAAGGGGACAAACCTATGCGCTGACACTTGGTATATATAGGTTAGTAACCAAAAGAAAAAGAAGGAGGAGCGCCGCAGGAGGTTATTTCGTCGGGTACTTCCTTTCCTTGCCAGTACAACCGTAACAACACAGATCCAAGAACTCCACCAAACGGGAGGGAAATTTTTAGGGAAACGCAAATCCTTATCATACGTAATTTTTAGAGCATATTGGAGGTCTGTAAAAGGTGAGTAAAAATAACTTTTCTCACACTTTTATGGTACAGATAATTTGATGCTTCTACATGTAACTTTGTCTTTTGGAAATAGTAAAATATTTTAGGGTTCTTGGTTCTTGATTTGAGACTCTTAAAACATATTGGTTGTGTTTGAGGAATTAATTTAATAAGCAGATTTTCTTGAAATTTATAATGAAATAGCTTTATATTAAATTACTGTATTGTGTAAACATCTTTCTTTTAATTGTTTTATGGAAAGACAATTGCCAAAGGAAGTCTCACGTGAATTCCCGCTTTCAATTCCAAGCTTCCCTGAGTCGTATAATTCATAAAATGGAGAATAGGCCCTATGCGTCAAATGCTCCTTTTAAAAGAAATAAAACTAATCACATGAATTGGAACCACAATTCCTTATTATGTCCCTGACGCATAGTTTATGTTTGTGGTGCTTTGAATTATTTTAATTGTTATATTATTTGGAATATATATATATATATATATATATAATACTTTAGTAATTGTTAACAAATATATTTGGTTGGTATGAGTTATTGTTGATTGACATGCCTATATGTATTTTATGATGTGATAGCGTTGACTCGGCATGACATTATATCATTGTTTGTGATATATGGAATCTGAGAACCTATTTGGTAGTCATCTGGGATGACATATTGTATGGTACATGTGAGTTGGTCATCACCTTCCGGGAAGGGGTGACGGTTGTACATTCTATTCCGGGAATAGGATGAGAGATATCACCATCTGGGATGGGATATCAATTCATTGAAAATATCCACATATGGTATGGGATATTAGATACCCCCATCCGGGATGGGGAAGGCAGTGGGACGCCATTGCATGGATATGAGCTCAAAGACCTTAGTGGATCTGGGATTCACACCGGTTCTGGGAACCAAAGAGTCAAGTTAAGTGATTATGGGAATCACCGAGTCATGTTCGTGGAGTTGCATTGTGTAGAGTTTGTATGGTGAATGTGATTAAATGCAATGAGATGTGGCCGTTGCTGAGCTCATGAGTTTGTGCTTTAAATGCTTGACATTAATTTTATTTATATATATTTATTATTTTAGAGTTTTATTGTATTCGATATTTTAAAAATTAGCTGGTACCATGAATGTTTTTCCAGTTATCGCGCCGGCTGAAAACAACACTAGTTGCGAACCTTTTCATCAAACGATTATTTTTATTCACTGGGATTATATCTCATTAAAAAGTGTTGTTTTCAGAGCACGAGGACGACATCACTGGGACTGGAGAGGATTGAAGACATAGCGAATCTTCTTAGTTATTATTCCTAGCTTGGTTGGTATTTTCTTAAATAAGGGGCTGTATGTGGCTAGACGTTTTTATTTATTTATCGTTGGGTTTATTAGTTGACGCCCGGTTTTTGAGGCTTGGGGTTTTTATTTGGATGTATAGATTTATTATTATATTATTGCTTGGATACTTTATATCTATTTTAATTAATATGAGGTATTTTCAGACCCGATTAAGTCGCGAAATTTTTATGACATGTTTGTTTAATTTAAAACTATTTAAAGGATTTTTCATTGATTTTGTTTTGGGTTACTAATGTAACGAAGGGTGTTACATTTATGGTATCAGAGCAGTTCGATTCTAAATCGGACTGTGGTAGTGGGGCTTTTTTCAAAAACAAAACCTGGGCGCATAGGATGCTTGTTAGAGTTATAAATGCTGCATGCTTTTCCTTGGGATATTGAACCTGATCAACCCAGTATTTCATTGGTAGTGAGCAGATTTATGGCTTTTAATAGGCGAGGGACGAATGTTGCACTTGCATCAACTTTTGATCGTATAGTCAGAGCTATGCAAGGGCAGGCGGAGACTCTCCGTCAACTGAAAGGGAATGGAGGCCAGTCACTGATGGAGTTGTGACAACTTAGGATCCTTAGCACGTGGGGCTTTTCGAATTCAAGAAGAACGAACCGCCATCATTCCGAGGCAGTTTAGATCTGAGGAAGACTGAATTTCTCCTTTTCGTATAGGATAAAAGGTTACTATATTGTTTGATTCAGGAGCAACACATTTTTTTTTTGGTATATCCTTCATGTGTGAAATTTGAAGTTACCTATCTTTCATTTGTCCTTTGATTCATGTGTTAGTACTTCTTTGGGAGATAATCTTATTACTTCCGGTGCTTATTTAAATCATTTTCTTGTGCATCTGGATGTGCCTTATGTCATCGTTCTTGTTATCAATGTGTGGGATGGATGCAATTATTGGTAAGGACTGTTTGTCGTCTAGGCTTATTGTCATAAAGTACTCTGATAGGACTATTGTTTTCTTTTGTTGTTTCTTCACAACCAATGTTGAGTGATCCTTCGGTGTCGACCCAAATTGTATTTCTTGTTTCTTGTAATAAGTGCTTAGTTGAGGGGGCTCAGGGATATATACTTCTCTTTTCTACTAAGATAGAGGCTGAAAGTGATATAGCGGCGCTGCCTATTGTGTGTGAGTTCCCAGATGTGTTTCCTACGGATGTCTCTAATTTACCTCCAGATAGAGAGATTGAGTTTACCATGGATCTAGTACCGGGGAGTGGACCTGTATCAGTAGCACCCTATAGGATGGCACCTCTAGAGTTGAGCGAGCTCAAGAAACAGATAGAGGATATGTTACAAAAAGGGTTCATTAGGCCTAGTGTGTCACCTTGGGGAGCACCAGTGCTTCTAGTGAGGAAGAAAGATGGTAGTATGAGGTTGTGTGTTGACTATAGGCAGCTGAATAAGGTAACCATCAAGAACAAATATCCCTTGCCTAGGATAGATGACCTCTTAGATCAATTTAGGGGAGCGTCAATGTTTTCCAAAGTAGATCTAAGATCGGGATACCACCAAATTAGAGTTAGAGGCGAGGACAACCCTAAGACAGCCTTCAGGACAAGGTATGGGCATTATGAGTATGTAGTGATGCCCTTTGGTGTGACCAACACCCCAGCCGTTTTCATGGACTACATGAAATCGGATCTTTAGGACCTTTTTGGACAGGTTTGTGGTGGTGTTCATAGATGATATTTTAATATACTCTAGGACACCAGAAGAACATGGAGAACACTTAAGGTTGGTGTTGCAGATCTTAAGGGACGAGCGTCTTTATGCTAAACCGGAGAAGTGTGAGTTTCGGCTAGACGAGGTAAAGTTTTTAGGACACACCATCTCAAAGGATGGTGTAGCGGTTGATTCCTCTAAAGTTGATGCGGTGTTGGGATGGGAACAACCTTTTTGGACAGGTTTGTGGTGGTGTTCATAGATGATATTTTAATATACTCTAGGACACCAGAAGAACATGGAGAACACTTAAGGTTGGTGTTGCAGATCTTAAGGGACGAGCGTCTTTATGCTAAACCGGAGAAGTGTGAGTTTCGGCTAGACGAGGTAAAGTTTTTAGGACACACCATCTCAAAGGATGGTGTAGCGGTTGATTCCTCTAAAGTTGATGCGGTGTTGGGATGGGAACAACCTAAGACAGTAACCGAAGTGAGAAGTTTCTTAGACTCAGCTGGTTACTATAGGAAGTTCATAGAGGGGTTCTCTAGACTAGACTTACCTTGACCCAGTTGACTAGGGAAGGGAAACCTTTTGTGTGGGACCGGGAGTGTGAGGACGGGTTCCAAGAGCTTAAGAGGAGATTGGTGTCATCACCAGTCTTAACTATACCGGATCCCTTAGTGAGTTTTGTGGTATACTGCGACGCATCTAAGAATGGCTTGGGATGTGTCCTTGAATGTCTTAAGCTTGAAGTTGAATAGGTTGGAAATTAATAGTGACCTTAGAGATGAGGTTAGGCGGGAACAACTTTTAGACCAGGAGTTGCAGTCTCGGTTGGGACAAGAGGGTTACGAGTTGTCTGTTGATGGGCTAGTGGAGTTTAAGAATAGGATCGTTGTTCCTAAGGAAGGGAGCCTTAGAGAGAAGATATTAGAGGAAGCTCATAAGGGAAAAGTTCACCATACACCCTGGAATAACTAAGATTTACCAAGACCTTAAGAGGATGTATTGGTGGCCAGGAATGAAAAAGTATGTGGCTAGCTTCGTAACTAGGTGTTTAGTGTGCCAAAAGGATAAGATAGAACATCAGAAGCCTTCGGGGTTGTTGTAGTCCTTGGAGATTCCAGAATGAAAGTGAGAGAGAATTTCTATGGACTTTGTGATAGGGTTACCTAAGACGCGTTTGGGCTTAGACGCCATTTGGGTGATAGTGGATAGGTTGACCAAGTCTGCCCACTTCTTGCCAATTAAGGCAACCTATAGCTTAGACAAGTTGGCATACCCCTATATCAAGGAAATAGTCAAGCTTCATGGGATATCCACATCTATAGTGTTAGATAGAGACCCGAGGTTTACCTCTAGATTTTGGAGGGCTTTTCAGCAAGCCTTTGGGACTAAGTTGAACCTTAGCATGACCTATCATCCCCAAACGGATGGTCAGTCGGAGCGGACCATTCAGACCCTTGAGGACATGCTTAGGGCATGTGTCTTGGATGAAGTTGGGAGTTGGGATAGATCCCTACCTCTCATTGAGTTTGCGTATAACAATAGTTATCACGCTAGTATAGGCATGGCACCCTATGAGGCCCTATAAGGGAGGAAGTGTAGGTCCCCTTTATGTTGGTGTGAGGTAGGTGAGAAAACCTTGATAGGACCTGAATTGGTCCAGGAAACCTCTGAGAGAATCAAAATGATTAGGGAAAGGATGCGCACGACGCAAATTAGACAAAAGAGCTATGCCGACAAAAGGAGAAAGCCTCTAGAATTCCAGGAAAGTGGGCATGTATTTTTGAGAGTCACTCCTAAGACGGGGATAGGGAGGTCGATGAAAGTCCACAAGTAAATCCTCGTTTCATGGGACCTTTCCAAATCCTTAAAAGAGTCGGGCATGTTGCTTATCAATTGGCTCTTCCGCCACAGTTGGCAAACCTTCATGATGTTTTCCATGTGTCGCAACTCAGAAAATATGTGCCTGATGAATCTCATGTGATAGCCCCTGAGCCTGTACAATTGAAGGAT
Source organism: Sophora flavescens (assembly GCA_030762895.1). Lineage (NCBI taxonomy): Eukaryota > Viridiplantae > Streptophyta > Magnoliopsida > Fabales > Fabaceae > Sophora > Sophora flavescens. The sequence continues at coordinate 49,816,909 of CM061067.1, read as the reverse complement.
AATTTGATCTATAAGCCAAAGCCTAGTCAAATCTTGGACAAGAGCACTAAAACTATAAGGAGCAAGGCAATTCCATTGGTGAAAGTGTTATGGGACGGATTGACTCCTGAGGAAGCCTCTTGGGAGATGGAGGAGGACATCGTGCGTCAATACCCAGATTTTATTATCTAAGGTATGGTAACTTTTACGTTTGAATATGTCATATGTTAAGATAAGTGTGTGAGTATGAGGCGAATTTCGGGGACGAAATTCTCTAAGGAGGGGAGAAAATGTAACATCCTAGAAATTTACTATAATTAAGTTGATATATATATATATATATATATATATATATATATTGGTTATTAAAATGTATAGTATAAATAAAATATAATTAAGAGGTTTAGTGTGAAGAATTTAATAGTATAAGGATTTATTGAAATTACTTAATTATTTTAAAAGAATATTATATATATATATATATATATATATGATAGTGGCGTACAGGATATATGTGATAGTGGTGTACAGGGCCTTGTGCCCACTTCCGGATTTTGCCAAACTAATTAAAAAAACAGGGACAAACCTATGCGCTGACACTTGGTATATGTAGGTTAGTAACCAAAAGAAAAAGAAGGAGGAGCGCCGCAGGAGGTTATTTCGTCGTGTACTTCCTTTCCTTGCCAGTACAACCGCAACAACACAGATCCAAGAACGCCACCAAACGGGAGGGGAATTTTTAGGGAAGCGCAAATCCTTATCATACGTAACTTTTAGAGCACATTGGAGGTCTACAAAAGGTGAGTAAAAATAACTTTTTTCACACTTTCATGGTACAGATAATTTGATGCTTCTACATGTAACTTTGTCTTTTGGAAATAGTAAAATATTTTAGGGTTCTTAGTTCTTGATTTGAGACTCTTAAAACATATTGGTTGTGTTTGAGGAATTAATTTAATAAGCGGATTTTCTTGAAATTTATAATGAAATAGCTTTATATTAAATTATTGTATTGTGTAAACATCTTTCTTTTAATTGTTTTATGGAAAGACAATTGCCAAAGGAAGTCTCACGTGAATTCCCGTTTTCAATTCCAAGCTTCCCTGAGTCTTATAATTCATAAAATGGAGAATATGCCCTATGCGTCAAATGCTCCTTTTAAAAGAAATAAAACTAATCACATGAATTGGAACCACAATTCCTTATTATGTCCCTGACGCATAGTTTATGTTTGTGGTGTTTTGAATTATTTTAATTGTTATATTATTTGGAATATATATATATATATATAATACTTTAATAATTGTTAACAAATATATTTGGTTGGTATGAGTTATTGTTGATTGACATGCCTATATGTATTTTATGATGTGATAGCATTGACTCGGCATGACATTATATCATTGTTTGTGATATATGGAATCTGAGAACCTATTTGGTAGTCATCTGGGATGACATATTGTATGGTACATATGAGCTAGTCATCACCTTCCGGGAAAGGGTGACGGTTGTACATTCTATTCCGGGAATAGGATGAGAGATATCACCATCTAGGATGGGATATCAATTCATTGAAAATATCCACATCTGGGATGGGATATTAGATACCCCATCCGGGATGGGGAAGGCAGTGGGACGCCATTGCATGGATATGAGCTCATAGACCTTAGTAGATCTGGGATTCACACCGATTCTGGGAACCAAAGAGTCAAGTTAAGTGATTCTGAGAATCACCGAGTCATGTTCGTGGAGTTGCATTGTGTAGAGTTTGTATGGTGAATGTGATTAAATACAATGAGATGTGGCCGTTGCTGAGCTTATGAGTTTGTGCTTTAAATGCTTGACATTAATTTTATTTATATATATTTATTATTTTGGAGTTTTATTATATTCGATATTTTAAAAATTAGCGGGTACCATGAATGTTTTCCGGTTACCGCGCCGGCTAAAAACAACACTATTTGCGAACCTTTTCATCAAACGATTATTTTTATTCACTGGGATTATATCTCATTAAAAAGTGTTGTTTTCAGAGCACGAGGATGACATCACTGAGACTGGAGAAGATTGAAGACCTAGCGAATCTTCTTAGTTATTATTCCTAGCTTGGTTGGTATTTTCTTAAATAAGGGGCCGTATGTGGCTAGACATTTTTATTTATTTATCGTTGGGTTTATTAGTTGACGCCCGGTTTTTGAGGCTTGGGGTTTTTATTTGGATGTATGGATTTATTATTATATTATCACTTGGATACTTTATATCTATTTTAATTAATATGAGGTATTTTCAGACCCGATTAAGTCGTTAAATTTTTATGACACGTTTGTTTAATTTAAAACTATTTAAAGGATTTTTCATTGATTTTGTTTTGGGTTACTAATGTAACGAAGGGTGTTACATGGTGTTCTTGGATTGTCTCAGAAAGCATATATTGGAAGAATTCTTAAGCGATTTAATATGATTTCTTGCTCCCCATGTGCGGCACCTGTTCAAAAGGGTGATAAACTTTCTAAGACTCAATGTCCTCATAATGATATGGAGAAAGCAGAAATGATGAAGGTCTCATATGCTTCCGCTGTTGGTTGTTTAATGTACGCTCAAGTTTGTACTCGTCCCTATATTGCTTTTATTGTTAATGCTTTAGGGAGATACTTGAGCAACCCAGATTTGGGTCATTGGAAATCCGTAAAAAGGGTCATGAGATATTTACAGAGAACCAAAGATTATATGTTGACCTATAAGAAGTCTGATCAACTTCAGGTCATTGGTTATTCTGATTCTGATTTTGCTGGTTGCCCTGATGACCGAAAATCTACTTCCGTCTCTATTTTTATGATGGTAGGAGGAGCTATTTCTTGGAAGAGTGTTAAACAAACTCTTATAGCTACTTCTACTATGGAGGCAGAGTATGTCGCTTTCTATGAGGCTACTTGTCAAGCTATGTGGCTGAAAAATTTAATCTCTAGCTTTCATATTGTTGAAAGCATATCTAGGTCACTTGTTATATATTGTGACAATACTGCTGCTGTGCATTTCTCTCAAAACAACAGGAGTTATTCTCGTTCAAAACATTTTGATATTAAATACCTGTTTGTTAGAGAGAAAATTCTAGAGTTTCAGACTCGAATTGAATATCTTGCTACAAAGAATATGTTAGCAGATCCACTAACTAAAGGCTTAGCAGTTGGAGTTTTTCAGAATCATGAAGCTCATATGGGCTTAGTTAAGTCTTTTGATGTATTGGGTTAGTGGGAGTCTGAAATTATATATTTTCTTTTGTCATTCTTATGAGATATGTATGAAATGACGTCACTTATATTATCATATCTCTTATGACATATTCAGATGCTTGGACCATTCTTGAATTGCATATATCTCTTAATTAATTATGCTTCTCTATATTTATTGTTCTTTATGTGAAATATGAGTATTTTGACATACATGATCTATATCCCTATCGGATATTATGCCTGTTGTGTTAAAGCTTATGTTTCCTACACTATTGATTGACACATGCTTTGACCATAGTTGTTATTCTAGTCATAATGATTCTTGTATTTTAATGGTTGACTAATGCTATCCAAGTCAGAGAATTGTTGACTTTTCTTTAATTCTTGTATGGATTAGCATTAATCAACAATTAAAATCATTAATCATTTAATATATCAATTATGTGATTTCTTCTATTTCTAATAATGCATGGGTCAATTTTATGAATACTGTAATTTGGGCTTTGGCTTATAAAATTGTACCATAATGGGTTGAGCCATTTTATAAAAGCCCATGAGAGGTCCCTCATCCCATCTGATGGAGTTATAAAGATGTCCCCATTCACAGTTTTATTTAAGTGTGAATCAGGAAAAAGCTCCTCAGGTTAGGAGGAGTTCTCTCTCATTAATTTGCAGAAAATGATATTCTAAGAAGAAGAAGAAGATAGTTGATTCACTGTTAGAATTGAACCGTTAGGCACACTTGTAATGAATCCTTTAGCACCAGGTACACATCATATTCTTAATCCTTCTCTTTTATGCAACATGCAAACATGCAATATGGTGTCTATGATTTAGTATTACTCCTTCATTTCAATTTTACTTTTGGAAGTCATTACCATAATAAATCCTTTAACTAGCTAACTCTTTGTATTAAAAAAATTAGTAATTAATGAGGAAACAAATTTCGCCCATACAGTTATATATATCTACTATGAAGATTAAGCTATTTAAAGGTAGCATGATCACTTAAAATAATATTTATTTTTTATTCTTGACAATTTAAGTAAGATTTAATGACCAATGTTTATTTCTCGCACCCCTCAGAATGACAAGTTTTGACCATACAACTATAGATCAAGTTTTTTTTTTTTTTTTGACAAGCTCCTCTATCAAGATTGAAAGTTGCTTAATTTAATTAAGATCTAATTGCCTCTAAGGTCACATGCATTTAATTATCTTCGAATCTAACAAAAAAAATTTTTTGGTGCTAATCTTTACAATCTAATTATCATCTAATTGTCAATATTCAGTGTTCCCATCTCTCATGATATGAAAATGTTCTCGCCTGATATGATAGTTATATAAGTATATATTTAAATAAAATGTAAGATGAGCAAATCTTAACCATATAACTATAACTGGATTGTCCTTTCAAAAAAAAACTATAATTGGATTGTCAAAATTAAAAGGATTTAATTGATATATATTGACAGTATAAAGATTTTTTATACTATCGATCAATCAGAAATTGACACATCATTACAAATCTTTGATTCTTATCCAAACCACCTTAAAAATCATCAATTCTATGATTTCTCATTGATTATCAGTGTAAAAATCTTTATACTGACAATACATAAAAATTAAACTCAAATTAAAAATTACTTAATAGTCACACGATTACTTAAAAAGTGCGTGCATTTATCTTTTAATATATATTGATAAGATTCAATGATCAAAATTTAATATTTTTACCTATCACAATAACAAAGTGTTTTCACATTATATGACATATATAAGTCATAGTCCTTAATAGAGCCCTAGAAAAGGTAAGATATAAGTCTTAAGGTTTGTCTAGTGTAGCATGAAAGAGTCTCGTATCTGACAGGTTGTAGGTTCGAGAACTCACCAATCTCCTTGGGATAAGGTAAATATAAATCTCTTTATAGGTATTCATAGAGCCCGAAGATCTTTCCTGCCTTGGTGAGACATCATTCCCTCACCCTAAATTTTTTTTATAACAAAAAAAAAGGTAAGATATAAAGCAATAGAAATAGAAAGTTTTCATATAAATTAAATTTCACTACTTCTTATAACTTTTTTTATTCCACACCCATCACCTAAATTTTCAAGATTAGATAAATTCACCCTATTCGTTAGCTCTATAATAACTCCACCAGACCACCAGTTAGTGTCACAATATTTTTTTAGTATATCATATTCTTCCCTATATCAACCTAGAGTCCATAATCAGACACATTGCGACGGATCCAAATTTTTTGACTAATGGGGATAATATTATATTTCATAAATATTTTTATAAAAATTTATATAAATTCATAAACAATCAAATAATAACATCCTTATTATTAAGCCAAAAAATTAAGATTATAAAACTATATCAATATATAGTCATAAAATTGAAGATACCTTCGTGAGAATACAGTGTACACCAAAAAAAAATTGTATACTAACAAAAAATTGTACATCAAAATAAAATTGAAGATACCTCAACTTCTATAAATTATAATTGCTCTCTACGTGTTTTTATATTTTGAGATTGTTGTATATTTTTTTCATTTACAATACTATAAAAATTGTATGAAAAAATAAAATGTGTTATATAAAGTAGGATTGTAATCCTTAAGAGCAATGAAGGCAATATTTTTAATGTGAGTTAGAATAAGATTATAAAACAATGAGGGTAATATAATTTTTTTTAATGGGACAACAAAAAATTTTTTATCTAAGATTTAATAAAAAAATATTTACTTGTGGGAGCAGGTGCTCCCAATGTCCACACTACCTAGGACCGTCCCGCACCAAACTTGTCGATCATAGAGTCCCCTGTAATAAACATTTTTTAAAAGAAATTTACATTTTCACATTTGCGTACATTTTAGTTTTTATGATTTTTTTTCTTAATTGTACTTTTGATCCCTGAGTATTTTTAATGTGTGATTTTGGTCCCTTATTTTTTTCGAACACATTTGATCCCTAATTTTTTAATTGTATAAATATAACCCTTCTATCTATATGCTTTCAAATTGGTAATAGAATTTATTGATGTGACACATAGACCCCGACCCAAGGATAAAATCATTGAAATCCTTGCTTTAGCCTTCATCCTATAACTTTATATAATATATGGGCTTTTTCACCAAACTGGGTTCCTTTTAGAAACTATTTACCAGTTTATGGTTATTCTGAAACTATTTACCAATGGGAAGTCCTTTTGGACATGTGACATATTTTATTTTATTTTCACAATGACGGGTCAATGGCGCCAATCTGCACGCTGCAGGAAGGTGCCATCCGCAGTGGCGCCTCCCCTACCCCCAAGGCACAGTGGCGCCCCCAACCACCCAAACAAAAATAAAATAAAATTGGAGGACAGTTTCTCCTCTATAAATAAGCATAAGTAGGAAATTTTATTTACTACTTGTGAGATTATTTTTTACTTGTTATTAGTGTATTTTTTTTATTGCCTCTTCTTTTAAATAGATACTTTATCATTAATGTCATCGTTACTCCCTATACTTATAGTATAATTTTTTTGTAACGATGTTCCTTTAAAATTGTTGGTGACTTTATTTTAATTCTTATAAGGTAAATTTTTTTTTACTACTGTAATAAATGATGAATATTTATTGGTGTAAATTGTTATTGCTATTATTTTTTTATGCCTCCTGTGATATTATTTGCTACTCGTTATTACGGGATTTTTTTATTGTCTCTTGTTGTTTTAAATAGATACTTTATCATTAATGTCATCGTTACTCCCTATACTTATAGTATTTTTTTTGTAGCGGTATTCCTTTAAAATTGCTGGTGACTTTATTTTAATTCTTATAAGGTAAATTTTTTTTTACTACTGTAATAATTGGTGAATATTTATTGGTATAAATTATTATTGCTATTATTTTTCTATGTCTCCTGTGATATTATTTGCTACTCGTTATTACGGGATTTTTTTTATTGCCTCTTGTTGTTTTAAATAGATACTTTATCATTAATGTCATCGTTACTCCCTATACTTATAGTATAACTTTTTTGTAGCGGTGTTCCTTTAAAATTGCAGGTGACTTTCTTTTAATTCTTACTAGGTAAAATTTTTTTTTTGCTACTGTAATAATTGATGAAAATTTATTGGTGTAAATTGTTATTGTTATTACTTTTTTATGTCTCTTGTGATATTATTTGCTACTCGTTATTACGAGATTTTTTTTATTGCCTCTTGTTGTTTTAAATAGATACTTTAATTAAATTTATCATTAATGTCAGTATTTATTGGGGCTAAATTGATACTATAATTTTTCTTAATTATATAACTCAATAGATTTTATTATATAATCTATATAACTGTAACATTTTTTTAATGTCAGGTGATAGATATGGCATCATCTAGCTCACAATCAGGGGCACGATTGGTAAACCCCAGCCCGGTGGATGATTCACTATTGAACCTGCAAGAAAAGCATGTTTCCCAGCACGTATGGAATGGATCACCCAGAGTCTGTCAAAGCTAATCTTCAAATAGCCGGTTTCTTGGGAGTAGCCCAAGTAAATATAACCCAGCTTGATCATAATTTGATTACTGCACTTGTTGAGCGATGGAGACCTGAGACACATACATTTCACATGCCGTGGGGAGAATGCATCATCACACTGCAGGATGTTGCTATTCTCTGTGGACTACGCATTAACGGTCCCGCTGTTATTGGTGTAACTCATATACATTGGAAGCAATATGTCAGTGAAATACTAGGCAGAGTTCCTAACGATTCTAACATGAAAGGTTAAGAATAAAGTTAAAGTGGCTGGAAGATCATTTTGGGCACTTCTCTCAATGAGAGGATAATCAATGGTGGAGGGTTGTATATACACGAGCGTATATACTCAGGTTGATAGGAAACCTATTGCTCCCGGATCCCTCCGGTTCACATGTATCACTGAGTGATGAGTGTGATTTCACCTCATATTTGCTTATCATATTGCATGCATTTTCATATAGTTTAGGCATTTTTAATTTGATTTTGGTTAGTTTTTACCTTGGAACGGGTAAGGCAGTTTCGTGGTGTTGTTGTGCAGGAATTAAGGATTAAAATGCTCAAGATTAACCATGAAGGAGCTTGCATGAAGATGGGGCTTGAAAGGTGAATAAAATGAGCCAAACAAAGCCCATCACGGCCTAGCCGTGACAGTCATCACGACCATGATCGAGCAAAACTGAAAAGAAAGAAAGCTAAAGTTAGAACTGGTAACGGCCAGCCCGTGATGGTGGTCACCGCCGTGACAGACCAACCAGTGAAGCAACCTCCAAGGCAGAATCCGTCACGGCCTGGCCGTGATGGCCATCACGGCCGTGACGCACAATATTTGGATCTGAAGAAGCTGATTTGATCTGAATTTGTGTTTGATTGGGATTCAAATTATCCTAATCTATAAATAGGGCAATTAGGCAGAGACTGAGGAGGACTTTTGGGCTGCTACATTAGGCAAATTTTTAGGATCTCTCTTCTTCTCCTTCTTCTCTTCTTTTAGGTTTTCATTTATGATGTTGTTAACCAAGCTTGTCGTCACCATGGCAATGCTTGAGTAACAGCTTTATTTCTAGGGATTGGGGCTATGCCCAAGATCTGATTTATGTCTTGAATTGATGTTTTACCTTTGTTAATTTCTAATTTGCTTTAGATCCGATTTCTATTGTTTTAATTACTCGTAAATTCGGTGGTCACTTATTTGCGTGTCGTAGATACTCTAAGGAGGAACCTAGCGGTGAACTTAGGTATCGGATCTATAGAATCAGACTTATGACTTAAATCACGAGAGTTAGAAGTGGTCCTTCGAGGATTAACGAATTGTCACAAGGCTTAAAGGGTTCGATCTAAATTCAACTACCACGAGAGTAGGGGTTGGTTTAGTTGGGCACGGTTTTTGTAACTCGAGAGGGAGCATTAACTTATTTAGGATAAATTCGCCTTCAAAGCAATTTAGATAATTAACAAGGGGTAGTCAATTTAGTAACATAAACAATCTTGTTGGTAACCCAATTCCTAGGAATCCCTTTTGAATTCGAAAACCCCCAATTTGAATTTCTTTCCTGTTTTGTTTAATTGCGATATTAAATTTGATTGTTACTTGATTCTTATTACAAAAATCAAAACCTTTTCAAAATCCCTTTTTTATACAGTCCAGTTTTATCGATTTAATAATTAGTTGTGGTTTGAGATCACGGTCCCTGTGGGATCGATCTTTTTATTACTTGGCAACGAATCCGGTACACTTGCCGGATCTCGCATCACTGAGATATCTTCCGCTATTAGAGAATTTTGAAGTAACAGGTCAGCATAGCTGGGGTTTGGCTGTATTGGGTTACTTGTATCGAGAGTTGTGCAAGCATATGAATTATGAAAATAATGAGATTTGCGGGTTCATGCCGTTGGTTCAAATATGGGCATGGGAAAAGGATGCCTTCCATTGCTCTGCAGCTCGTGATTGACCAACGAGATTTTGGTACACCATACGGTACACGGTAAGTAGCATGTAAAATTCATAATGACCTCATTGTTTGTAGCACCACCTGACGTATTATCGTGTCCGATTTGACAAAATGAAGCATCGCAATGTAAGTATAAATTTTCAATTTAAATAAAAATTAGGAATGTTTTGTATTATTTATGTTGTTTCTATCTTATGAATGTAATTGCATTATTTTGCTCCATGTTGGTAGATAATTTGGTGTCCCTATGACGACATGATGATGCCAACCCTACCCATGGTCTGTCTAGAAGCCATGTACTTATGGAGGGTTGTTCTTCCTTTGATATGCTTCAACATTGTCAAGTGGGTTCAACCAGATCGTGTGATGCGTCAATTCGGCCTACAGCAACATATACCCAATGAACCTTCCCAACTAGAAAATTGCCATGTTCTGTCACTTAGGGGCAAACAATCTGAGAATTGGCCACTCATGTTGGATAATGACATTAGTTTCTGGAATGATAGACACATGAAGGTGATTTGTCATAATCAACCACTGATTGGTCTCCTAAATAAGCAATCAGAGTATATGCGATGGTACTTGCGTAGGACACGACGATGGGTTGGCAGGGAAGGTGCACTCAGAGGATATTCGGTAACGTTTTGGTTTCCTAGCATATTGTTTTTTGGTTGAATTATATTTTGATAAATTATTGTTAATAGTTATTAACCTTGCTGTAGGCTGATGGGATGGAGCGATTGTACTACTTAAGTACTCCCGAGGGTCAACCAGAGTTCACATTTGGTGAACTTAATCAAGAGCTTGCGGCTATTATGGCAGCATCGAACGAGGCGGATAGCATCATTATACCTACTGTCTTAGCTGTACCTCTCACACAAGCCGTGGAACCGATTCCTCCGTTCGCACGCGTGCCAGCAGTAAAAGTGGAGGGTCAGTCTCTTGGTAGGAGAAGACAGCGTCTGGAACAACATAATTTCTACACACCGCCTATGCCGGGACGTGGAGAATGATATTATTATGCGCCCACCCAGGGTCATGACTTTTCGCAGGAACCCGCTCCAACGTATTTTCATACTGACATGGCAGGACCATCGTTCATGCCTGCCCATTCCTCATCGTCCATGCATACTCATTCCCCTATGCATCCAAATTCACCCAATTTGTTCTTCACACCACCCACATATCACCCGACTGCTAACACACCAGGTGCACCCAATCCCATGATTGAGCAAATACAAAACACCCCAATATATTCATCAATTATTACAGTAGTAAAAAAAAATTTACCTTCTAACAATTAAAAGAAAGTCACCAGCAATTTTAAAGGAACACCGCTACAAAAAAAATTATACTATAAGTATAGGGAGTAACGATGACATTAATGATAAAGTATCTATTTAAAACAACAAGAGGCAATAAAAAAATATCATAATAACAAGTAACAAATAATATCACAAATAGTAAATAAAATTTCCTACTTATGCCTATTTTTAGAGGAGGAACTGTCCTAGGGGGGTGGCTCTGCTTCAAAGACTTTGGGGTGGGTCGACAGGCGTCCAATTTTTGGTTTGGTGGGTGGGGGGCGCCCCCTGCAGCGCCATGTGGCACACTGCAGGGGAGGCGCCACTGTGCCTGGTGCCTTTGAAGGCTCCATCCGCAGTGGCGCCTCCCCTGCAGTGCGCCACGTGGCACTGCAGGGTAGGTTTTGTCATTTTTTTTAAATACTGGTAGGCGTCAGTCTGACTGACGTCTTTGACCCGTCAGAGTGGGATAAAAAATATGTCATGTGTCCAAAAGGACCTCCCATTAATAAATAGTTTCAGAATAACCCTAAACTGATAAATAATTTTTAAAAAGAACCCAGTTTAATCAAAAAAACATAATATATAATATACCGTACATAGCAAGATGGCCGAGCGGAACCGGTAGTTGAGAACCTGGCTTTTAAAACTCTGATACCGTATTTGAATCTCACGCTTGGCATGTTACTTTTGAATTTTGATGGAAGTAGGTGGCAGGCCTATGCTGGATAATTGCGTCCCGCTTATTTCTTTTTTCTTTTTTATGCTTTTTTTTTTCCGTTATTTGCTTTATTGTTGGGCCCTTTTTTATATCTTTTATTTTATTTAAATAATATCAAATTATTAAAAAAAAAACATTTAACATCCGTCTGTTTAAGATTTGTACTGGCCGATGTTATTAACCCGGCCACCGAGCCCAAGTACCCGGCCCGGTCCAGAAATTATAAAAGGGGCAGTACCCCTCATAAGAAAAGGGGGACCTTTTCACTGAACAGAGGTGACTCTCCCTAAAGCGTGTTAGAGGAACTAGCGTCGACCAAGAGACTATGAAACAGTCCTTGCTCCCTAGTACTCGTCCGACACAAAATGAAGGGATCAAGATCACCCCCCGACAAGGGATGAACCTAGAACTACGTCTGGCTTTGATTCCCGCTGGGATACGTAGGACCGGAATCACTGAATTCTGTCAAGCCCAAATCATAAAATAACCCCATTGGTTTTACGTTCTATGGAGATTCGGACAAAACGGATCTTGGCAGAAACATTTGGCGCCGTCTGTGGGGATCGAAGCAAAACTTTCCCATACCACAAACCGTGGTGAGACGTGAGTGTGTTCTCTCCATGTGAGACGTGGATGTGTTCTGAGTTTTCTGTTGCGGCTGGAGTGTTGCTCTGCGAGCAGAATCACGGAGGTTTGGGGTGTTGCTCTGCGAGCAGAGTCACGGAGGATGGCGGCGGGAGGAGGCCCTCGGTGGTTGAAGGATGAGAGGGGGGAGGCAAAACACTAACGATTTTGGAGGGAGAAGTAACGGATTTAGTGGAACGAATATCTCCTAGAATCAAGGAGGATGAGGTTTCGATGGAGAAAATCAAGGGATCCCACCCAACCATTCTATTGAAAACAGTGGGGGCAGATCTTCTTCCAACCAATTAATTCAAAGGAGCGCTGGATTTGGAATTAGTGAGGAGAGGGGAATAACGGCTGGAGTGAATGCTGGGGACATGACCGCAAATCAAGGGCTCTCTATCTCATTGGATAAGGCAGTAACCAATCAGCATTAATGGGCATGGGCACTCAAAATCTATCTCATTGGATAAGGCAGTAACGGCAGTAACCAATCAGCATTAATGGGCATGGGCACTCAAAATCTATCTCATTGGATAAGGCAGTAACCAATCAGCATTAATGGGCATTCAAAAAAAAAATAAATAAATAAATTTGGAGAATCAACTGGAGGAAATCGTGGAGCTAATACTGACCCTGTTTTCAATTCAAATCCCTACGTTCATGGAGGCCCAATGATTGCCGCATTAATTGTTCCTCAAAGTACGCACTATCAATCAGTTTTTAATGCAGATAAGGTATATTCTCCCAACCAATCAGCATTAATGGGCATTCAAAGAAAAAAAAAATATGAATGTAGTTATAAGGAAGCAAAAATCTTGGCAAGAGCTATGGTAGTGTCAAGTCCTTAAGACGAGAATGATCTCAGTAAAAGACACTCAAAGCCCTTAAAAACGAGCATGACTTCTGATAAAAGGTAACATAAGTCCTTAAAAGATAACATAAGTCCTTAAAGACGAGTTAATTCTCAGGTACGTAAGACATTATTATGTTGTACCTTATTTTGCCGAAGTATTTATTTTGCAGGCATCTTATTCTGGTGGCCGAGTACGAGCCAATGGCCGAGTTCGAGCCAGTCAGAGGGGCCAAGTTTGAGCCCGGCGGCCGAGTCCGAGCCGTTCAATTCCAAAGGCCAAGTTTGAGCCTGGTGGCCGAGTACGAGCCAATGGCCGAGTTCGAGCCAGTCAGAGGGGCCAAGTTTGAGCCCCGCGGTCGAGTCCGAGCCGTTCAATTCCAGAGGCCAAGTTTGAGCCTGGTGGCCGAGTACGAGCCAATGGCCGAGTTCGAGCCAGTCAGAGGGGCCAAGTTTGAGCCCGGCGGCCGAGTCCGAGCCGTTCAAATCCAAAGGCCAAGTTTGAGCCTGGTGGCCGAGTACGAGCCAATGGCCGAGTTCGAGCCAGTCAGAGGGGCCAAGTTTGAGCCCGGCGGCCGAGTCCGAGCCATTCAATTCCAAAGGCCAAGTTTGAGCCTGGTGACCGAGTACGAGCCAATGGCCGAGTCCGAGCCAGTCAGAGGGGCCAAGTTTGAGCCCGGCGGCCGAGTCCGAGCCGTTCAATTCCAAAGGACAAGTTTGAGCCTGGTGGCCGAGTACGAGCCAATGGCCGAGTTCGAGCCAGTCAGAGGGGCCAAGTTTGAGCCCAACGGCCGAGTCCGAGCCGGTTCTCTTCTAAAGGCCAAGTTTGAGCCTGGTGGCCGAGTACGAGCCAACGGCCGAGTCCGAGTCGGTTCTCTTCTAAAGGCCAAGTTTGAGCCTAGTGGCCGAGTACGAGCCAACGGTCGAGTCCGAGCCGGTTATCTTCTAAAGGCCAAGTTTGAGCCTAGCGGCCGAGTTCGAGCCGGTTATCTTCTAAAGGCCAAGTTTGAGCCTGGTGGCCGAGTACGAGCCAACGGCCGAGTTCGAGCCGGTTATCTTCTAAAGGCCAAGTTTGAGCCTGGTGGCCGAGTACGAGCCAACGGCCGAGTCCGAGCCGGTTATCTTCTAAAGGCCAAGTCTGAGCCTGGTGGCCGAGTACGAGCCAACGGCCGAGTTCGAGCCGGTTATCTTCTAAAGGCCAAGTTTGAGTCTAGCGGCCGAGTTCGAGCCGGTTATCTTCTAAAGGCCAAGTTTGAGCCTGGTGGCCGAGTACGAGCCAACGGCCGAGTTCGAGCCGGTTATCTTCTAAAGGCCAAATTTGAGCCTGGTGGCCGAGTACGAGCCAACGGCCGAGTTCGAGCCATTAAATTTCTCAAGGCCAAGTTTGAGCCTGGTGGCCGAGTTCGAGCCAGTTAAATTCTTAAGGCCAAGTTTGAGCCTGGTGGCCGAGTACGAGCCAGTCAAATTCCTCAAGGCCAAGTTTGAGCCTGGTGGCCGAGTTCGAGCCAGTCAAATTTCTAAGGCCAAGTCTGAGCCTATTGGCCGAGTACGAGCCATTAAATCTCTAAAGGCCAAGTTTGAGCCTGTTGGCCGAGTACGAGCCATTAAATTCTAAAGGCCAAGTTTGAGCCGCGAAATTATTGAAATCAAATACGAATATCAAGAAAGAACAAAGTTTGTGTGGCCGAAGAATAAGCTCGGTTTCACACTTATCAGCTCCTTCGCTTATTCAAGCTAGGAGCTCGGGGGGCTTGTTGTGTACTGGCCGAGAATGTAATCCCGAGGACTTGCCTATACCTCGGGTTGACCGAGCTTACCCCGGCTATGGGCCCTAGCCCAAAGTCCTCCAGGGCCGATGACATATCAGCACAGCTTGGATCACAGCCCGATCATTGCACTAAGCTGCAGTTGATGTATATAGTCGGGTGCTGTACTCTTTTTCCTACCTCGGTATTTTGTCCCAAAAAAGGTTTTGACCGGGGAGGTTTTAACGAGGCACACCGCTGACTCCATCCAATAAAAGAATTTATTGCGAATATTGTTTTTTTTTCCTCTTATCTTGCCGAAGTATTTACTCGGCAGGCATCTTATTTTGGTGGCCGAGTTCGAGCCAGTCAAATTCTTAAGGCCAAGTTTGAGCCTGGTGGCCGAGTGCGAGCCATTAAATTTCTTAAGGCCAAGTCTGAGCCTAAAGGCCGAGTTCGAGCCATTGAAATTATTAAAGGAACCGAGCACAATGCCGAAAGTAAAAATGAGGCCGAGTTCAAAGCCTTAAAATACAAAAAGGAAGGCAGGTTCGGTTGAAGTAACAACTTGAAATAAGGAAGGAAGGAAGTCCACATGGCCGAAGTATCAGCTCGGTTTAATACTTGTCAGCTCTTTCGCTTGTTTAAGCTCAGAGCTTGGGGGGCTTGTGTACTGGCCAAGGTTATTAACCCGGCCACCGAGCCCAAGTACCCGGCCCGGTCCAGAAATTATAAAAGGGGCAGTACCCCTCATAAGAAAAGGGGGACCTTTTCACTGAACAGAGGTGACTCTCCCTAAAGCGTGTTAGAGGAACTAGAGTCGACCAAGAGACTATGAAACAGTCATTGCTCCCTAGTACTCGTCCGACACAAAATGAAGGGATCGAGATCACCCCCCCGACAAGGGATGAACCTAGAACTACGTCTGGCTTTGATTCCCACTGGGATACGTAGGACCGGAATCACTGAATTCTGTCAAGCCCAAATCATAAAATAACCCCCTTGATTTTACGTTATATGGAGATTCGGACAAAACGGATCTTGACAGGAACAAGATTTAAAGTGATATTTATAATGTATAAAAAAAATAAAAATTATTTAAATAAGGAGTTAATTTGTGATTGTTTATAATTTTAAAAGTTACTTTTAATTTTTATAAAAATTACTTATTTATAAATTATTATTATTAACTTTAAAAAGGCCTCATGTGAGTGTCAGCCTTATACCTAAATTGGCGTTGGACCGGCTTGGGTGACACACAATATGGATTAAATATATTAATTTATTATTAATTTTAAATTAAAAATAAAAGGTTAAAATAATATTTTGGTCCCGATATGTGACATGAATTCTCGATTTGATCCCTATACATAAATTATTAAAATGGTCCATGTACGTACAAAAAGTCTCCATTTTATCCTTATACATTATCCGTTTGGTCCCTATACGAGCAAAAAATTATTAAATCAGTCCCTAAAATTTTGTACGGTAGGGACCAAATAGGGACTTTTTGTACATATAGGAATCATTTTAATAATTTTTTATGTATAGGGACCAAATCGAGAATTCGTGTCACGTATAAGGATCAAAGTATTATTTTAACCAAAATAAAAAATTAAAAACTTTTAAATCAACGACCAAGATTAAAAGCCTACTGTGAAGGGAAACCGGAGAACCCGTGATGCGTGAGAATCAGAAAATGACAAGTTGCCTTTCTATCTCTCTCTCTTTCGATCTGTTGCGTCAGAGCGCATGTTCCTCACCTCCATCTTCGTCTTCAGGAAAGAGCAGAGTTTTCCTCAAGTTTATCACATGATAATGCATCAGAAATTGATAGCACGCCAACATAGTTTCGGAGGATGTTGCCATGTGCTTGTGTAGCATATTTGTGAGAATCGGCATTCAAGGACAAATGCAGCAAGGAAAAGGAGCAGTTGGGTCTTTGAGGCCTAGCTTATTTTATTTGTTCTTTCTTTTGCTTCTTAGATTATTTTATTTGTTATCACCATAGCTTGCCTAACATGCTGATAGTAACCACCAAAACATTTTGGCTAGAATATTGTCGCAGATGATGGAAGGAATACATTTGTACAATTGAAAAATCAGGGGAACAAATATATTGGAAAAAATATGGGGACCAAAATCATATATTATCAATATTTGAGGGACCAAAACTGTAATTAAGTTTTTTTTTTTTTTTATCCCTAACTTTTTTATGTTATGATCTTTCAATCACGCAGACCTGGTATGGCAATAACTATCGTTAATAAAAATTCTTGAAGGTCATTGCAGACCCAATGATTGAGCACATTCATCCAGTCCATTAGGCCCATCATAATGTTGCCTGTCCGGCGTCCATAGGTCTAATTGGGATTGGAATTTATAGGATTTTCCATGGAACAATCTTCTTTTTATTTTTTATTTTTTAAAATAACATTGCATTGGAACAGTCATTTTCATCCACCATAAGATCGTGGCAATTTATTTAACTGAATAAAGCCGATAATACATCATGTATGAAATAACAGATCTAAGTGAAGAGTTCACCCCATTATTTTTATATAAACTATGTGAAGTATGAATTAATGGTGTTCATATCCAATTTAATAAAAAAAAAATGGAGAATCAAGCAAAACCATTTATTGAACTTTTTTAGACCTTATTTAGTGAAACTGATCGGATCTTTTTTTTTTTTAACCGAATCAAATTAAATTAATCACATATTTGAAATATAATATATGTTTATTTTACGTTTTACACTATTTTCTTTCATTTGTTAGTTTTTTCCTAATAATACTTAATAGTTTGATGTGGTGTAATTTTTTTATTATTTATAATATTTCAAACATAAATTTTTTTATGAGAAAGGGAACAAAAAAGAAACTAACTAGGCGAGGGGTGAGGGGTGAAGCACCCTCTCCTATCACTACTGACATACAAGCCTAACAAGGGACTAACATAATTCACAAACTATAACTGCTAAGAGCCATCCATGCCACAACTAGCAAGGAAATCTGCGCACCTATCATCTTCCTGGAAGATATGTTGAATATGCACAGGAGGAGGCTGTCATCCAACGTGAATTAAGACCCTTCTGTCATCAAGGAAATTAGGAGGATAGATGAGATTCTTCTCAATATCACAGGCTTGAGCTGTTATCATATGCCACAACTCGCTTCCCATTTTAGACTCTTGAGAAAAGACCAAGCAATTTTTGACTTTCTATACGACTGCCACATCGACACTAAAGAAGGTAAACCAACTCCAAGGGACTCTACCAATACAATCAGCACTATATTCTAGAAGGCAGAAGCTTCCTCACATTCCCTTAACAAATGCATTATGGTTTCAGGACTAGAATTACATCCAGGACATATGATATCAGCTGTCACACATCTACCGTTCCTCTCAACATTAGTCAATAACTTTGCACGAATGAGTAAATTTGATACTTAATGTGTTGACGTTGATCTTCCAAATGCGTTTCTGAAGCTATTCAATAAGGAGTTTTGATGATAAGCACCAAAAATATATTTCCAACTTATGAAGACTTATAATAGTTTTAGGATTTTAATGCATGATTTAAAAATTAGATGTTTTAGTAGTTGGTTCAAGTAAAATATTTTTAAAAGGTTTTAAAACATCAAAATGATTTTAAAAAATATAGAGAATGTTTAAAATTAAATGGAATATGTTTTGCAAAAGAGTTTTGAAGCAAAAACGTGATTTTTTTAGTAATCGATTACTTTTGGAAGTAATCGATTACCACGTGCTTTCTTTGAAATCTTGCTTTTCTGACAAAAAGTAATCAATTACTTTTGAAAGTAATCAACTACTTTTGGGTTGTTACAGAAAAGTAATCGATTACTTTTGAAAGTAATCGATTACTTTTAGTGTAACAGAAAAACATAATTTTCCATTTCACTCTCTATATAAAGGGATTTTCAGAAATAATTAAATACGAAATTTTTTATGCTTTCTGAGTTGTTATGCTGTCAAGTTGATTACTTGAGCCTTCTTCTTCTACTTTCTAATTTTTGATCATTAATGCTTTTTAGAAGTGATGCATCTTTAAAGTGTAATAGTTTTGATAGCATTAATTGATTTGTATTTACTGTTTTTACAATTGGGTGGGGTATCCCAATTTGTATCTAAGGTGGGGTATCCTTAGGTGACTAGTTTCTTGAGTGGGGAATCTCAAGTTAGGATAAAGGTGAGGAATCCTTTATGTTTGTATACTTGTAAAAATTGTGTAATTTTTGAAGTATAGTGGTGATACTCAAGTGTATGCTTGATGACTGGATGTAGAACACTCAAGTTGTGTTCAAACCAGTATAAATTGTTGGTATGATTCCTCTTCCCTTTATCTCTTGAATTTTTGCTAGTAACATTGAAATTGATTATATGCTTTATGATATTGATGATATATTGCACATTGTTCATGTTGTGTTAAATTCTTGAATTGTGGCCATGTTCTTGCAAGATTTCATATTGTTCTTGTTTCTTATTATTCTCTATTTTCTTTGATATATTTGGTGCATCATTAAAAGAGAGACAAAAAGTTTTTGTAAGAAATTAAGATTTTCTAAGAGTTTTGCAAAATCTCAATCCCCCCCCGGTGAGGTGCCTTTTATTTCAACAATTGGTATCTAGAGGTAGGTCTTGAATAAGACTCACTACAAGAATAATGATGATTTGCGACGGCCTCAATGCCGTCAGTAAAATTGTCATTTGCGACGGCCGTTGCCGTCGCTAACAGGAACGGTTGTATTTCCCAGATTTACGACGGCCTTGGGCGTTTTGCGACGGCCTCTGTCGTCACTGTCGTTGAGGGCATTTCCGCGAAAATTTGGCACCAGTTCGAGTGGAGAAATATTCAAGTTTGCGACGGCCAAACCGTCGCTAATGTACCAAAGTCGTCGCTAAGGGAAATGGGAATTTCGAGGTGGCCATGTTTGCGACGGTCAAAGCCGTCGCTAATATTTTGTCTAGATTTGCGACGGCCAAAGTCGTCGCTAAAGGAAATGGGAATTTCAAGGCGACCATGTTTGCAACGGCCAAAGCCGTCGCTAATATTTTGTCCAGATTTGCGACGGCCAAAACCGTCGCTAAGGGAAATGGGAATTTCGAGGTGGCTATGTTTGCGACGGCCAAAGTCGTCGCTAATATTTTGTCCAAATTTGCGACGGCTAGGCCTTCGGAAAATCCGTCGCTAATGTCCAATATAATATTTCAGAACGCAACCCCTTTTCATTATCGTCCAGTTCTCACCTCTCGCGCCTCCACAGCTCCCAGCCGTTCGCGTCTCCACCTCTTCGCATCTCCACCACGGATGGCCACCACGACCACCGCAAGGACGGCCATGCAATCGTCTGTTTCCCATTTCCTCTCATTTCCCTCTCATCTCCTTTCCCCACTGCCATTTCTCGAAGACCGCTGCCGCCACCGCCCGCTGCATCTCCGGCCACCATCCAAGCCTCTTCCGGTCACTGGTATTCTATTTGTTTCATAAGTTTTGTGTTTGTTTCAACTTCAATCCATGTATGAATTGCATTTGTTTTGTTTTTTTTCATAAGTTTTACATGGCTTCGTATTATAGGTTGATGAATCTGGAAATAATGCCAAGTATGAAGGTATAAGCTGGAATAAGATCCTCCATGGTTGCGGCGGAGCCGAGAGAGCTGAACCGAATTCCAGTATGGAAGTTAGTTACCTGAGCAAGCTAAGAAGAAAAATTATGAAGATAATCCAGATTGTTGTGATTAGTGGAAGATTTCTGTTTGTGATTCCAAAGAAGCAAAGCAACAAATTATTTATTTTATTTTTTAAAAAATATGTATTGCAATTTGCGACGGTCAGGCCGTCGCTAATTTCTAGTGATTTGTGACGGCCAGACCGTCGCTAATTTTTGTTGATTTGCGACGGCCAGGCCGTCGCTATTTTTTTATTATTTGCAACGACTAGGCTATCGCTAATTTACGACGGCTATTTATAAAAAGCCCTCACAAAAATTTTGCGACGACCCTATATGCGACAGATTTGTGGCCGTCGCAAATCCGTCAGAAAACTTGTTTTGCGACGGATTTTTGTGATTTGCGACGGCTTTTGGCCCTCGCTAAAATCAATTTTTCTTGTAGTGACTTAAGAGTTTTGCAAAGCCTCAATCCCCCTGCCCCCCCCCCCCCTGTGAGGTGCCTTTTATTTCAACAATTGGTATCTAGAGCTAGGTCTTGAATAAGACTTAATAGCTTTCAAGATTATTTTTGAAAATGGAGGAAACATAAACACATTTCTACCACCTCTCCTCCAATCTTTGATGGTGAAGGCTATCCTTATTGGAAAGCTAGAATGAAAATTTTCATTGAAGGTATTGACATAGATTTCTGGGAAATTATTGAAAATGGTCCCTTCATTCCCAAACATGGTGTTGGAAGTGAAGAGAAAGACAAACTTAAAAATCTATGGACAAGAGAAGAGAAGCAAAAAGTCCAACTACACTTTGAAGCTAAGAATATCCTCACCACCGCTTTATCAATTGATGAATTCTTTCACATTTCTAATTGCAAGAGTGCAAAAGAAATTTGGGACACTTTACAAGTGACCCGTGAAGGAACAAGTGAGGTGAAAAGATCAAAAATTAACAGCTTGATGCATCAATATGGATTGTTTAGAATGAAACATGATGAATCCATAAATGATGTGCAAAATCGTTTTCAACTTATTGTTAATCAATTGCTTTCTTTTGAGAAAACTTTCACTAATGAAGATCTTGTGACTAAGGTACTTAGGTGTCTTAGTAGAGAATGACAACCAAAGGTAACGGCTATCATGGAGTCTAGGGATCTAACAACAATGTATCTAGCAACTTTGTTTGGAAAGCTCAGGGAGCATGAGTTGGAGCTAACAAGGCTCAAGGAGAATGAAGAAGTGGATAAAAAGGGCAAAGGAATATCACTTATGGCTTCTTCCTCCAAGAGAGATGAAAGTGACAAAGAAAGCATTGACACCAATGATGAAGACCAAGAGAATGAGGAGATCAACAACCTACTAGTAAGGAGATTTGGCAAGTTCCTCAAAAACAAAGGAAATTGGAAAAGGTACAACAATTCCAAGAAACCTACCAAGAAAGATGCACCATCATCAACACCTCTTTGCTATGAATGTGGAAAGTCCGGGCACATCAAATTCGAATGTCCTACTCTCCAAAAGAAAGATAAAGGTGAAAAGAGGCCTAAGAAGGAAAAGAAGGAAAAGAATGGGAGAAGGGCATATATAGCATGGGAGGACAACAACCTTAGTTCATTAAGTGATGAGAGCAAGGAAGATGAAGTCTCAAATCTTTGCTTGATGGCAAGTTAAAAGGATGACCAAGAGGTAAGTGATGATGAATTTGCATTATCTTTCAATTATGATGAATTGCAATTAGCCTTTGAAGAATTGTATGAGGAATCTATAGAACTTGCTAGAAAGGTAACGAAAAAAAAGTCAATAATCTCTATGCATGAAAATGATAAAATAAAATTAGATAAGGAGATAAATGACTTGAAATTAGAAATTAATTCTATGACCTTGATGCATGATAGTTCTAGAAATGAAAAACCTAGTTACTCGAAGTGTGATCAATGTATGCATCTTGAAAAGGAGAATAAGGACATAAGAAACACACTTGCTACATTTACTAATGGAAAAAAGAAATTTAAATACCTTGCTTGGTAATCAACAATCAACTTTAGTAAAAACCGGTCTAGACTATAATTCCTATGCTAAGAAAGAAATACAATCAACAATATTTGTTCCATCTAGTGAAAATGCAAGAAATAAAGTAATATGTCATTATTGTTGTAAACATGGTCATATTTCACCTAGATGCTATATTAAAAGAATTGGTATTGTGAGAGCCAAGATGATGTGGGTTCCTAAAAATATGGTTCCCAAGACTAATATTCAAGGACCCAAACAAGATTGTGTACCTAAGAACTAAACTTGTTTTGTAGGATTGCTTGAAGACCCAAGGAAAAGAATGGTATCTTAATAGTGGGTGCTCCAAGCATATGACGGGACACTTCTCAAATTTCATTCATCTCTCCCCAAAGCAAAGTGGTCACTTAACCTATAGTGATAACCATAGAGGTAAAATTCTTGGTATTGGTAAAATAGGAAATGAGTTTACTACCATTGAACATGTTCTTTTAGTAGATGGTTTAAAGCATAATTTACTTAGCATAAGCCAACTTTGTGATAAGGGTTATAGGGTTGTGTTTGATAGTAAATGTTGCATGATTGAATGTTTGCATGATAATCAAATTAAATTTGTTGGAAAAATAATCAACAACATTTATATGCTAGACCTAGGTGACATCAATAATAATATTCAATGCTTGTTGAGTAAAAATGACGAGGCTTGGTTATGGCATAGAAGGGTAGCACGCATTCACATGGACATCTTAACAAACTAATTTCTAAAGACTTAGTTATAGGTCACCCTAAAATCAAGTTTCAAAAAGAAGGCTTATGTGATGCTTGCCAAAAGGGTAAGCAAGTTAAAACTAGCTTTAAATCCAAGAATATAGTCTTTACTAATAGACCACTACAACTATTGCATATGGACTTATTTGGACCATCTAGAACAATGAATTAAGGTGGAAATTATTATGCACTTGTGATTGTTGATGATTTTTCAAGGTTTACATGGACTCTTTTTCTTGCACATAAAAATAATGCTTTTAACGCCTTTACAAATTAGCTAAACAAATTCAAAATGAAAAGGATCTAAAAATTGCATGTATTAGAAGTGACCATGGAGGTGAGTTTTAAAATCATGATTTTGAAAAATTTTGTGATAAGCATGGTATTACTCATAATTTTTCAGCCCCTAGAACCCCTCAACAAAATGGTGTTGTTGAGAGGAAAAATAGGTCACTAGAAGAATTAGCAAGAACAGTGTTAAATGAATCAAATTTACCAAAGTATTTTTGGGCCGATGCGGTTAACACCGCTTGCTATGTAACTAATAGGGTTCTAATTAGACAAATAATTAAAAAGACTCCCTATGAGTTATATAAAGGAATAAAACCCAACATAAAACTTACATGTTTTTGGATGCAAATGCTTTATTTTGAATAAAGGTAAAAACAATCTTGGCAAGTTTGATGCCAAGGCGGATGAAGCAATTTTCTTAGGCTATGCATTATCAAATAAATCATTTAGAGTCTTTAATAAAAGAACTATGATTGTTGAAGAGTCTATTCATGTTACCTTTGACGAGACTAACCCCAATAGGATGGGAAATGTATTATTGATGATTTTGTAGATATTCCTCATAATCCTTATGGAGGGAAACAATCGAATGATGATGAAGTACCAAACCAAGAATTAACAATTGAAGAAACAAATCAAGGACTTCCCAAAGAATGGAGATTTGCCAAAGTCCATCCAGTTGATAATATAATTGGAGATATATCAAAGGGAGTTTCTACAAGGTCGTCTTTAAGGGAATTATGTAATTGTATGTCTTTTGTTTCTCAATGTGAGCCAAAATCCATAGACGATGCCATTCTAGATGAGCATTGGCTAATAGTTATAAATGAAGAATTAAACCAATTCACTAGAAATCAAGTTTGGGAATTAGTCCCAAGGCCCAATGATAAACAAATAATAGGACCTAATGGGTCTTTCGCAATAAACTTGATGAAAACGGCATAATAGTTAGAAACAAAGCTAGGTTAGTGGCTAAAGGCTACAACCAAGAAGAAGGAATTGACTATGATGAAACCTATGCCCCGGTTGCTAGGTTGGAAGCTATTCGTCTTTTACTTTCATTTGCATGTTTCATGGACTTTCAATTATTTCAAATGGATGTTAAAAGCACTTTTTTAAACGGCTTGATCAATGAAGAGGTGTATGTTGCTCAAACCTCGGGTTTTGAAAATTTTGAAAACCCAAATCATATTTATAAACTCAAAAAGGCTCTGTATGGTTTAAAACAAACTCCAGGAGCTTGGTATGAGAGACTTAGTAAATTTTTACTAGAAAAGGGTTTTAATAGGGGGAAAGTTGACACAACACTCTTCATTAAAAAGAAAAACAAAGATATCTTGATTGTACAAATATATGTTGATGATATTATTTTTGGTGCCACTAACGATTGCTTGTGTAGAGAATTTTCCAAGTTAATACAAAACGAATTCGAAATGTCAATGATGGGGGAATTAACCTTCTTCCTAAGATTACAAATAAAGCAAAATCCTAGTGGGATATTCATCAATCAAGCAAAATATTGCAATGAGTTGCTTAAACGCTTTGGAATGGAAAATGCAAATCATGCCATAACACCAATGGGAACATCATGCTATCTAGATAAAGATGAAGGTGGCAAGGTCGTAGAAATAACCAAATATCGAGGTATAATCAGATCTCTTTTATATTTGACCTCAAGTAGAGCCAATATTATGTTTAGTGTATGTATGTGTGCTCGTTACCAAGCAAACCCCAAGACATTTAGCAGCATTTAAAAGAATTTTCAAATATTTAGCTGGATCAATTAATGTGGGGTTATGGTATGCTAAAGGTTCTAGTTGTACCTTAATTGGACATTCCGATGCCGATTTTGCCGGATGTAAATTAGATAGGAAAAGCACAAGTGGCACTTGTCACATTTTTGGTCACTCGCTTGTTTCTTGGTTTATCAAAAAACAAGTTAGTGTAGCCTTATCAACCGTCGGGGCCGAGTATATAGCCGCCGATAGTTGTTGCGCTCAAATTCTTTGGATGCAACAACAATTTTTAGACTATGGTATTAATCTAACAAACATACCCATTAGATGTGATAATACAAGTGCAATAAATATATCTAAAAATCCTATCCAACATTCTAGAACCAAACACATAGAAATTCGGCACCACTTCATTAGAGATCACATACAAAAAGGGGATTGTGTAATGGAATTTGTAGAGACTAAAAGACAACTAGCGGATATTTTTACTAAACCTTTAGCTACGAAAAATTTCTTTTATATCCATATAGAACTTGGAATAATTGATGATCCTAGTCTCAAATAATTCTATATCCCTTTATTGTGTGTGTATATGCATATATTTGATGTTCTGGATATTCATGTGGCTTTCAAAATTTCAAAAAAAAAATTCTGGAACAAAAGTAATCGACTATTTTTAAAGTAATCAATTACTTTTCAAAAAAAATCAAAAATTTCAGATTTTTATTTTAAAAAAATTAATTATAATATTTTTTTTAAGAAGTAATCGAATACTTTAAAAGTAATCGATTACTTTCTGGTCAACACGTGTTCTATAAGGAAGTAATCGATTACTTCTAAAAGTAATCGACTACTTTTCAGATCTGAAAATTTTAAGACCCATCTTCTACCTCATTACTTGAGTCTCTTCTCCTTCCTCTGGTACGTTTCTCTTCTCTCCACCATGGCCAACTGAAACCGAAGCTCCTTTTCACTTCCATAACGGTTTGAGCTTCAATAGAACACATTTTGAGCTTCAAAATATCCTCCTTCCTTACAGTTGCTCTGCTCAAACCGCGAACCACCTTCTTCTCCATATCGCAACCTTCATCTTCTTCGTGGTTCCTTTTTATCAGATCCATCACAGCTCGCAAGCACTCTGGTTCACTTCATATGGTTCGAGTCTTCCTCTGTAAATCGAGTGTCCTCTTCTGAAACCGAAGCCACATCTCCTTGTTTCAGCTCCCATGACTTCCAAACACCCAAGAACCCGAGGAACTGACTCAGTCACACCTTCCCCGACCTCCACTCCTCGTCAACGAGCAGTGCACGCTTGGAAGCAGCTGGAACATCTGCAAATCGTGGGAATCAAGCCCAAACCGGCCCTGGTCAGATGCCTCAGGATCCTATACGAGTAGAAGATCCCATTTCTTCACACATTTCAGAAGAAGATGCAGACACCATTCGTGAGAAGATTGATATCTCCCACTGGTTTGAATCAGATGTGGTTTTTCATAATTTCTTTCACTCCTACGGTCCTCGTCACTGTATTCCTCCTCACTAGATGAATTGTGACTATTTCTCTTATGAGGGTTTTCATTTTCAAAAACTGGTTGAGGAACAAGAACTTACTACTTTTGTTTCTCTGAAGAATAGCCACTCTCCTGATTTGGTTAAGGCATTCTTGTTTGGCTTAGAGAGAGGAGAAAATGGTTCTATGATTTCCACAGTTGTTCATCAGTAGATTGAAATCTCCCCAAAGGCATGGCTGCACGTTTCTGGTCTTCAATATCAGGGGGTTCAGGTAAAACCTAAGAACCCTGACTCTTTAGTCTTCTATGATAGGCATGCAGCCTTAGCACCATACCTGAAAGAGCCTATGGCTCATGTTCCTCGAAAACCCCTCGTTGGTTTACTGACTTATGAGGGGCGCCTCCTCCATTTTGCTATTGTGAAAATTATTTACCCTAGAAAGGGTAACTATGTTATTTTATTGGAGGAGGATATCCTTCTTGATGTTGCAGATGTTGTCTACCATTCCACCTCTGCTTATCACGATGCTTCTACTGGATTTGCTGCTGCTACTTCATTTTCTGATCTTTTTCAGCAATTTCTTATTCAGCAGTTTAATTCTCTAAATTTGCGAGTCGACCAGCATTTTAGTTCCTTAAATCAAAAGGTTGATAATATAAGAGTTGACATGACCTCGGGATTTCGGAGTTTAGAGCTTTGCTTTGATAGCGTATCTCGTGACATGAATTTTCTTAACACTCGGGTTGATGGACTTGATACACGTGTTGACTCTGCTCTTGTTGATTCTGATGATGATGGCACTGCAGATTTCTGACTTAGTTGGTTGTACTAGTTTCCTGGTTATGTAGCTATTTTATTTTGGACTCTTGGACTATGTTTTAGATTGTATTTGTACTTTATTTTGGACTTATGCATGTTTTATGGACCTATGCTTATTATCATGTTTTATCATGCTTTACTATTTGGTCCTATATGTGTATGTTCGTTATATTATGTGGATGACATCTTTCCCTTATATGCATTTTATATTTTTGTGGCCTTTTGATAATGCCAAAGGGGGAGAAAGGTTGGTTGTTTTGTTTATGCAGAAAATTCACATATTGAGGGGGAGAAATATATTGAGGGGGAGAACTTTCCTCAAATCAAAACAATCTTGATCATTCACAAATTTTACATCAAAATTCATACTTGTCTTGCACTACAAAATTATGAAGGAAATGCTCTATTAAAGAATTGTTTTGTCATCATCAAAAATAGGGAGATTGTAGATTTTGATCTTCCAAACGCGCTTCCAAAGCTACTCAACAAGGAGTTTTGATGATGAGCACCAAAGATACATTTCCAACTTATGAAGACTTGTAATAGTTTTAGGATTTTGATGCATGATTTAAAAATTAGATGTTTTCGTAGTTGGCTCAAGTAAAATATTTTTAAAAGGTTTTAAAACATCAAAATGATTTAAAAAATATAGAGAATGTTTAAAATTAAATGGAATATGTTTTGGAAAGAGTTTTGAATTAAAAACATGATTTTTTTGTAAAATAATCGATTGCTTTTGGAAGTAATCGATTACCACGTGCTTTCTTTGCAATCTTGCTTTTCTGGCAAAAAGTAATCGATTACTTTTGAAAGTAATAGACTACTTTTGGGTTGTTACAGAAAAGTAATCGATTACTTTTGAAAGTAATCGATTACTTTTAGTGTAACAGAAAAACATAATTTTCCATTTCACTCTTTATATAAAGGGACTTTTCAGAAATAATTAAATCCGAAATTTTTGATGTTTTCTGTGCTGTTATGCTGTCAAATTGATTACTTCAGCCTTCTTCTTCTACTTTCTAATTTTTGATCATTAATGTTTTTTAGAAGTGATGCATCTTTAAAGTGTAATAGTTTTGATAGCATTAATTGATTTGTATTTGTTGTTTTTACAATTGGGTGGGGTATCCCAATTTGTATCTAAGGTGGGGTATCCTTAGGTGGCTAGTTTCTTGAGTGGGGAATCTCAAGTTACGATAAAGGTAGAGAATCCTTTATGTTTGTATACTTGTAAAAATTATGTAATTTTTGAAGTATAGTGGTGATACTCAATTTCTCTGTCCCTAACTCTCTGCCTGACTCTTTCACCCCCTTCCTCCGTACACACGTGTCGCTGGGCACACATCCCCAGGCTTTTCCTTGAGCCACACGCCTTCTCCCCTACATCAGTCATTTCTATTCCTCTCACCTAAACCCTTCACCTACTCTGTCATTAACCCTGCAATTATGGCACCTGTCCATACGGTCATAATTATTGTCTCCTTCTCTCTCTTGTCCTTTCACATCCCTGAACATTTTCCAAAGGTCCTCCACTTCTATTTAAACTCTTGATCCCCTTCATTTTAACCCTATGCATCCTTGTCTTCTTCAACCTTCAACCTTCACTTTTGCCTTCTGAAAACCCTTCACTACGTCCATTTCGTCCCTTTCGGGTATGTCTTCTGCCTTTCTCTTCCTTTGTGCATTTCTTGACCATGGCCTCATCACCCAACAAAGACTTATCTCTACTTAACCTTGCTCCCACTCTCGAAATCCTTATCATTGACGATTTCCCGGCTTCGTCACTTTCTGCAAACTCCACTAAGTATACTCTTTCCGCTGGCGAATCCGATGATGAACAATCATCTGGCGCCGCCAACCACCATGCATGGCGGGGTGTTGTCCTTCCGCCACCACCCGTATCACCCGTCCCTAGGTATGAATGGGTGGATCTCAATGTCATCGCCCATTTCTCCAACTATCAAACCTATGCTTCCCTGGTTGAGCTCCGTAAAGAAATTACCCTATCCACCCTTGAATCAGAGCAAACATTTATCTGCTTGCCTTGCTCATCCTATGATCGTGTATGCTTCCGAGCTTCTGAAGAGGAAACTCCCTTTATCTTCCTTTACAAAACTCTATTTAAAGAGTTAAACATCCAGCTCCCCTTCTTGGACTTCTAGTGTGAGATATTGTCCACCCTGAATCTCGCTCCTACTCAACTCCATCCCAATAGTTGGGCATTTATCCGTGCGTTTGATATTCTCTGTTCTGAGTTAGAGTTTGAAACCTCAACCAACAATTTTTTTTCATTTCTACTCCATCAGCCTAAACTAAAAGGCGCGGTGGGTTTCCCTTCACGGCCGCCATAACAAACACCTTCTCTCCTTGTACAATTCCTCCTACAAAGTTTCAAACCCGAGTTTTTTAAACTTCGATCTACACCTGAGGAATTAGCCTTCTTTCTGAACCATGAGGGAAATCCAAAATACCCTTTATAGTGGTCTTGGTCTCCCCACTGAGTGGCCGATACCTACTACTTACTAAACTCATCCGAGAAAGAGGAAGTAGAACTCCTGATGAAATTCGCCCCCTTAGATTTCCAACTCCTAATTAAATTACCCTTTGCCAAGTATCATGCAGTTAGTTGGAAAAGTAAGGGTGAAATAAAATGTCTAACTCATCTCCCGCCGTTTGGTAACTTCTTCTTCTCGTTATTTGTCGTGTGCACTTTTACTAACTTTTTATGTGAACTAATCTTTTATTTGTAACTTGTAGCTATCATGGGTTCCAGGCTTACCTTCACCGAGATGCGCAAATGGAAATTAGAAAAAGAGCACCAGAAGAAAACTGAAGGTTCCGTCTCGGGCACCCCCGTCTCTGCTCCTCCTCCTGCCACATCCCTTCCCAAGTCTTCTGCTTCCATTCCTATTTATCCTCCAAACAAACGGCAAAAGCTTGCCGAGATTTCCGAGAAGACAACTGACATCAATCAGGATCCAGTTTTTCCCCTCGTACCGAGAAGGAAACAGCTGACAAGTCTACTCTCGAGAAACGGGGTCACAAGAGGAAGTGGTTTGAGACCACTCAAAATGAAGAACCGAGGTCTCTCTGGCATCACGAATCGAATCCGAGATCTTTTATCGATTCCCACCTTACCTACCGTGCTGGCGTGGAAACGATTCTCAAATACGACACTTCATGAGCTTATGAGGTAGCTCAGCTTTATGCCCTTCGCACTGCCGAGATCATTCGTATTGTTGAAAAGGAAAGGACGATAGTGTTAAGTCATAAAGCGTCTGACTCGTCATGCGTCTGACTCACACTCCTGTGGTCCTTGTATGTTTTGATGAACCCAAACATTAAGTAATTGATTTTACATTGAACAATCTGAATATTGCTAATCATCTACTTGAGTTGTGTAGCCAAAGCATTTTATCTTAGCAAAACAAGTCAACAAAAGATTATGAAAGAATCAAAATGTTGTATACAAGCGTCTGACTCAAAGCTGTCTAAAAGTATAATGCATCTAAAGCCTGACTCATTGAAGCCTACATCAACATCTTTCGGACTTATCAAACTATGAAGAAGAATAGCTAGCAGCAGTTGTTAAGTCTCTAAAAATGTCTGATGTGCATTTCCCTAAGTTTTGATGAGAACTAAACATTGGTTAATGATTTAATTAACCTTCATATTGGTTGTTAACCTGTCTATCTAGTGTGCAGATTAAAACTGTAAGAATCATCTGTTTGCTCATAAGTGACTACCTGTCTGGATAAGCAAAAGTCAACCTGTCTGCTGACTAGGATTATTGACTTCTTTCAAGATACGTCTTCAACCTTTCTCCCCACGAGTTCCTACTCTTGTCTGAGGTTACTCGTTGAAGAATCAAGGACCAAACAAGCTTTTGTTGGCTGTCCCATCAGAAAGAGACTTGAAGCATTCTCTCCTACTCAGTCGCACGCTTATCAAGAAAAGTCAGAAGTTACTCTCTCAAGCAACCTCGGTTATCAGAACCAAATACCAGTTAAATAATGCTTCCAACATTCTTTATTCCCTATTACCTCTGGTCCTTACACGAAAAGGGAATTGTACTCAGCAAAGTACAAAAAGCTCCCTACACAACTCTGATATGGTTGTATCACGATGCATAAAGTCATGATCCTTCATGTTAGAGTACAACCAACATTCCTATTGCATTAATGGCTGCTCAGAACTACTCTATTGCATTTAATGAAGTTCTGCTTTAAGCCAACATCTGAGGGAATGTCTCTAACGGATCTTAAATGCTTGAAGATTATAAATACAGAAGTCATTGAAGATGAAGATATAGAGAATACATATAGCAGTAAAGAGACATTACACTACGCATTAATATCTTCATTATTTCACTATGTATTCTTCAATCATTTGAAGTTATTACGCAGACTTTCCAAAGCTTTACATTTAAACCACTCTCTGAGTGTTAGTGAAAGATCTGCCTGTCTGAAGTTGTATTTATTTTAAACCAAATTTCTCAAACAAATCTGAGTGTGCCTGAAAAGGCTAGGTGTGCAAAGAATACTTGTCTTGGAGCCTGAAGAGGCTAGGTGTGCAAACAATTCTTAGAGTCTGTAACCTGATCAGTTATAGTGGATAAAACTTAGTGCTGCCAAGGATTGGACGTAGCTCTTTGCTTTGAAGAGTGAACCAGGATAAATAACTATGTCAATCTCTCTTTCCTCTTAAACTCTTTAGTTTTCTTATCCTTTTATCAAGTGGCATGTTTGTCTTAGTCTCTGTTAAAATCTCATCAGACAGGTTACCTGTCTGTCCTGTATCCTTCCACTCGTCTGAACCAAGCTTCTGTGTGCGAAAAAGATTTTAACTTTGTTTAACTTTGGTATCAGAGCTCAGCCTCTGGGTTGAGCATCTAACAGTGTAGAGGTAAAAGGTCCTGAAGAATAGACATGACTGCTGGAGCTAGTTCAAGTGGAAGTCACCAAACTGAAAGAGCTTCCTTAACCAGACCTCCTTACTTCAATGGAGAAAACTACAACTATTGGAAAGATAGATTTCAATGGTTCATTCTATCTACAAACTCTGATCTTTGGGATGTCATTACATATGGTCCATTCATTCCCAAGAATGATGATGACACTAACAAACCAAAAGCTAAGTGGACTACTGCAGAAAAGACAAAATGGGAGTTGAACCACAAAGCTAGATATAACATCATTTGTGCTCTCAGTCCTGAGGAGTTTGAGAAGGTATTTGCTTCTGACTCTACCAAAGAAATATGGGACACTTTAGCTGTCACACATGAAGGAACAACCAAAGTCAAAGAATCAAAGATTGCCATACTTGTCAGAAAGTATGAACTCTTTGTCATGGAGGAAGGAGAATATGTTGCTCAAATGATAGGAAGATTTCAAACTATAGTCAAAAGTTTAAAATCTCTTGGCAAAGTCTACACCAATGCTGAGAAGGTTGGAAAGATTCTGAGAAGTTTACCTAAACAGTGGAGACCTTTGGTCAGTGCTATCTCTCAAGCCAAGGATCTCACTACCTTGACTATGGATGAACTTCTTGGAACGCTCACTATTCACGAGCAAGAACTTGGAGATGAAGTTGCACCAACGAAGGGCAAGTCAATTTCTCTTAAAGCTGATCAAAAGTCAGCAAAAGTTTCAAAGGCTCTAAAGGCAGACAAGTCATCCAGTGATGCTGACCCGTCTGAACACGAGGATTCTGAGAGTGATGAAGAATTGTCTCTCCTGACCAGGAAGATAAAGCTTCTCCTACAGAAAAAGAAGTTCAAGAGGGATAAGCCATTCAGAAGGTTCAACAGGGACAAGAACTTCAAAGAATCCACTCCAACATACAAAAGTCCAATTGTCTGCTATGAGTGCAAGAAGCCTGGTCACATCAAGGTTGAATGTCCTCAACTCAAGAAGGACCCTTTTAAGAAATTCTTCAAGAAGAAAAAGAAAGGAATGATGGCTACTTGGTAGGATCTGGAGTCAACATCTTCTGATGAAGAAACATAGGAAGAAGCCGATGAGGTACATCCTGACTATGAGGAATTACTTGATGCCTATGAGGATTTTATGGAGGAATCCAACTGCTTATCTAAGGCCTTCAAATCCCTCAAGAGAGAGTATGTAAAGCTCACCTGTGAGCATAAACAGAAATCTCAAGAGTGTGAGAAGCTGGCTAAAGAAAACGGTGAGCTGAAGACTGAAAAGTCTAATGAAGCTAAGATCTCAAGTGAAACATCACCATCTGAAGAAGTTGAAAAACTTCAACAAAACATGGAAGAGCTCACTTCTGATCTTGCCAAATTTGTTAATGGTAGAGACAATCTAACTAAGCTACTTGGCTATCAAAGGCGCTCTATTAACAAAGAAGGTATTTGATATGTCTATCAGACACATCATAAAGTATCAACTAAAGCTTCTACAGTATCTGTTAAGTCAATTGTAACCAAATCTACACTTGTCTGTAACTTCTGTGGAAAAACTGGACATGTTATGTCTAAGTGTATCCATAAGAAGATAAGGAAGTCTTCACAGACTCCTAGAACTAACAGAAAAGGACCCAGAAAAATATGGGTACCTAAAAATCAAATAATTTTTGTTGTAGATGTCCTCAACAGGACAAAGAAAATACCATTGCTGGTACCTGGACAGTGGTTGCTTGCATCATATGACAGGAGAAAGGTCTATGTTCCTAGACCTCCAACTTAAGAAAGGAGGACACGTTGCCTTTGGAGGGAATCGGAAAAGGAAAGTTATAGGAATTAGTACTATTGGTGGTAAACCCCCTCTTCCCTCTATATCTAATGTTATTATGGTTAAATGATTAAGACACAATGTGCTTAGCATAAGTCAATTATGTGACAGTGGATTTGATGTTTCCTTTACCAAGGATGTATGCATAGTTAAAAACTGTTGTGGCAAAACCCTCTTTTCATCTAAAATGCAACAAAATCTTTATAAGATTGAACTGTCTGATCTCTCAGATCAATGTGTAACCTGTCTGATGTCTAAAGAGGATGAGAAATGGTTATGGCATAATAAACTAAGACATGCTAGGATGAAACAAATTTCTAAATTAAAAAGGAATAACCTTGTGAGAGGATTGTCTGATATTAGTTTTAAGAAAGATGTCTTGTGTGATGCATGTCAGAGAGGTAGACAGATAAAACCAAGTTTCAAATATAAAAACCAAGTATCAACCTCTAGACCTCTTCAGTTGTTACACATGGATCTGTTTGGACCAGTTAGTGTTGCCAGCTTGGCTGGAAGAAAATATGGATTTGTCATAGTTGATGACTATTCTAGATACACATGGGTACTCTTCCTAACACACAAGGATGAGTCTTTTAAGGCTTTCTCAGTATTCTATAAAAGAGTACAAAATGAGCAGGGTTTTTGTATTTCTACCCTTAGAAGTGATCATGGGGGAGAATTTGAAAATAAGCAGTTTAGACAGTTCTGTGAGGAGAATGGAATCTCTCACAATTTCTCTGCACCTAAAACTCCACAGCAAAATGGAGTGATTGAGAGAAAGAACAGATATCTGCAAGAGATGACTAGATCTATGCTCAATGAAAATAATCTCCCTAAGTACTTCTGGGCAGAAGCTGTAAACACTGCTTGTTATGTACAAAACAATACTTATTATGCCTTTTCTAAAAAGGACTCCTTATGAATTGTGGAAAGGAAAAAGCTCCAACATATCTTATTTTCATGCTTTTGGATGTGAATGTTTTATTTTGAATACCATAGATAATCTTGGAAAGTTTGATTCTTAGGTAGATAAAGGTATTTTCGTAGGATATTCTGAAATGTCTAAGGCTTTTAGAGTTTACAATTCAAGAACTTGTATTATTGAAGAATCTGTTCATGTTAAATTCAATGATGAATTAAAGACTGATAAAGAACTATCAGATCTAGAAGATGACCTTGCAGGTCTTGATATAAACAATCCAGAAATTCAACAACCCGATCTAACCGAGACAGAACCTTTGCCTGAGGCTGACAGACAAGTGGAGCAAACAAGTCAGCGGACGAGTCAGCAGACAAGTCAAGATCTTCATGATGATCTCTAAAGGGATTGGAAGTTCAACACTCATCACCCTAAGGATCTTATTATTGGAAATCCTTCTGAAGGAGTAAGAACCAGATCCACATTAAGAGAATCAAGCAATGTAACCTTAATATCAGATTTGGAGCCTAAACGCATTGAAGAAGCTCTTGAGGATGAAAGCTTGATTCTTGCTATGCAAGAAGAACTTAACCAGTTCACCAGAAATGATGTCTGGACTCTTGTCTCTAAGCCTAAAAATAAGTCGGTTATTGCAACAAGATGGGTCTTCAGAAACAAATTGGATGAAGATGGTAAAGTTACCAGAAATAAGGCAAGGTTTGTAGCTAAAGGCTATAACCAACAAGAAGATATTGATTATACTGAAACCTTTGCACCTGTAGCTAGAATAGAAGCCATACGCATTTTAATGTCATAGGCTGCACAACACCAAATCACCCTGTTTCAAATGGATGTAAAAAGTGCTTTTCTAAATGGTATAATTGAAGAAGAAGTGTATGTTAAACAACCTCCTGGTTTTGAGGATACTGATAAACCAGATCACGTTTTCAAACTTAAAAAAGCAATATATGGTTTGAAATAAGCACCTAGAGCATGGTATGGTTTTACTAGAGGACAAGTAGACACTACTCTGTTCAAGAAATGCTCTAAAGAGAACTTTATTATAGTTCAAATATATGTTGATGATATTATTTTTGGAGCAACTAATGAAAAGCTATGCAAGAAATTTTCAAATCTAATGCAAGCTGAATTTGAGATGAGTATACCAAGGAGGAGCAGAAATATGACACTACTCCGTTTATCAAGTACCGTGTTTGTCTTAGTCTCTATTAAAATATCATCAGACAGGTCACATGTCTGTCCTGTATCCTTCGGCTCGTCTGAACCAAGCTTTTGTGTGCGAAAAAGATTTCAACTTCGTTTAAATTCTGATAAACACAATTCAACCCCCCTTCTCGTGTTTATAATTGTCTATTTCAACAGTGCCAAAGCGAAGTAGTTAATGATTGTCATCTTCACTGAAAGCTAAAGGAAAAGAACTTATCCACTCATAAACAAACTAAAGAAAATAAAGTATCAAGCCATACTCTTATAGAAGAATGTTCATTCTTACTTGACTGACTATGCTTAAGACCAAGAAACATGAAGTAGCTATCAGTAAAAGTAATGATCAAAGTATTCAAAGAATACAAACACTATCTTTTGAAGGAAGTTAAAAGAAGAAGAATCAAGATTACAGATCAAGAAGTTTCACTTCAATGAAGCGTCTATCTCTAAGTATACGTCTAAGCCTCTGACAAAGTCAGAACCACTCATTAGATTAACGTGTTTGATTCAAAAGATATTCAAACATCCACAAGCTTAGAAGATGTGAAATGCTAAGTCACC
This sequence comes from Sophora flavescens, assembly GCA_030762895.1. Classification (NCBI taxonomy): domain Eukaryota; kingdom Viridiplantae; phylum Streptophyta; class Magnoliopsida; order Fabales; family Fabaceae; genus Sophora; species Sophora flavescens. Next base: position 49,779,686 of record CM061067.1, on the reverse strand, counting down.
TTTCGTGCTGATGAAGCACGTGCCAAGGAGAAAAGCTCTCTATGAAGGAATCACTTAATCTCTGATTCAAAAGAAAAGAGTGATTTGAAATATAGTTAACTAAACTTGAAATAAGTTTATTAATATATTTCTTATCTTCAATCGAAATCAAACAAAGGAGAAAAGACAAAAGGACAAAGCTACAAAAAAACATTCCTTATGTAAGTAAGAGAAAAGCTACTTTATCTGAGTTTTTCTAAGTGTTACACAAATAAGGAAAGAACATGGCCAAAGCCAGAAAAGCATATATGCTATACTCAGATGTCAAAAAAGAATCTCCAAAGTTCTTCAAAGCATTTATTATCAAGTTAGAACGACTATTTCCTGAAGAACAAAGCTGAAGACTCTCAAATGCATCTCAACGGATCTTTGTGATCAAGTATAAATAGAAGAAGTCGAAGACCGAACAAAGTAGTGATGTGATACAATAATAAGCAACCAGAGAAATTACTCATCGGTGAAAAGCTATATTACTCAAAGAACAACATTCATCTTATCAAATCAATAGTTGAAAGTTCTCATCACTCACATATCTTCTTCACACTCTGAAAAATTATTTGAAGAACTTATCTGCAACTAACCAAGTTCCAAGTTCATATTCAATCTGTAGTGTTTAAAGATTGGTTGAATTGCTTTGTAACTTTGAAGCTGTGCTTCAAAACTCTCTAAGCCTGAAGAGGCTTGTTTCAAGAATACTTGTTGAACCTGAAGAGGCTAGGTGTGCAAACAATACTTGTGGTTGAGCCCGGGAGAGGCTATGTGTGCAAATAATACTGGCTGCAGAACCTTGATCAGTTATAGTGTTAAAACTTGGTGAAGCCAAGGACTGAATGTAGCCCAAGGTTTGTGGGTAAACTAGGATAAATCTCCGAGTATACTATTTCCATATCCTTTACCTTATTATTCAGTTTGTTTAACTGTTTTAAGTAACTAACTTGGGTGTGATAAATGGTTGCAAATTAGTTTGTTGAGAAAGGCGTCTGTCTCTAACTATCTCACGGTTACTGATTTTGTTTTGTGCTTCTTAAACTCTGATTTTCGAAAACACTATTCAACCCCCTTGTAGTGTTGTAGTGCTGAAGCTAGGGGTGGCAAAACGGGTTGAGCCCGACGGGGCAACCCACCACTTTTTGGCGGGGCGGGGTAGGGATTTCGACCCACCAACCCGCCCCACCACAACCCACCATGAAAACGGGGAGGGGCGGGTTGGCCCGTCGGGTTGTCTTTTTTTTAACTGTTTTTTTTAGTTCTCATTTTTTTAGCCTTTTAAGTTTTAATGTTAGTCATGGTTTTAATAGTCACTACATGAATACATGGTGATTGTTAGAAAAATGGTGTCATGTATATTTTTATTCATTAAAAAAGGTTCAAAATGCAATACTACCATGCATATACTAAAATATTTATATTTTTACCATGTGAAAGTCGAGTTTTGTGCATATAGAGATTCACAACCATGCATATGTTGGATATCTTAGTATTTGCATTCTAGTGCGTATGCCTCCTATTCTTTCGTCAAAGTTGATTTTGAAGACAAGATAACTAAGCTAGAGAAATTTCAATAGAAGAAAATGGCTACAGAATCACAACAATTATTAAGTGAAATATAGTAATATCTTATGCATGTGTTAAACAATGGGAAAACAAATACAAAGATTGATTTTTGCTTGGTGCATGCATTAAGATTGTATAATTTAGGTTCTCATAATTAAACAAGTAAGTCTTTGTATTGATAATTTTTCATCAATTTAAATCATTTTCAAGTGGAAACATGATTATTTTAAAGATAATTTAAGTAATTAACTATTTAATTTGTTTTTTTATTTTTTGTTTTCAAAAAAAAAATTTGGCAGGCCAACCTGCCAACCTGTCACTGGGCATGGCGGGGGTAGATTTTCAATCCACTTCCAAAATTCAACCTTCCCCACCCAATTTTAGGTGGGTTGACTGCGGGGCGGGGCAGATTGGCCCGCTTTGCCACCCCTAGCTAAAGCGGGTTGAACAGGTGAATGATGAGCTCGCCAAGCTGGAGGAATTGAAGAAGGAATTACGAGAGTGTCTTGAGGAGAAAAACACCCTGAACAACTTGTACCAGCAATCAAAGAAATCTCAATCTGACCTGAAGAATGATCTGCAGAAAGCTACCGAATCTTTGAAAGCTGTTGAAGTGAAGAATGCATCCATCACTGCTGAACTTAATGCCTGTAAAAACTCTCTTCTTGCTGACAATGAGAAATTGAAGTCTCAAAATGCTGCACTGGAAATCGATCTCGAAGCTGACAAGATGGAAGCTGGTGACCAGTATGAAAACGGGTTTAATGCTTTGGATCAGGTTCGCATCATTGCTCCCAAGGTTGACATTTCTGCTGCTTATGTGTGGAAATAAACCATTGATGGAAGACTTGTGTCTCCTATGCCCTATCCCGAGAATGTTGAGATTTCTGCTCCTCCTTCCCAAGGTGCCGACCCTACCGCAGCTGCCAATCCTACCTCAATCGAACCTGTCAACACTACACTCTGAATACTCCGAGCGATGTAACTGCTACCAAGGAAAATGTCCCTCGGTAGCACTGTTTGATTTAAAAGTTAGTCTGCCCCTTCCCCCTTTTGTTAACTTCTGCAACACCCCTACTCCCCTTTTTGAAAGCTATGTACTGCCTCCCTTTGAGGGTTTAAATTAATGAATGAATGAAAAAGTTCCTTTGTATTATGTATGTACGCCAACTAATAACCAGTTTACTTGTGTATTAGAAGATTCACCTTGTATGTCTTCAATCATTCACGCTCTAACTTTGACTTCTTTAAATATGCCGCGTGTGACTTTTGTCTCTTTTTTCTTAAACTTCATCCTTGCCCCATAACGATATCTCACTCCAATTCTTTGTGCCCCTATCTTGATTTTTCCTTATGTAGCGCCTCTCTTTTCACTTGCATCCTCTTTCTCTTCTAGCAGTAACCCCCTTTTACTGTTTCTTACTACTGTATGCTTGCCACCACATTTCTCCTTCTTCTATCGTCTTCCCTATTCCTACACCGAGAATTCTCTTTTATTTATCTCCGAGATACCTTCTTCCTTCAACACCTTGCCAACTTCCACCGCCTATCCTGACTCATCTTCTCATCACTGTGTCTCATAAAGAGTTTCATCTCCTTCTACTAACTTCTCAATCTTTCCGCCATCTCTTCCAGTAGCCCCTTCCCTCCTCCGAGAATTCGTCTTCGAGAGAACCATTTCCTTCCGATATCTTGCTAACCTCCATCCCCCTCCCGGCATAATAAGATGACATCACCCACTGCATTTTCACTCACATCACCACTTCACACAACTCATCTTTTTATACTACCAACTTCATTTCCCACCACTACGTTTCATGCAGAGAATTTCATTTCCTCCCACCATCCTACTAACTTCAATCACATCTCCTCTTCTCAAACCAACATTTTTTCCTCTTTCCTCCTAGAACTTCATCACATCCCTTCATTTCTACTTCTTACCTCTTGTCAAGGGCAGTGTTAGTTAGTTAGTTGCAAAACTGTTAAGATCTGTTAAAGTTAGTTATTCAGAAGTTAGTTATTCAGTTATTCTACACACTCTATTGTATCTATATATGCCAAGTGAATATACTTTTCAGAAACAGTATTCCAATCTTGATCTTCTTCCTTTTCTTTCTGCTGCACTCTGATACATTTATGGTATCGTGAGCTCGATCCTTCAATGGCAACTTCGAGCTCACAACCTTCAATGGCATCACAACCTTGTTATGCGATCTTATCCCACTCCAGTTTCGATTAAACTGGATGATGAGAACTTTCTCACTTGGAAACAGCAAGCACTTGGCACAATCAAGGGTTTCAGACTTCAAAAGTTTATCTCAGAGGCACAAAAAGGAGGAATGCCAAAGAAATTCAACAATGATGAAGATGAAGAATTAGGAAAAATCAGTTTTGAATACGAAAACTGGGAGCAGCAAGATCAATTGATTCTTACTTGGCTATTGGCTTCCATGTCTCCCAACCTGCATACAAGAATGGTAGGCTGTGACTATGCATACCAAATCTGGAAAAAGATCGAAGTATTTTTTGCCTCACAAACCAGGGCAAAGGTAAGCAAACTGAAAACCCAGATCAAGAATGTCAAGAAAGTAGGAAACCTCAATGAATACTTACTTACAATAAAGAAAATAGTGGACACATTAGCTGCAGTTGGTTCACCTATTGATGATGATGAACACATACAAGTCATCCTTGATGGACTCCCTGATGAGTATGATTCTATTGTAGCCTCAATTCTGTCCAGAACTGGTCCTTATACAATTCAAGAAATTGAAGCATTACTGATGGCAATCGAAGAAAGAATTGAAAAGCACAAGAAACCTGATGTTTTTGGCATGCAAGATCTTCAAGCTAATCTGATTCAATCACAATCATATAAAGGAGGAAGAGGCTCAGGTAATAGAGGAGCATTCTTTAATCAGAATAGAGGAAGATTCAGCCCGAGAAGCAACAGAGGAAGAGGCAGATCCATGAATAGAGGAGGTGGCAGGCATGGCTTTAACAAGCCGCAGTGTCAACTTTGTAACAAATATGGCCACACAGCAGTTCAGTGTTGGCATAGGTTCGATGAAAATTATCAAGGCTCCAACCAAGCCTCAGAGAATAGCTCCACTTTCAACCACAATGGTAGAGCCATGATATCGGAACAAAGCTGCAGATGCGGACCCCTCCATATCCGCACTTATGGCGCCCCGAAACTGTTTTGATCCAGCTGGTATCCCGATTCGGGGGCTACAAACCACATCACTCCGGACTCATCAAACATGTTCAAGAAATCAAGTATACAATGGTGATGGCAGAATCAAGATGGCCAATGGAGATACCACTCATATTCACCATACTTGGTAACTCTCTCCTTTTTTTCACCCAAGTCAATAAAACCTTTGTTCTTAAATAATTTGCTGCATGTCCCTAGCATTTCCAAAAATCTATTAAGTGTCTCTCAATTTTCAAGAGACAACCGAGTTTACTTTGAATTCCATGCTGATTTTTGCCATGTAAAATCTCGGGATACTCACCAAATTCTACTTGGAAGGCAAGCTTAAAAATGGCTTGTATGCTTTTGACAACTTTCGCCCGCAACCTCCTACTTCTCTCTCAAAATATAATGAGCTTAGTCATTTCAATCATAGTTGTAATAATGTAGCTGTTAATGATGTATACAACTTGTGGCATGCAAGATTAGGCCATGCTCACTCTAAAAATCATCGTAATGTACTCAAACGTGTAAAATTCCTTTTGATAGCAATAAAATACCCAATTTGTGCCTTTGCTTGTTGCTTAGCCAAGTCACATAAGCTTCCTTTCCCCATGTCATCTACTGTGTATGATCAGCCTCTTCAATCGATATACTCGGACATTTGGGGTCCAGCTCCAATGCCATCAACCAATGGCAGCAGGTACTACCAACTTGGCACGAAGATAAAAGCCTTCCAGAGTGATGGTGGCAAAGAATATGCTCCAATCACCAAGTATCTTAGTTCACAGGGTATTGTTCATCGGTTTAGTTGCCCTTACACACATGAGCAAAATGGTATGGCTGAAAGGAAACACAGACATATCACTGAGCTTGGACTTGCTCTCCTTGCAAATGCCTCAATGCCCTTTGAAATATCGGGGCCAGGCATTCCAAATCGCTGTATACATCATTAATAGATTACCCACCCCTACTCTTCACAATGCTAATCCTTTAGAAACCTTATTTCACATTACTCCCGATTACTCCTGTTAAGAGTCTTTGGTTGCGAGTTGCTTTCCATACTTGAGACCTTATAACAGAAATAAATTTCAATATAGAAGCCAACAATGTGTTTTCCTTGGATATAGTGTTGCTCATAAAGGCTATCTTTGCTTAACTAACACAGGAAAATTGTATATTTCCAGGCATGTACAGTTTGATGAACATGTGTTCCCTTTTAAATGCAATCCTAACTTTGCTTCCACCGATGTACTTGCCCCTCCCTCACCCCCTTATATGTGTGCCTTCTATTCCTACTTTGCCTTGTACTAACAGATTTACTCCTTTGTCTACTCATTTGGCTCAATCACTTGACACTTGCTGCCACACCATCATCCTCATCCGAAGTTCTATGAACATGTTATGGCAAGGTCTGCAGCCTCCCGATATCGACTCACCACAACACAACCAGGTGCCCTCATTCTGCTGTGCATCTCAATCAATCAAGCAAAGAGTGCTTCACACAACCCAACTTCACTGTTGTGCATATTAGTCAGAATCCTCTGCTTCTCCACAAGCCGATGCGATCACAAACCTGCACCCCATGAGAACAAGAAGCAAATCTGGCATCTTCAAGCCCAAAGTCCTCCTAGCAGCTTCAAGTTGCACTACTGATCACAATGTTGAACCTAAATCAGTCAAGAGTGCTCTCAAGTCTCCCTATTGGAAGTCAGCCATGGAACAAGAATACTCAGCCTTGATGCAGACAAAGACCTGGAATCTGGTGCCTCTTCCACATGGTAGAAACCCAATTGGTTGCAAATGGGTTTTTAGACTGAAGCATAACCGGATGGAACAATCAGCAAGCATAAAGCTCGACTAGTTGCAAAAGGCTTTCATCAACAAGAGGGCTTTGATTTCTTTGAGACCTTCAGCCCAGTAGTCAAGCCTACCACAGTCAGAGTGGTACTCACTCTTGCTCTTTCACAGAACTGGTTCATTAAGCAAATTGACATTAACAATGCCTTTCTGAATGGTGACTTATCAGAGGAAGTTTACATGACTCAACCACCTGGCTTTGTCCAAGGTGATGGCTCCCTTGTGTGCAAATTGAACAAAGCCCTTTATGGCTTGAAGCAGGCCCCCAGAGCATGGTTCCAGAAACTTCACTCTTACCTCAATAAGCTTGGCTTCTCCTCCACCAAGTGTGATACTTCTCTGTTTACAAAATTTACCAGCACTCACACCATCTTTATCCTTGTGTATGTTGATGACATTATCATCACAAGCAACTCGAATGCTGCTATCTCAGAGCTGATCCAATCCATACACTCTCAGTTTCCTCTCAAAGACTTAGGAAACCTTAACTTTTTCCTTGGCATACAAGTTCAAGAAACTGCAGCAGGTGGCATCTCACTAAACCAGACCAAGTACATCAATGATCTACTCCAGAAGGCCAACATGTCAACTGCCAACCCTATGAAGACTCCAATGGTGTCCACTGCTAAGCTCACTACCCATGATACTAATGAGGCTGACAATCCAAGTCTTTATAGATCCTTGGTTGGAGGTCTTCAATATGTCACAGTGACCAGGCCTGATGTAGCTTATGCTGTTAACAGGGTATGTCAGTTTATGCACTCTCCCAAAGACTCTCACTGGCAAGCAGTGAAGAGGATGCTCCGATACTTGAAAAGTACTTCCACACATGGTCTGCACTTCTCCAAAGCCTCAGACTTGCGTCTCACAGCATTCTGTGATGCTGACTGGGGGTCTGACATTGATGATCGAAAATCCACCACTGGCTACTGTGTTTATTTAGGATCAAACCTCGTTTCTTGGTCCTCTAAGAAGCAGGCTGTAGTCTCACGTTCCAGTACTGAGGCTGAGTATCACAGCTTAGCTTTCATCCTCGCTTGAGTTGACATGGTTGCAATCTCTGCTAACTGAGCTACACTTCTCATTATCTGCTCCTCCTAGAGTGTATTGTGACAACCTTAGTGCAGTACTTCTAGCTGCCAATCCAATTCTCCACTCGCGCACCAAACACTTTGAGCTAGACTTGTATTTTGTAAGAGAGAAGATTCAACGCAAAGAACTTGAAGTTCATCATATTCCTTCCACTGAACAAACAGCTGATGTGCTGACCAAGCCTCTTCCCCAATCCAGCTTCCATCAATGTTGCTCCAAACTCAGAATTCGTGACACCTCACCCATGAGTTTGCCAGGGGGTGTCAAGGGCAGTGTTAGTTAGTTAGTTGCAAAACTGTTAAGATCTGTTAAAGTTAGTTATTCAGAAGTTAGTTATTCAGTTATTCTACACACTCTATTGTATCTATATATGCCAAGTGAATATACTTTTCAGAAACAGTATTCCAATCTTGATCTTCTTCCTTTTCTTTCTGCTGCACTCTGATACCTTTACCTCTTCTCCATCTAACCGACAACGCCTTTCCACTTGTTACTTCTCCAATCGTATTTTATTTTACTTCCAATCTTACACTAAAGCACACTGCAACTTAGATTCATCCATAACTCAAACAATCGAGATTTACCTCCGAGTATTAGCCTTCATTTACACCCCCTCCCTTCAACCATTCTTTTCCTCATTCTTCCCATTCTTCTCTCCTTCTTCTTCTTCTTCTTCTTCTTCTTAACCTTCCACAACCTTTCCCCCATCTTTCCGAGTTTTATGCTACCCTCCACATACTTCTTTCCATCCTCCCCTTCTTTCTCCCCACCTTCGTTAACAATTTTCTGTCTTCTACTCTTATTTCCGCATTTATTGTTGAGAAACATCATTCAATCTACGCCCTTTCTCCTTCTTCCATTTATAACCTCCCTTCTCTTCTTTTCATCATCTTATTTCCTACATATACTCTTTTTTTTTTACAAGCTCAGAAGATGCCATACTATCTCATAAACAAATAATGTCATACTAATGATAATCGAAAGTAACTTCGTTCATTGAAAATAAAGGTAACATAAAGTCGGTGGCCTCATCAAAACCTCCTTTTCAGAGGGAAAAAGACCGAGGTAGGAAAAAGAATACCACCTAATATATCAAATCAACTGAAATAAAACTTCAAGTGGGAGGCATTCCAAGTCCTTGGAATGGCCTTCCCAGATAACTCTTCCAACCGATAAGCTCCGTTCTCCAAATTGTCCACCATACGAAATGGGCAAGCCTAGTTTGCCGCCAACTTCCCTTCAGATGGGTCTTTTCGTGCACTGCCTTGGAGCCTCAACACTAAATTTCCCACCTCAAACTTTCTCGGCTTCAACATGGCATTATGTCTCTCGGCAATTCTTCTCTTGCACTCTTCCTCCCTTATCCGGACATCCCCTCTAACTTCTTCTATCAAATCTAACTCTTCCCTCCTCATTTCTTCATTAATCTCTGACTGATAAAGCTGCCTTCTGATAGATGGTTCTCCTACTTCCACAGATATCATTGCATCCGCTTCATAAGCTAACCGGAATGGTGTCTCCTTTGTTGTTGATTGGGGGGGGGGGGGGGGTGCAGTGATACCCCCAAAGGATACTCGGTAACTCCTCAATCCACCTACCCTTGGCTCCTCCCAGCCTCTTTTTCATCTCTCCGAGAATAACCTTATTGCTGCCTCTGCTTGTCCATTTGTTTGTGGGTGCTTCACCGATGAGAACCTTCACTTGATCCCAATATTAGTGCAAAACTCAACAAATCCCTTGTGAGTAAAATGCTTTCCATTATCCGAGATGATGACTATCGGGATCCCATACTTACAAATGATATTCTTCCATACAAATTTCTGGACTTGATTGGCAGTGATCTTAGCCAACGACTCTGCTTCAATCCACTTCGAAAAATAATCTACAACAACTAGAAGGAACTTCACCTGTCCCTTTGCTACCGGGAAATATCCGAGAATGTTAATACCCCACATGTCAAACGGTCATGCTGGAAGAATACTATGCAACTCAGGTTTGGTATGTGGTATAACTGCATGCCTCTAACATTCATCATAGTTGTTGACAAATTCAATACAATCGATCATCAACTTCGACCAGTAGAATCCTGCCCGAATGACCTTCATGCCGAGTACTCTCCCTCCATTGTGCATCCCGCAGATCTCGTTATGAAGCTCGACCATGACATACTCACTTATCTCCTTGGTAAGACACTTCAGCATTGGGCCCGAGAAAGACCTTCTACACAATACCCCTTTTGCAATTGTGAAACGACTTGCTTGTTTGCGAGTCTTCTGGCCTCTTGAGCGTCTCTCGGCATAATATCCTTAGTCGGGTACTTCCAGATTGGTTCCATCCATTCTCGGCTTGCCTCCTCGACCACCAACATCGCTTTCTCCTCCTCGATGCTTGGTTTCAGTAACATTTCTTGAATGATTGTCTTGTGTCCTCCTAGACTTTTTGTACTGGCTAACTTGGATAACAAATCCGCCCTACTATTCTTGTCTCTCGAGATGTGCTCAATATCGAACCTTTCAAACTCGGAAACTAACGAATTAACTTTGCACAAATACCTGGTTAGATGCAGTTCCCTTGTTTGAAAAGTTCCTCTGACTTGCCCCGTTACCAGCTGCGAGTCACTTCTGCATCTAACTGCTTTCACCCCAACCTCCTTGGCTAACCTCAGTCCCGCTATCATGGCCTCATACTCGGCTTCATTATTTGACACCTTGAAATCGAATCTCAGTGACTATTCCCGAACTAAATCTCTTGGTCCCTCCATAATTACGCATGCCCCACTGCCTCGTACATTAGACGCTCCATCTACATACAACACCCACCATTCTGACTCACTTTTCGATTCCGGGGTCAACTCGGCTGCAAAGTCTGAAAGGCATTGCGCCTTCATTCGCTCACTTGGTTCATACTCTATCCCAAATTCTGACAACTCTACCGAACACGTGATCATTCTTCCAGCTAACTATGGTTTCCTTAACACCTGTCTGATAGGATGATCCATTCTCACCATTATCTGGTGACTTTGGAAGTACGGCCTAAAATGCCTTGCTGCAGTGACCAGCGCGAATGCTAGCTTCTCGATAACCTGGAGGAAGCTATCTTTTCTCAATCTCTTGCACAAGCACTGCACTCACAGTCATTTATGTTACCGATAAGTATAACAACAACTCTTTTCCTACTTGTGGCTTGGTTAGAATAGGTGGAGAACTTAGAAAAGACTTGAACTTCTGAAAGGCCTGGTCACACACGGAACTACATTAAAACTGTTGTGGTTTTTTGAGCAGCTTAAATAGAGATCAAGCCTTCTCGGCCGATCTCGGTAAGAATCGGCCTAAGGATGCTAACCTTCCTGCTAGCCTTTGGACCTCCTTAACGTTTGTTGGACTTCTCATCTCAATAATTGCTCGGCATTTATCAGGGTTGGCTTCAATTCCTCGATTTGTCAGCATAAATCCCAAAAACTTGCCACTCCTAATCCAAAAATTGGACTTCTTCGGGTTTAGCCGCATGTTGTACTTTCGGACTTGGCCAAAAATCTCTCTTAGGTGCTTAGCATGGTTTGATGGGTCTTCAGTATTTACCACGATGTCGTCCACATACACCTCCATATTTATCCCAATCTGCTTCTCGAAGATCTTATCCATTAATCTTTGGTAGGTAGCTCCTGCGTTTTTCAAACCAATCGGCATAACCTTGTAACAGTAATTGACCCTATTTGACATGAAGGCGGTCTTCTCTTCATCAGGTGCATACATTCGGATTTGGTTATACCCAGAGTATGCATCGATGAGACTGAGTATTTGTTAACTCGATGCTCCATCCACCAATTGATCAACACTGGGCAGAGGGTATGAGCCCTTAGGACACGCCTTATTCAGATCTGTATAGTCGATGCACATGTGCCACTTCCTGATGGACTTCTTTACTAGTACCACATTCGGAAGCCATGTTGTGTATTTAATCTCTCGAATGAAGTTTGCCTCCACTAGTCGCTTCGTCTCTTCTTCTATCACCTTCCTCCTCTCCTCCCCTACCTTTCTCTTTTTCTGTGAAACAGGTTTAGCACCTGTACATATTGAAAGCCTGTGACACACCACACTCGGATCCACACCCGGCATGCCAGCCGTGCTCCACGTAAATAAATCAGAGTTCTCCACCAATACTTTCATTACCGCTTCTTCTACATCTCGGTCTATTTCTGTACCAATATGGGTATTTTGCCCTTCCTTCACTCCAATTCGGAAATTTTTCAGATCATCTGTTGGCTGTGGACGTAACTCTTTCGTATCTAGTCGAGGATCTAATTAGACTGCACTCACCGACGCCACCTGTAACTTACTCTTCTTCACACCCGCCACGTCTTCCTTCTCGGTCATCTTTTCCTCCTCCTTGAAGTTCACCTTCAAGCTATCCACGTAACACTGTCGAGCTAACTTCTGATCTGCCCGAACAGAAATCACCTCACCTGAGTTCGAATGGAACTTCATAGTTAAGTGGGGTGTGGACACTATTGCTCCTAGTTCATTCAGGCTTGGTCTGTAGAGAATTAAGTTGTATGCAGCCCTAGGAGCATCTACAATAATATACTTTACCGAGATTGTTCTGGAGTCTGTGCCATTGCCCAGCTTTGTTAATAGCTCCACGTTCCCCCAGTGTCTCGACATGTTCTCCAGCAAATCCCACTAATGTGTTCCCTGTAACATCCTATCTTTCGTGAATAAAATTAAATATTTTAATTAGATGGGAGTGAAGGTTAGATAAATCTAAAATTTATTTAACAATCCAAACACATATGCAAGTTCGAAATAAAATTCAAGCAACCCAAATTTTTCAGTAGGTAAACACCTCAAGCAAGTACGTCAAAAACCCCTATTGGAAGCACCTCAATTTAAATTCTTAATTAAGGTGGTTTATCATCAACAACATTAAAAGATAATTAGCCATAGAAATAAATCTTAATCATAGCTAGATGATTATAATTAATTTACTCAATTTTTACTCATTATGAGTAAATAGCACTAGTCTTAATTAATTACACCCTAGTTACAAGTTTTAACCAAATTAAACTAACTCAAATAAACTTCTGGGCTTATGATCAGGGGTATCTGGCAGTTTAATAAATCCTTGACGCCTCCACCTTCAAAGTTTGCCGCTTGTTAGTGAGAAGACACCTCCTGCTTGGGCTTGTTACTAAGTCATGTAAATTTTCAGCATTTGGATGATAACCAAAATGGCCACGTATTCTGCTGCCTTTCCTTTCATTAATTGACGCAAGTATTAGTCCATTTTATGGTCATTTAAGAACCATGAAGCTTCTTGACTTACTTTCTTTAATTCACCCCAAAGTTCTACATTTTATGATCATCCAATGACAACATAAGCAAGCTGCTTGCTTCATGATCAGCAATGCCATTCATGTTATGTCCCTTTTTCTTCCACATTAAAGTAACGCAGAGATAGAAAAAAATAATAATAAGAGAATGACATAGAAAAATAGAGAGAGAGAAAAGGCCGTGAGAGAGAGTTGAGCTTCTGGATCCGATTCCGGTCAATCCGTTGGTCCTATCAAAATTCTGATTATACCGTTGTGATCATCACGACGTCTACTTCATTATCCTATCTTTCTTTTCTTGATTAGGCTAAGGTAAGCCTACGTCCTTTTTATGCCTAAATGCCGTCGGCTACGGTATTGATGTTATCTTTCAATTCATTTATCGGTTTCCAATTCTGTCTTCAGATTTGGATTACACGTAACGTGTGCTTCACAATGATGTGTTCAGGTGAATTTTTGGAGCCCCGGAGGGTGTAGAACTGTGCGTGGCAGATTTGAGGGAGTATAGGGAGTGTCCGTTTCGTTGCCTCAGAGCTAGCCTAAGACATCCCAGGTGGGGGAAAGAAACTATTTAACGTCGGAAACGACGCGGTTACATTTAATTAGATAATGGTGTAGGGCGACCTAAACCCTACACGAGAGCGAGTAACGGACAAAGTCTATACCACATTGGGAACTACTCAGTGGTACCGATGATGATATAGAAATTGTGCGTTTATCGTCATTACGCTACATACATAGATTATTTTATTAGGTGATGATTGCCTGTTTTACTGGTTGATGTGAACTTGATATTTGATATATGATATCATGAGTGTGGTAATTATTTTAGAAGTGTTTATACTTATTATTATTATTATTATTATTATTATTATTATTATTATTATTATTATTTATTATTATTATTATTATTATCATTATTATTATTTTAATATTATTACTACTACTACTGGGATGAGAATGATTATTATTAGTAGTATTATTATTAGTCTTTATTATTAGTATTATTATTATGAGTATTATTATTATTGTCATTATTATTATTATTATCATCATCATCATCATCATTATTATTATTATTATTATTATTATTATTATTGTGATTATTATTATTATTATTATTATTATTATTATTATTATTATATTTCGGTATTTATCATTCGGAAATAATATTATGATATGAGGATATATGATGATGATTTTGGATAACATGATGACGATTATGATGATAGGATGAGTGTAATGATTGTGCTTAGAGGATTGAGTAAATCACAAGTTATGTTGAGACACGAGGATGTATTTGGGGATTGCATACGATATGTGATAGCAATGCCCAACCGAGATAATTATCGTGAGATGAGGTTGAGATTAATGAGATGAGATTATTTTGAGGTTATCTATGAGATTAGGATGACCGGTTAGGGTACTAGGGGGTGACCTGAAACATGGTCTGTGATATGAGGGACCTGAAACATGGTCGAGTGGACCTGAAACATGGTCGAGTGGGGTCTATGCCACGGAAGGAAATTCCCGGGGATAGGCTAACGGTAGACCGTTTAGAGATGATTTCATTTTAGTCGCAACTATAGTTCATGCATTGCATGAGCATCCTGGATTGTGGTCCAGAGGTGTGCACCGGGTTGTGTAGCTATAGTGCCATTGCTTTGCATGGGCACCCTCCAGCCGCTGACGAGGGTGTGCGCAGGGACTCTGGGACGTGTCGATTATATTGTTGTGATATCCGGATATGGCCGATACCTGAGGAGATTATTCATACAGTATTTGCATTGCATCATGATGGAGGGTAGAGGAAAGATCCTAGATGTGGATTGAGGGTGATTGTGTTACATATATTTATACTTGGGAGACGGATGTTTAGTGTGTCGTTATTTAATTAAATGTTGCTAAACCCTTTCCACGTTTGATGTTATATGGTTTCTTATCCCTGTCTTCTCTATATTTCATATATTTCTTTTTGTGATCGTGATGAGAAGATCCTACGAGGGTGCCAGCTATGGAGGAACTTGATGGGACCTCGTATGAGCCTGACGTTGGAGGACGAACAGTGGATCCTCATAGTTGAGTATAGAGTCTATGGCCAGCGCGTCTTGTCTCTTTAGGATGGTGTTTTTATTTTCTGTTTGATTATCAGCTTGTACATTTTGGGATCCGACTGATAGGATTCCCTCTATTGTACTGTATTAGGACTTGTGTTGTATGTGTTATGTAAGTATGTTAAGTTTTAAATTTTCCGTTGTTTTAATATACTCGCTTAATGACAATAACGAAATTAGGTCTTAATATTTTGGGTTTTCTTTAAAGGGACGTCGGGGCGTCTCATACCAAAACTCCTTAACCTCGGTTTCCGATATCCCTAACTTCTTAAAAGTCCTATAGTATAGGATGTCGACCGAGCTTCCCTGATCCACCAAAGTCTTCTTAACCACAAAGTTAGCCAGTTCCACCAAAATTATCATGGGGTCATCCTGATTCGGGTCAGCCCCCACAAAATCATCATCCATGAAGGTTATGGCCCGATTGCTCTGGGTTGGTTTCTGAAAAACCTAATAGACTGTTTTAGCTGCTCTGAGATGCCTCATCCTCGCTGAACTCGTCACTCCTCCTCCTACAAAACCTCCCGATATTGTATTTATAACCCCTCTCACTTGCAAATTATCTTCCATCGGGTGATCTTCATTTGTCTGATCATTTCTCATTCTGTCCTGATTTCCCCTTCCAAACATATTTCCTCTTCCTCCATTACCCCAGCCTCTTCCTCCATAACCCCACCATTGTGCATGCCTTCTCGGACCTCCCCACTACACATAATTGGCTAACTGCCCCATTTGAACCAACTCCTCAATTTGATATTTCCACTCAATACAATCTTCAGTTGTGTGCCCATACATATTGTGGAAACGACAGTACCTCCTCCTATCGGCTGCTTCCGGTGCAGTGCTTGGGGGAGGGTATTCCACAAAACCAGCATGACACACCTCATCCAGAATCTATGCTCAAGCGGTATTGAGTGGAGTATACACATCATATCTCCGTCCTCTCGGTTCATACAACTTGGGAAACACCTCTATTCGAGATGCTAGCCTTCTCCCAGAAGTTTGGCTGCTCCTCTTGTCTTGATTATCTACTCTCTCCGTCTTCTTCGCCTCTCGGGCTTCCTCCATACTGATGTATTTAGAAGCCCGACGCCTCAAATCATCTATATCAAACGCTGGCCTTTTGGATAAAGAGTCCAAAAAAGGCCCCGTCCTCAAACCAGCCCTCATCGCATGTAGAGCCACTGCCGGTTCCAGATCTCGGATCTTCATGATTTCTGTTGTGAATCAATCTACATAATCAGATAGTGACTCATTATTCTCTTGCCTGAAGTTGTCCAAGCAAGCCGAAGCCTTTCAATACATCCTACTGGTTTCAAATTGTATCAAAACCTTCGTGATAAGGTCATGCCAGGAATAAACTGATCTCGGTGGAAGTTGGGAGATCCACATGAGAGTTGGTCCTTCAAGCATTGTTGGGAAGACTTGACATTTGACCCTTGATGAAATGTGCGAGACCATTACCTTAACATTAAACACTGTGATATGCTCCTGAGGATCCGTGTTACCATCGAAATTCCTCATTTTCGGAAAGCGGAAATTACAAGGTACTGGTTCAGACATCACATCTTCGATGAAAGGATGGTCTCTCCTTTCTCTCACGCGTCGATCTCAGCATTCTCGATCCCATTCTTTGCTCCTCCTTCTACTTGGACCTCGCTCTTGAGTGGCCACGCCTTCGCAATCGACTTGAATCTCCCATTTCACTCCTTGGAGGGCGAATTCTTTCTTCGGAACTATGGTGTCTCCGACTATGGCTCTCCATGCTACTACGTCTTTGCCTTTCTAGACTAAACACTTCAGTTCTGGATTCATTGTCTCGACTGTTCCTCCTTCCATGTTGGGTGCGACTTCACTCACCTCTGCGAGAGGTTCTGCTCCTATCTGGACTTCTTTCTCTATTCCTTCTTCCATCATCTTGACTTCTCCTCAACTGCTCCACTTGGCGTCTTAAATCACTGACATCCCTCTCCAACGCTTCACTCCCTCTGTCTCTTGATTGTCTTCTTGACCCCCTCCGAGAACCTGTTTCGATTCTCCTTCCTTCTACACTCCTTAATCCAGTCATCGTTTCAAAAAGTAACAGTGTGACCGGGAAAAGTATACCTCAGCCCCACGGTGGGCGCCAAATGTTCTTGCAAATTCTAGCACTATGGATTAGAATCAACAAAGAACAGTATCGTTACTATCAAGAACACAATCTTACTACAAAGGAATCAATGTATTAGAATTCTCTATGGAATAATAGAGGTTTCGGTTACAAGAAAATAGCTTAATCTCCCTTTCCCACTAGCTTTACATTTATAATGTAACACCCTTCTCGGGTGCTACATTGTCTATGACATTTCTATTTTTTTATAAGACCGAGTAAAGCGGAAAATAATTATTTTGTAAAAAATACGGGTTTATTTTTTTTCCTTTTCTCTTTCACAATAATACCATACATAGTCTTTAACATATAACATCAACTTATGCATCAATATTATACAAACCAAGTTCCAAGTATCATTAGTCATACATATTCAGAAAGAAGGTGAAAATGCCAATGCCAGTAAATAACAACAGATCGAGATATGTTTATAATAATAATATCTTTAGAGAAATAGCTCCACAAAATATAACATAGACACGAGACTGGCCAGACACAAAATACTGAGAAAAATCAATTATACTAAAGCCCTCGAGACGATGTCCATGTCTCCAGGTATGCTCAAACTCCAACAGGATGTGATGGTGAAACAGTGTTGTCGTCATCTTCGTCCAATGTAAGATAGAAAACAGCAAACCAGAAAATACATAAATGAGGTGAGATTTCCGCTCATCTTACACTTAACGCGGACG
Source organism: Sophora flavescens (assembly GCA_030762895.1). Lineage (NCBI taxonomy): Eukaryota > Viridiplantae > Streptophyta > Magnoliopsida > Fabales > Fabaceae > Sophora > Sophora flavescens. The sequence goes on along the minus strand of CM061067.1, from coordinate 49,761,661 downwards.
TGCGGTGGTACGACACACAGGTACGTACACATATCAATAAACAGTTATATCATTCATTACAACAGAAATAATAATGTTTCACAACAACATAATCACAAGACACCACTTTTCATAGATAATAGACATCTAAGACTCGAGGAATGACCTCTGATCCCCTATACCATGGTTTTAACAAACAGTCGGAGAGAGTGGTTCGGAGGATTGTTCCGGACTACGCCAGCCTTGGGCAATAGAATGTGTCCAGAGTCATCAAGGTGCATATTAGCTTTTTCGGGAACATCCTACACTACCAGAAAATACATAGTGTCTACTAGAGTATGTCAGTGTATTGCAAGATCACCATGCCACAGAAGAGCAACCAACTGGGCCTATATGAGTATTTCATACCCCGACACCCCCAAGCATCAATAGATCGTCACTACGAAATTAGCACCCGCATTAAAGTGTTAGCTCAATCTCCTAGGCACAATGACCTTACAGAACATAGTTTCACTATGTGTTTAGGCAAACATTGCCGGAAATGCGTTCTTCTCGTCTATCCATCGGATGACATAGTTTGATTCCATCAGAATCCTTTCAACGTACTGTAATAGATGCTTGATGTCCTTAAGTCCGAATCACCGGTACTTAATCATAAGTAACCTTTCATCTTTGTGTAAAGTTTTCTTAGAATACTTGATTATGAAACCTAGCACATTATGAGATTGGAACATAGGTCCAATTATTTATTTCTCCGTACTTTTCTAATTGAACCTTTTTCTTTGGCTTTCGATAAAACAAATCATTCTGAGTCCATTAAATTTTATGGAATTTTGATAATAAATTATCCATACTTTATGACATAAGGTCGTGTTCCACCCCACATCATAAATTATTACGTTCGTATTTTCACTAAGTCGTTCTTGACTTAGGTTTTTACATTTTACAATAAATCTCGTCTTTGAAGACAAAAATCCTTTTGACTTAAAACCAAAAACTTTGTATAAAATCAAATCCATTTTCAAGAATAATTTCCCTCAAAGATACATATGTATCAATTTCTCCAAAACATTTCCTCAAATATCCTAAAAACGTTAAACAACAATTACGCCGCTTTTTACTGAATTTAGGCCTAAAAAGTCCTACTTTTGAAGATATGGTTCTTCACCTCAAATGTATTATTCTCCTAGGTTATAATACTCATATGAAAATGTTGAAACATTTATTTTACATCATTTAAACGAAATTCCTAAGAATTTGACCGAACGTCGTTAATTTTGTAAATCGCGTAAATACTTTTTCAACGATTGTATACTCTAATAGTCAGAAACACATTTTGGAGTTTTAGAACAGTTTTATAAGCATGAAAAACAGTTTCTAACTATCCAATAACATTTATTTTCGAAAATTGCATTTTAGTCTCTATATTTTCATTAATTACAAGATAGTCTTTTTTCACTTAAAACCTAATAACTTTTTATTTATAACTCCAAATCACGCCAAACCAACTTCTTTAGAAATATTTTTCAGTTTTTCTCAAATTTTCGAGAAATCACTTTTCTGCCCCAAATATTTTTCAATAATTGCAAAAAGGTCCTTTTTCACCAAAAAGCTTATAACTTTTTATGTATCAATCCAATTAACACCAAACCAATTTCTATGGTTTTGTCTCATCAAGGACTACAATATTAACATTCAAAAACACGAATTTCAGTGCAGCCACTAAAATTCCCAGAAAATGCAATTTAGTCCCTAGGGACTCATAAATCCATAACTTTCAATATACACATCCAAATCAATCTAAACCAACTTCAATATTCTTATATATTCATTTACTTCTCATAAAAATTATTCAAACAAATTAAATCCAAATGGAATCCATATAACCAGTCAAGGCCGAATGGCCCAAAAATTATCATGTTAGGCAATTTTTCATAAACCAAATAAACAACCATCAAGTATCCAATTTGCAATCATTGAATCAAAATCAACATTTATCAAAATCAAGTATCAACCACATCCTCCAAGAGGATCACACACACATAAATCAATAATTTACACAACTTAAATATTAATAATTTACAAGACCTTATACACTAATAAACCACCAACATATCTACCCTAAGGTAGGATGATGGTAATCTCCCCCATACCTTTGTTGACCACTTGATACTAAAGCAAGAAGAGGATGATGTTCACCTATAGCTCAAGGTTTTGCACAACCAAAACCTAGCCATGAACAATCAAAAAACAACAAGTTAAATGATGAAGAAAAACTACCAAACCCATTTGAGCATGGTTCGGCCTTGTCAAGAAAAATAGGCTAGAGATCTCTAAATTTTTCAAGCCCTTAGATAATGAAATTAGAAGTCATATGAAGATCATAGAAATTGGAATCACATTAAAAGGATTTTTCTATGATTTTCTAGAGATTTTTGAAGTTCTAGATCTAGGTATTTGAAATTTGTAAAGACTTGAGATATGAAGAAAAGTTGTGAAAGGAAAGGAAGGTATGATCATGAATCACAAGAATCTACCTTTGAAATTTCAAGAAACCAACAACAACTTATACTTCCTTTGAAAATCAAGTGTAAGTAACTTAGGAGTTTTTGTGTGAAACTTGAAGAACATGAACAAATGAGCAAAATGAAATGCCAAGTGGGGTCTTAAGAGGTTGGGACCGTGGGTTTCTTGGGAGAAATGGGTAAAATGATGTCATGGCACACTTGAAATTATAATGAGGAATTAAGAGTATTTTGGACTTTTCACTTAAAAAGTCATCATTACATGCATTTAATGCATGGTGACTAACCCCTATGACTCACCCCCTTGAGTCATCACAAATGAGTCATTGTTCCTATCCGTCCAGAGTCAGGTTTTGTCTCTACACCTCCGTTCTCAATTCCGTCGATCCCTGATTGTCGAGTATTCGTCCGAATATCGTATAATAACCTATTTATTTTGAAAATTTTCAAAATAACCACCATGGTTGGAAATAAAATATAAACCTAAATGGTTTCGTTCACGGATCAAAATTAGGTTTTCTGACCAGTAAAATCTTACTGTCAGTGAAAACGCAGATCGGGTTTCGTCTGAGTTTTAAACCCAAATTTTTACCGTAAGCTTCTACCATAAGGTTGAGTATATCTATGGTTTTATTTTATAAAAAATCATTTTCTAGATCTAATATAAAAATTACAAACAATTAAAATTCTACCGATAATTGAGAAGCAGTAAAAACAGCAAAAACAACAAAACCGTAAAAACCGTAAAAACATGATGTTACAATACTACCCCTCTAAAAAGAATTTCGTCCGCGAAATTAAAGTTACCTTAAAACAAATACGGATATTGTTCCTTCATCTTGTCCTCCAACTCCCATGTAGCATCTCCCGTCGTTGCATTCCAGATCACTTTAACCAATGAAATTGTCTTCCCTCTTAGTTGTTTCACTCTTTGATCCTCGATCCTCACAGGTAATGCCTCATAGGTTAAGTTATCTTTCAATTGTACTGTATCAGGTACTATGACATGACTAGGATCAGGAATATACTTTCACAATTGAGACACGTGGAAAACACTATGAAGATTTGAAAGATAAGGCGGTAAGGCAATTTGGTAAGCTGTAGGACCTACTCGACGAAGAATTTGGTAGGGTCCAATGAATTTAGGAGTAATTTTCCTGGATTTAATTACCCTGCCAACCCCAGTCATGGGCGTGACTCTTAAAAACACATGATCGCCTTCCTCAAACTCTAGAGGTCGTCGTCTCTTGTTCGCATAACTTTTCTTTCGACTCTGAGTTGTTCGCATTTTCTCCTGAATCATTTTCACCTTGTCTGTTGTCTGTTGCATGATATCCGGTCCCAACATTAAACTTTCTCCATCTTGGTACCAACACAAAGGTGTTCTACATCGTCGACCATATAAAGGTTCATAGGGTGTCATTCCTATGCTCGAATGGAAACTGTTGTTGTAGGTGAATTCTATCAACGGTAGAAATTCATCCCAACTTCCAGTATGCTCCAACACACAAGCTCTTATCAAGTCTTCAAGTGATTGGATTGTCCTCTCTGAATGTCCATCCGTTTGTGGATGATATGCAGAACTCAATTTGAGTTTCGTTCCTAGTGATTCTTGTAGACTTTGCTAGAATCTCGATATAAACCTCGGATCTAGATCCGAAATAATACTCGAAGGTACACCATGTAATCTGACAATCTCCCCGATATATAACTGAGTCAATTTCTCCATTGAATACTTTATGTTGATAGGTAAAAAATGAGCCGACTTGGTTAGTCGATCAACTATTACCCATATCGCATCATGTCCCTTTCGGGTCTTTGGAAAACTTGTCACAAAATCCATCGCGATACTATCCCATTTCCATTCTGGAATGTTCAAAGGTTGTAGCATTCTTGATGGTGTTTGATGTTGCATCTTAGCTTTTTGACAAACTAGACAGGAAGCGACATATTCCATCACGTCTCTCTTCATCTCATACCACCAATACAACCGCTTGAGATCTTGATACATCTTTATTGCTCCTAGATGTAAACTTAGTTAACTCTTGTGAGCTTCCTCCAGAATCAACTTTATCAGCTCAGAATCGCCCGGTATACAAATCCTTTCTCCGAATCTTAGGATTCCATCGGTTCCCTCTTTGAATTTTGATATTGCTCCTTGTCGTACCAATTCCCTTTCTTCTTGTAGGTATTGATCACTTTCTTGTTTCTCTCATATCCGTTCCATCAATTCATCGGAAACAGTAATCATACCTAAGCAAAGCTTTCCTGGTGACATTTCAATCATCAACGGCATATCTCGGAATTGGTCTAACAACTCTTGCTCTTTCGCCATCATTGCAGACGCATGCATTGATTTTCTACTCAAGGCATCCGCTACCACATTCACTTTTCCAGGGTGACACTGTAGTTGAAAATCATAATCCTTCAGAAATTCCAACCAACGTCTCTATCGCATGTTGAGCTCCTTTTGATCAAACAAGTACTTCAAGCTTTTGTGATCACAGAAAACGTTGAACGTTGCTCCATACAAATAATGCCTCCATATTTTCAGCGCAAAAACCACAGCCGCTAACTCCAAGTCATGCGTTGGGTAGTTCCTCTCATGAATCTTTAGTTGTCTTGAAGCATAAGCTACCACTTTCCGATTTTGCATTACCACACAACCTAACCCTTGATGCGAATCATCACAGTATACCTCGAAAGGTTCCTTAGGATCAGGTAATACTAACACAGGTGAAGTAGTCAACCTTTTCTTCAACTCTTGGAAACTTTCCTCGCACGCTTCAGTCCACGCAAATGCCTGATCTTTTCGCGTTAGTTAGGTAAGAGGTCCTACTATTTTGGAGAATCCCTCAATGAATCTCCTATAGTATCCAGCTATACCTACGAAACTACGAATTTCATTACCGACTTTGGTCTCTCCCATTTAGAACAACTTCAACTTTTGATGGATCCACTGCGATACCTTCATTCGAGATAACGTGTCCTAAATATTGAACTTCATCTAACCAAAATTCGCACTTTTCGGGTTTCGTGTATAACTGTTTCTCTTTTAAGATTTGGAGAACCATACTGAGATGTTCAACATGCTTCTCTGGATTAGGATAATAGATTAGAATGTCGTCTATAAAGACAACGACAAACAGATCTAGATAAGGACGAAAAATCATGTTCATGTAATCCATGAATATAACAGGTGCATTCGTCACTCCGAACGGCATCACATGGTACTCATAATGCCCATAGTGTGTTCGAAACGCTGTCTTCGGGATATCCTCCGCCTTCACACGAATCTGATGTTAACCAGATCGTAAATCTATCTTTGAGAAAATTGCTGCTCCACGCAACAGATCCATCAAATCGTTAATCCTCGGTAGTGGATATTTGTTCTTGATCGTCACTTTGTTTAATTGACGAAAATCTACACATAAGCGAGAAGTTCCATCCTTCTTTTTAACAAGAAAAAATGGAGCTCCCCAGGGTGATACACTAGGTCTTATGAATTCTTTCCTCATCAGTTCCACTATTTGATTCTTCAAGTCTTATAGCTCTGATGGAGACATACGGTATGGTGCCATGGATATCGGTCCAGAGCCCGGTACCAGATCAATCGCAAACTCGATGTCTCAAACAGGCGGTAGTCCAGGTACATCTTCAAGAAAAACTTCAAGAAACTCATTGACGACAGGTATGGACTGTAAGTCAATCCCACTCTTGACGTCTAAGGAAAACAGAAACATATATCCTTGAGCTCCCTCTCTCAAAGAAGCTTTTACTCGGTTAGCAGACAAAAATCCAGAAATCTCATTCTTAGGAAAAATTAAGGATTTATTGGACAGTCTAACAGGATATGGTTAGAACATAACCAATCCATTCCTAGTATCACATCTATTTGCGAAAGAGTCAAACAGACTAAATTAACCAAAAATTTCCTATCTTCTACAAAGATAACACAATTCAAACAAGCTGCTAGTAGTCAACACAGGTTTAGCAGTAGGAGTAGATATAGTCAAGTCAAAAGGTAAAGAAGACGCAGGTAATCCTAGCAATTTAGCACAGTCATATGCAATGAAGGAATGCGTCGCACCCGAATCAAACATAATAGTTAAAGATTTACCTCCTATGACACACTGTCCCTGAATCAGATCATCATTCTGAAAGGATTCAGCACCACTCATTGTATAAACTCTTCCTCCACCTCTAGGCCTTTCAGCTCGCACATTGTTGACCGAAGGTTCGGTATTAGATCGTCCATAATTTCTAGCAACATGTTCAGGCTGTCCACACTTAAAACAAATGATTCCCGTAATCTTGCAGTATTTGGTGTGACCCATGCCACACTTCATGCATTTTTGTGGAACATTCCTAGATGAACCAGCGTCTCCACTGCTTCCACCAAAAGATCGTTGTTAGAATTGTTGCCGACCTTGTGGCCTATTGTATGGCTTCCTCTGGAATCTATTGTTATTCTTGTAGTTTTCCCTATTGAACCTAGATGGTCCATAACTCTGTTGATTAGCATCACGACTCGCCTTCAAATCCTCTACCTGTCTACACTTGTCCATCAGCCTCGAAAATACAGATATTTCCATTGGAACTACTACCTCCTTCAGTTCATATCACAATCCTCCTTCGAATCTGCGACACTTCCACCCTTCATGTGGATTGTCACTCAGATAGGCAGAAAACTTTGACAGGCTTTCAAATCTGGTGCCGTATTCAACTAGAGTAATACCACCTTGCTCCAGCTGCAGAAATTCCATTTCTTTAGCATCTCTGGCATTTTCTGGAAAATACTTCTCCAGAAACTTTCTACGAAAAGTTTCCCGATTCACCTCTTGTTGATCATGCTCAAGAACTTGGTGAGCTCCTCTCCACCAATTCTCAGCATTGCCCACCAGCATGTAGACAACATAAGTAACCTCGTCGTTATCAATACACCTCATAGCAGCAAAAATCTTCTCCAAAGATTGAATCCACATCTCAGCTTTCTGAGGCTTAAACTCTCTCTTGAATTCCATCAGATTTCTACGCAAGAATTCATCCAGTCCTCTGCTTTCAGCTCCCCTTTCCTCGCGTCGAACAAACGAGGCAGTCATTTGTGACATTGCTCTCACAGTTGCGTTCATAGCCGTAGTTCCTCCACCACGAGCCATCATAATCCTAAAAGACCAAAATCAATTAGTCATGCAGATTACAATAAACTCACCCCAAACAATATCATTTCTTCCAGAAATAATACCAAAAGCACACAAAGAACACACAGCACAAACAAAGATAAACCTAAACCACAAACCCTAACAGACTCGACCAGCTCTAACACCCTTCTCGGGCGCTACATTGTGTGTGACATTTCTATTTTTTTATAAGACCGAGTAAAGCGGAAAATAATTATTTTACCAAAAATACGGGTTTATTTTTTTCATTTTCTCTTTCGCAATAATACCATACATAGTCTTTAACATATAACATCAACTTATGAATCAATATTATGCAAACTAAGTTCCAAGTATCATTAGTTATACATATTCAGAAAGAAGGCGGAAATACCAACTCCAGTAAATAACAACAGACTGAAATATGTTTATAATAATAATATCTTTAGAGATATAGCTCCACAAAATATAACATAGACACGAGACTGGCCAGACACAAAATACTGAGAAAAATCCATTATACTAAAGCCCTCAAGACGGTGTCCATGTCTCCAAGTATGCTCAAACTCCAGCAGGATGTGATGGAGAAACAGTGCTGTCGTCATCTTCGTCCAACGTAAGATAGAAAACAGCAAACCAGAAAATACAGAAATGAGGTGAGATTTCCGTTCATCTTACACTTAACGCGGACATGCAGGGGTACGACACACAGTTACGTACACATATCAATAAACAGTTATATCATCCATCACAACAGAAATAATAATGGTTCACAACATCATAATCACAAGACACCACTTTTCCTAGATAAGAGACATCTAAGACTCGAGGAATGACCTCTGATCCCCTAAACCATGCTTTTAACAAACAGTCGGAGAGAGTGGTTCGGAGGATTGTTCCAGACTACACCAGCCTTGGGCAATAGAATGCGTCCAGAGTCATCAACGTGCACATTAACTTTTTCGGGAACATCCTACACTACCAGAAAATACATAGTGTCTAGTAGAGTATGTAGGTGTATTGCAAGATCATCATGCCACAAAAGAGCAACCAACTGGGCCTATATGAGTATTTCATACCCCGACACCCCCAAGCATCAATAGATCATCACTACGAAATTCGTACCCGCATTAAAGTGTTAGCTCAATCTCCTAGGCATAACGGCCTTAAAGAACATAGTTTCACTATGTGTTTAGGTAAACTTTGCCGGAAATGCGTTCTTCTCGTCTATCCATCCGATGACATAGTTTGATTCCATCAGAATCCTTTCAACGTACTGTAACAGATGCTAGATGTCCTTAAGTCCGAATCACCGGTACTTAATCATCAAGCTAAAGTTCTCAGGTAAACTTTCATCTTTGTGAAAAGTTTTCTTAGAATACTTGATTACAAAACCTAGCACATTATGAGATTGGAACATAAGTCCAATTATTTATTTCTCTATACTTTTCTAGTTGAGCCTTTTTCTTTGGCTTTTGATAAAACAAAAGATTCCGAGTCCATTAAATTTTATGGAATATGGATAATAAATTATCCATAATTTATGACATAAGGTCGTGTTCCACCCCACATCATAAATTATTACGTTCGTATTTTCATTAAGTCGTTCTTGACTTAGGTTTTTACATTTCACAGTAAATCTCGTCCTTGAAGACAAAAATCCTTTTGGCTTAAAACCAAAACCTTTATATAAAATCAAATCCATTTTCAGGAATAATTTCCCTCAAAGATACTTAGGTATCAATTTCTACAAAACATTTCCTCAAAAATCCTTAAAACGTTAAACAACAGTTTCGCCGCTTTTTACTGAATTTAGGCCTAAAAAGTCATACTTTTGAAGATATGGTTCTTCACCTCAAATGTATTATTCTCCTAGGTTATAATACTCATATGAAAATGTTGAAACACTGATTTTACATCATTTATAGGAAATTCCTAAGAATTTGCCCGAACGTCGTTAATTTTGTAAATCGCGTAAATCATTTTTCAACGATTTTATACTCTAATAGTCCAAAACTCATTTTGAAGTTTTAGAACAGTTTTATAAGCATGAAAAACAGTTTCTAACTGTCCAATTACATTTATTTTCTAAAATTGCATTTTACTCCCTAAACTTTCATTAATTACAAAATAGTCCTTTTTCACTTAAAACCTTATAACTTCTTATTTATAACTCCAAATCACACCAAACCAATTTCTTTAGAAATATTTTTCAGTTGCCCTCAAATTTTCCAGAAATCACTTTTCTGTACCAAATATTTTTCAATAATTGCAAAAAGGTCCTTTTTCACCAAAAAGCTTATAACTTTTTATGTATTAATCCAATTAACACCAAACCAATTTCTATGGTTTTGTCTCATCAAGGACTACAATATTAACATTCAAGAACACGAATTTCATTGCAGCCACTGAAATTCTCAGAAATTGCAATTTAGTCCCAAAGGACTCATAAATCCATAACTTTCAATATACACATCCAAATCAATCCAAACCAATTTCTATATTCTTATATATTCATTTACTTCTCATAAAAATTATTCAAAAAATTTAAATCCATATGGAATCCATATAACCAGTCAAGACCGAATGGCCCAAAAATTATCATGTTAGGCAATTTTTCATGTTAAACCAAATAAACAACCATCAAGTATCCAATTAGCAATCATTGAATCAAAATCAACATATATCAAAATCAAGTATCAACCACATCCTCCAAGAGGATCACACACACATAAATCAATAATTTACACAACTTAAATATTAATAATTTACAAGACCTTATACACTAATAAACCACCAACATATCTACCCTAAGGTAAGATGATGGTAATCTCCCTCATATCTTTGTTGACCACTTGATACTCAATCAAGAAGAGGATGATGTTCACCTATAGCTCAAGGTTTTGCACAACCAAAACCTAGCCATGAACAATCAACAAAACAACAAGTTAAATAATGAAGAAAAACTACCAAACCCATTTGAGCATGGTTCGGCCTTGTCAAGAAAAATAGGCTAGAGATCTCTAAATTTTTCAAGCCCTTAGATAATGAAAGTAGAAGTCATATGAAGATCATAGAAATTGGAATCACATTAAAAGGATTTTTCTATGATTTTCTAGAGATTTTTGAAGTTCTAGATCTAGGAATTTGAAATTTGTAAAAACTTGAGATATGAAGAAAAGTTGTGAAAGGAAAGGAGGGTATGATCATGAATCACAAGAATCTACCTTTGGAATTTCAAGAAATCAACAACAACTTATACTTCATTTGAAAATCAAGTGTAAGTAACTTAGGAGTTTTTGTGTGAAACTTGAAGAACATGAACAAATGAGCAAAATGAAATGCCAAGTGTGGTCTTAAGAGGTTGGGGCCATGGGTTTCTAGGGAGAAATGGGTAAAATGATGTCATGGCACGCTTGAAATTACAATGAGGAATTAAGGGTATTTTGAACTTTTCACTTAAAAAGTCATCATTACATGCATTTAATGCATGGTGACTAACCCCTATGACTCACCCCTTGAGTCATCACAAATGAGTCATTGTTCCGATCCGTCCGGGGTTGGGTTTTGTCTCTGCACCTCCGTTCTCGATTCCGTCGATCCCCGATAGTCGAGTATTCACCCGAATATTGTATGATAACTTATTTATTTTGAAAATTTTCAAAATAACCACTATGGTTGGAAATAAAATATAAACCTAAAAACGGTTTCGTTCACAGATCAAAATTAGGTTTTCTAACCAGTAAAATCTTACTGTCAGTGAAAACGCAGACCGGGATTCGTTTGAGTTTTAAACCCAAATTTTTACCGTAAGCTTCTACCATAAGGTAGAGTATAACTATGATTTTATTTTATAAAAAATCATTTTCTAGATCTAATATAAAAATTATAAACAATTAAAATTCTATCGATAATTGAGAAACGATAAAAACAACAAAAGCAACAAAACACTAAAAACTGTAAAAACAGGATGTTACATATAATATCATTCAAAATCTAACCACTCGAGGTTCCTCCCCTCACTAACTAAGGTAACTGCTCTGATCACGTTATCTCGACTCCTTGCTCTTCTCAACTCCCGAGTAACCACTTCTCATAACGGTTTCTCCGCTTAACTCTTTTTCGGGTCATATGGCTCTAACCTATATGACTTGTTAAATTGGGCCTTCCCCATGAGAGTTGCTCCACTTGGCCCAGTTCTCAACCTACATTAATCCCCCAAGCTGCTTCATTCGGCCCCTTAATATTCTTAGGAGTACACTTATATTAACTTGATGTCATATGTTATAAGTAATATTTGTTAATATTATTTAAACTTCTTTTTAAAATTTTTTTGAGTTGATAAAAAAAATAGAATCACCCAATTGAATCCAAACCATTTTTAATCAAACTAGATTGATTTGAATTTAATATAAAAATCAATTCAATCTAAACCCATTTTTTTTGAATCGGATGATTTTTCTATTCAAAATCATCTAAACGAACATGGTTGAATTAATGAATTTGAGTAGGGACTTTGATTGGGTTGTACTCAACTCTCACAGAGAGAAAAAGAAAAAGAAAGGAAAGGTAATAATAGATTAATAGATGAGAAAGAAGGCAAAATTTTCGGCGAGTCACGCGGCATAGATAGATTCATTTATTTCTAGGACAGCGTTAGAGAAGCGAAGAAGAAAGAGAACAGCCACTTCCTCACATGGGAGCACCGACAACGCCAGCTGCATACAATCAACAACACCGCCTTGTCCTGTTCCTCTACATTCCACTCATTACTCTCTTTCCCTACACCTCCTCATTCCCCCTTCCACGTAACCCCATAAAGTCAAAATATACTGACGTGGCACGTCCTAATTGCGATACCACATCCCTTTAAGGTACACCCCAACGCAGTCGAACACACTCGACGCGGTTTTGTTTTCTTTATTCTCATTTGTCCAACTTTACCACAACCACACTCATTACTCCTAACCCTTTTATTGAACCCTTCAATTTCAAGTTCCTTTGCATCTTCACATCTCATAACTCAGAACCCTCTCTCTCTTCTTCAATCTTTCGATTTTGAGATTCTTCTGTGACTGTGACACTCACTATGGCTTCAAGAGTAGCATTGGTGTTGCTTATGTGTGTAGTGCTACCGGCGATGGTTGCAGCCATTCGCCCTGCGAAGAACCCTTTCGTGGTGAAGGGTCGTGTCTTCTGTGACCGTTGCCGTGCTGGTTTTGAGACCTCAGCCACCACCTACATTTCTGGTAATTAAGCAACGCATAACCCCTTTTACTTTATTTACTCTTCTATCCACTTTGTCCTTTTTATTTATATATCAAAATATATTTTTTGAAAAAAAAAAATCACTAGATTGCTATCAGATCTGTTTCCTAACGTAGATCTCCAGTGTTGTGAGCTTTTCATTTATGTGCTATTTTTCTTATATAAAGCTCATTCATTTACTATATGAGATTTTAGTTACGGTAGGGTGAAGGGACAACCTAAATTGATTTTACCTCGTTTTTAGTAAAAAATAGAGGTGTTTAGTTATGGTCTAACATTATTAATTTTGCCTCCAAACTTAATTTTCCTCAATTGTAACCAAATCGATTTTACTAAATCAATTTCATTTAAAATCATGTTTTTAAAGGCTCGTTCAAACACACAATTAGCCCCTTTGTAACAATAAAAAAAAAAGAGGCTTTAGCCTCTTGCATTACTGGGGTGACAGATCTGGCTGTTCATTGTCCAAGTAGCTGTAAATTTGATTCGATTGGTATAAGATCCAAACTATTGTCTGGTCCATTCATTTTGCAGAGCAGGATCTAATAGTGCAAAGTCCTATAATTTTATTTTCACAAAAAGCCTTGTTAGTCAGTGTTTTATTACTTATTGGTTATAGCTATCTATCAGAATAACGGGCCCAAACTCTACCTTAAAAGCTAACTTATGGAAGAAGAGGGTTATCCATGTTATTATAAATGATTTTTTCATGTTGAGGAAGCTAGTGTGTGAAATTTGTAGGACTGAATATCTTTAGGTGGCCCAACAGGAATAGGCTTTGATAACATATTAAATAATTGGGATTCGTATTGTGAATCGGAAGACCTATTTTATGAATCGTGAATCGAATCAAATTATGTACATGATTGACATTCACATGGAAGGATATGTACTTTTTGAAGATGGATTCTCACAGTGTAGTTAGTATCGTAGGAATGGGATGACTTGCATGAAGACTTAACTCCTAAGTCTTAACATGGTTGACATTTGATGAGTGCTGTATCCAGGCTTCACTTTGTTTTGTTATTTTGGTTGGTACTTTGTATTTGTAAATCATGACAGTAAACATTTGTCTGTAAAGTGTAAAGTATTGTTTGCAAAATTGTAACCCATGCATTAATGGTTGTGGTTAGGTGCGGAGGTTATGGTGCAGTGCAAGGACAGGGTTAGCAATGATGTTGTGTACACAAAGCGTGCATGGACTGACTCAACAGGATCATATACCCTCCATGTGGATGAGGATCATGCAGACCAGGTTTGTGATGCCAAGCTTGTGAGCAGTCCTCAGCATGATTGTAAAGAAGCCACCCCAGGCCGTGACCAAGCTCGCGTTATTCTTACCGGCTACAATGGCATTGCCTCCAACAATAGGTTTGCCAATGCTATGGGCTTCATGACACAAGAGGTTGCATCTGGCTGTGCTGATATCCTCAGGCAATACCAGGAGTTTGATGATGAGAATTAATTTATTTCACTGAATTAAATCAACATTTGGATTCGGATTTCCTGATGATGTCTATTTAATTCAATCTTCATGGAGTATTATCTCAACATTTTCAGTTTATGCTTGTATCAGTTGTATGTTAATGGACCCTGCTACAATTATATTGTTATATTAACATTTGTCTACTAAGTAAAAACTGATTGGAGTTTTTTGGTACATGTTTGGCAATACGTTTTGTTTGTTAAGAGTATCTACATGAAGGACATGTACATTTTATAAGCAACTATTTAAATTCACTAAATCAACATTTGGATTTGTGGTTCCTGATGATTTCTATTTAATTCAATCTTCGTGTTGTGTTATCTCAACATTCTCGGTTTATGCTTATATGTTGATGGATCCTGCTAAAATTATATTGTTACATTAACATTTGTCTCAGAATAGACTGTATTCTTTTATAAGATATGCATCTGACTCAGTCAAGCCTGGATCCTGGTGGTCATGGAATGGAGTTCTTGGATTGTGAACTTCAGAAATTTAAAATCTACTAACTAAACCGGTTGGAGTTTTTTGGTACATGTTTGGTAATAGGTTGTTTGTGAAAGCACCATTGGAGTAAGATGATGTGATATTTACATGGAAAACATGTATATTTTATAAGCAACTAGTTTTTATACAAGAAAGGGGGAAAAAAATGATAGGAAATAAATGCAAATAAAGATATGAGATTGTGAGACTTATTTGATGAATTTTTCAGATTTGTAATCTTGGAGTGAAGAGTTGTTTGAAGTAGTAAAAAGTAAAAAGTGATGAAATAATATAGAAGAGTTCATAAAAAGGAAGTTAAATAATTTTAATCAGTTGCAAGTTGCAACATTGAAAATATTCTTCGTTTTGATTAGGTTTTGGTTGAGGTAGGAGTAAAAATATTTAGGCTTGATAAAATTTTTAATCCATGTAAATAGGGGTTATTTGGTTTTGATCCCTCAAATTACTTTTGTTTGGAGCCGGTATTCAATTTTGGATATTGTTCATGTTGTTAGCTTCATCCCGTTAAGTTTAGACATAATTTAAACCCTAAATCTCAATTTTAAACGTTAAAACGTAGACTCTAAACCCCAAAAATATACTTAAATCCCTAAACCTACAAAATGAAAAAAATATATATATACATGATGGGAAGTGTGAGCATTTGGGGAAATATTTGATGAGCATGTACATTCATGGATTTATTTTTCTTCTTCTGATTATTATAATGTTTTTGCCTATTTTTAGTCAAACTAAGTTAACAAAGTTAATTTGATCCGAATTTCACAAACTAATTTCCAAACCCAATCTCAAGAGTTAGCCCACGATTTGAGAGAAGCCTAATCAACAATGACGCAACTGCATAGACTTACACTCTAGTGTAAGATAAGTACAAAAATCGAGGCCCAAGAAAATGGTAAAACCTGGATTGTTAAAGGCCGCGGGTCACTCAAGAAAGTGAACGTATCTAGTTATTTATGAGTTTTGTTAGCGAGTATCCTAAAAATATTGATTAATAAATTAATAAAAAAAAAAGTTTATATTAAAAAATTAAGTATAACAGTTTTCAAAATGTTAAATACATTATTTTTTCATACAATTTTTCCTTCATACCAGTGAAAACCACGTCCCACAAACAATAATTAATCATTAAGTGACAATATCAAGATACACTGAATTTAGACCATGGCTTTAGAAAAAAAAAAGAAGTGCAGAGGTTAGCGTTCTCCATTATTTATTAGGTTCTCCCAAAAAATAAAACCATCATTCGTTTGACTTTGTTTATACGTCCATTGGGAACTTGAGGAGCCGTGTGCTATGCAGTATGGACAGTCTTAAAAGTTTTTTAGATTCTTGTGTATAAATTGCGTAGTATGACACATATAAAATTAATATTTTAATTCTTATTTGAGAATTAACCTTTTCTGAATTTTTAAAATTATGTAATAGTCATATATACACGTACAATATTTTTTTTTGTGACAAAAACAACATTCTTAAAATCTTTGTTAGATTCTTTTTACCGCAAACAGAAAAATTTGTCTTCCTGAGAATTTTTTTTTTCCAAAGCTTCAAATTGAAGCTTTTTCCAAACACAGCTCCAAACATGACGAAAATTTAAAACAAACAATAATTCGTTTTGATAGACCAAATTGAAAATTGGAGAACGAGAAAACTGAAAGCAAAGAGTTTGGTGGTGAAGACTGAAGATCGGCTTTATAATAGTGAAAAATGAATGGTAAAACGTTTTGTGAAATGATTGACACTAGTGCACAAAGGGGATTCCACATCGGTTATTTTTGGCTTTCCACATCGGTTTTGAAACTGATGTGGAAACGACCGATGTGGTTTATTGTCACTTTACACATCGGTTTTAAAACCGATGTGTAAAGTATATTTTAAACATCGGTTTAATACTAACCGATGTGTAAAATTAATTTAGCAATTGATAAGCAGTTGTAAATTTAACTTTCTACATCGGTTTTGCCTAAAACCGATGTGTAAAATTGATTTTCTACATCGGTTTTCTAAAGAACCGATGTGTAAAGTTAAATTTACACATCGGTTTTATGTAAAACCGATGTAGAAAGTTAAATATACACATCGGTTACTGAGAACCGATGTGTAAAATCTCTTCTTTTTTTTTAATCTGTTATTTACATTTCAATCATTCCTGTTTCACTAATGCAGATCAATAAACAAACCAAATAGCACTCGATCAAACAAGAAACAACAACATAACACCAAACCAGTTTTGACACAATCATTCAAAAGCAAAACATACTTCATTCAATTTTCTTATGAATGAAAACAACACTTTATCAAAGCTACATCAAAACACGAGAGAAGAAAAATTGAACCAGACCTGAGCACTAATACATATCATCAGTCAAAGGTACGTACACTATAGCTAGTATATGATAAGTTTTTAAACTAACTACATATATACAAACTATGGGTGGTACACTTCAAGAAAGAAAGTTGCCCAACGCCTCTTTATGATGTTGATGTCAAAACCAGACAATGGAGATTGATTGTTGAATATCTGCAAGTTTAATTGGACAAAAGATTATTACTTTTAAGTAATAAACTAACATAAAACATATAACGAATCTATACTATTACTTCTAATTGTGTCAATTAACATTTACCTCACTCCATCTTTCAGTGATCCCGGAGGAGATAATTTCCAACATCCACTGCATCACATAGTAGCCACATTCCCATGACCCACGTTGTATACGTGACTACGTATAAATGAAACCCAATTAGAATATGAGGAATTAAATAAAATAGAAATCAATTATTGTACCCACTGCATTTGATGCATTTGAACTAATAAATATCTTACGCTGGGAATAATCCATATGATAGCCCGAGTACGCCTTTCACCACGCTGCATGTGGGATGCATTAATAGACCTATCATGACAAAAACATTAATTAAAGTATATATAATAGATTTCAGATAATTAAAACAACTGCATTACTGATTATAAAGTATTTTAACGCTTACGTTTGATGATCGTCTTGATTCATTCGCCGCTTATGTCCCAATGAGCAGAAGAAGACCACGACGTTCATTCTTGGGTACAAGAGCAACAGTTGCCAATGCTTGCTGTATTTGCGGAACAATTAGTGACTGTAAGTCATATATAGTTATACTTAAATTAATAACCGGTACTTACTTATTGAGATAAGGCGCAAGATAGAATTGATGATCGTCTCGGGCAAGTATATCACGTATGGTAGTGACCGGGTCTTCCGATGCTACGAGAACATCACCCTGAATGAACATGGGGTCAATGAACCCATAAAGGGCGAGGTTACCCCTGATCGACTAACATACGATGCAGATACCTAATATATTGGAAAAACATGTTAATTATCATTGTATTTAAAAATTAATTACGTACTTAACTTATAAATAAAATATACTTACGTGCACCAAAACGATATGTGTGCAGAACTGGCCATTTCTTTATTGAGTGCCATCTCCATAAGTTCTTTCTTTGGTATATACAGCTCATTCACGGTGGCATCATGTTCCAACGTTACCAATGCCGCATCATCCTCCATGGTGACAACTCGTATAGCAAGATCTTTGAAAACATCACCATGGCCAGGTGCCCCTTTGTCGATCCCCTAAACAACATAGATATATATTAGTAATCACGGATAATTAAGTTATTTAATTCAGTTATGAACTAAATGGTCAAATGAATACCTTGACAGAGAGCAGACATCTCTGGTCTTCCTAGATCCGACCTTTTAGGCACAATATCATTTCCAACATCCTATAACAAATACAAATAAAGCATTATCTTTAAACAATAATAAATATATTTCAACTATGAATATAGAAAAACACAACTAACCGAATACCTCGGATGCAACAAGAAAGGCGACCAGTCTTCTTGGCCGGAGGATGAAGTTCTCGGGGGCCCGACCCCATTGTTTGAACCTCCTCGGTGGGCACGGGGACTCGAGCATCAAGCATCTCGAATAATCTCAACAGACACACCTCGGATGATCATCCGGTAATAACCGATGATGTATGGTATTACCTAACTTATTATATGCCCTACCCAATGCCACTAAGCGGCGATGATGATGATGATCATCAACATACAGCTCACACCTATCAGTGGTCGTCATCATCATCATCATCATCATCATCATCATCACAGGACATCATCATCATTTTCGGGATGATGAGGAGGATCACATGAGCCCTTAGTGCTCACATGGAGAGAGGGTTGGACAGAGGGTTGGACACCTTTGTCATCTCTTTGGGACAAAGAAGTAAATATTGCCATCTATTTGGGCAAACTGATCGGCCATCTCCTATCGAAGCTCAGCTGCAATCTCCTGTTTTAGTTGTGCTCTATCTGCAATCGAATCCCCTGTGGCATTGGTGTGAAGATGAACCATGGTATTGGCGAATGCCGACTCCCATCCAACACCAATGACACGGCCGGGTGGTCCGGTTTACCGATGGCGGTAGATAAGATATCATTGCGTCCTCTAGGAACAAAGGTTTCTTGGGTTATAGCGATCATCCAAGGCATCCTATCACATAAAAATATCAGGTCACATTACAATTCGGTAACAATCTTAAAATGACAATTACAACAAACTATACTTACAATCCTCTCAGCTACTTGGCGGGCCTCCTCGGATGTATATTGTCCCGTTTTTCTTTGTCGGCCCCTCTTCCATGAACGATGGCGTGGGGGTGGAGGTGGATCAACAACCTCTGGAAGATTTTCAGCATTAGGATCCGCTTTGAGATGCTTTTCTGGCCGACGTGCTTTCTTTTCCTCTTCAACCATTTTCTTAACAAGTTTTTTATATCCCCCACGAGACATGACATGGGGGTAGACATTCTTGCTTTGGTTTTCCTGCCCCTTTTTCCTCTTCTCCTGTTATAAATAAAAGACAATTAAATTACATAAGTAAATGAAATTAATGCAATTACATAAATTTAGAGACAAATCAAATAAGTTAACCTGAGAAAGTGGGATCACGTCGGCTCTTAACAAAGCGATCCCACGTCGCCTTGTCAAGAAACGGATACACCTCAAGTGGGTTCTTTTTACTTTTTGGACCGAATATATAGTATCCGCCCAGTCGGCCTTAAAACCCCTCCAACGCTCTCCAAAGATACTTCAAACAAACGCTTCTTCATAGCGTATGTATCCGGTATGTCAAATGTCAACTACATTAAGACCAAAAGAATCAACGAATTCTTGTATGATATTATTAAGATAAAAATAAAGTAGATACAGACAAACACAGGGACGTAGAAGTATAGATACTAGAATACTCTCCCATATCCGCTCCTTCACGTCCGCCGGTACATCTCTCCACCTATCAATGAGTATACTAGGCCTGTTCCTAGCAAGGGTCGCCACAAAATCGGTAAACCGATCTTCCATTGGCCCAATAGGTTTGAGGTTATCATCAAAATCTACTCTTATCCTCCGATTTGACCCACGGTTGGCAGTCAAATGCCTCATCCGTGTGGCACGTCTACCCTTTCTACAGGTAGAGACGGGGTCTACGACCCATTTGCATGAAGGAGGTGTATCCTCATGATCAGCCATGTATACCTGTTTAAACACAAAAAAAAAAAAAACTTGTTAGTATGTCGGGATAAATATCAAACATAACTTATAAATATCGATCAACGTACATAAACATAACTTATAAATATCAACGTAAACACATAATATGCCAAACTTGATGGTAATATCAAACTAAACTTACTTTGTGGTCAATTAGTAAAGTTCTCCCATAACCCTTCTTGGTGATCATTACGAGTAGCATGTACATCATCCACTTCATTTTCCTCATTGAAATTAGGCACTCGTGTTGAGAAAGAAGGAGTATCGAAATATCAAGAGTTGAATCGTGATTTCCCTCACTACCGTTATACATGTTTTTTCCCCTGGAGAACCACTCGACCACCTTTTGTTAGAAGGATCACGGATATAAAACACTTGTTTTGCTTGGGATGCCATGATGAAAGGTTCCTCTTTATTACCTACCTTACTAAGGTCCACCAATTTGAATCCTAACTCATCGGTTTGCACACCATTGTTCTTGTCGACCCACCTGACATTTAAAAACAGTACTCTAAACTTCGTGTAATTAACCTCCCATATCTCTTCAATGATTCCAAAGTATGAAACTGATGCCATAACAGGGTTTTTATCTTTCGAACTAGAGAAATGCATGGACTCAGCGACGACCATAACCCCACTGTTTTGCATAGTACTTTTGTCATCCCGGGACTTTGTATAGAAGGAAAACTTATTGATATCGTACCCACTCCAAGCATATGACATCAAAGTTAGGCCCCTGTGCTAGCCATTTTAATGTAGCAGAAGCAGTACCATCCTTTGCAATTTTTTCTTTAAACCAGTTCAAGAAAGTCTTGTTATGCTTGTTCAAACACCATTTTTCATTCATTCTAGGGTAAGTTTCATTGATAATGCTTTTATGCTCACATAAGTATGGTTCAACCTCATCGGTGTTATTCAATATATACAAATGTGCTTGAAGCACTTCCTCCCGATCCATGCTCTTAACAGTGATACCTCGTGTACCCTTACCATCATATCTTCCTTCGTGACGAGACTTGGAAGCCCTACACGGTTCCGCTTCCGACATGTAGTCTGTACAAAACTCAATAGCTTCTTCGCAACATACCTTTCAACAATAGATGCTTCGGGACGGTGTGGATTTTTCATATATCCTTTCAGGATCTTCATGTATCGCTCAACCGGGTACATCCACCTTAAATAAACGGGACCGCACAATCTAATCTCCCTCACTAGATGAACAATCAAATGAACCATGATGTCAAAAAATGAAGGTGGAAAATACATCTCCAATTGGCACAATACAATGGCTGCCTCATTTTCCAACTCATCCAAATTTTTAGTGTCAATGACCTTGCTACATATAGCATTGAAGAATAAGCATAACCTAGTAATGGCATGTCCGACTTTTTTAGGCAATATGTCACGAATGGCCACCGGTAGTAGTTGTTGCATCAAGACATGACAATCATGAGACTTTAAGCCAACTAATTTGAGATCTTTCATTGAGACAAGTCTTCGATATTTGAAGAGTAACCCTGTGGCACTTTGACTCCCCGTAGACATTCCACGGAAACTTCTTTTCTCTTTTTTTGATAAAGTATGACATCTTTGGGGGCAAATAAGTCTTCTTATCCCCCACTTTAAGTGGAGCTAACTGCTCTCGTATACCCATCGCAACTAGATCCAGACGAGCATTCACACCATCCTTTGTCTTGCCTTGAATGTTGAGAAGCGTTCCCGATTAAACTGTCACACACATTTTTCTCTACATGCATCACATCAATACAATGTCTTACATCAAGCTTGCACCAAGATATGGAAGATCAAAGAAGATCGACCTCTTCTTCCATATTTTCTTCTCTGTAGCCTTCTTCCGGGTCTTCCCATAGATAACATTAGTGTTGTTCACCCTTTCATAAACTTGCTCTCCAGTCAAGGCCACTGGAGCAATTTCATTCTCCGGAAGTCCATTGAAAGCTTTCCTCAATCTACGATAAGGATGATTACGTCGGAGAAATCTCCGATGCCCAAGGTAAACCGTCTTCCTTCCATGTTGCAGTTGATGGTAACATGTGCCTTCTTCACATATTGGACATGCTTTATGCCCCTTAACACTATACCCACACAGGTTCCCGTATCTTTGGAAAGTCATTGATGGTGCAAAATAACATGGCACGCAATCTGAATGTCTCACGGCAATACCCGTCGATCACATCAACGCCTTCATCCCACAACATTCTCAAGTCTTCAATCAAGGGACTCAGATAAACATCAATATCATTTCCTGGCTGTTTAGGATCCGAAATCATCATACTTAACATAATGTATTTGCGCTTCATGCACAACCAAGGAGACAGGTTGTAAATTACAAGGAGAACAGGCCATGAACTATGAATACTACTTAAGTTTCCATATGGATTCATTCCATCAGTAGCAAGTCCAAGCCTGAGGTTTCTGGGCTCATTGCCGAAATCCGGAAACAAACTATCAATTCTCTTCCATTGCAAAGAATCGGTTGGATGGCGAAGCTGTCCATCACACTTCCTCTCATCTGCATGCCATCTAATGTTCTTTGCGTCATTTACATTAGCAAACAATCGCTTGAACCGCGGAATCACGGGAAGATACCATAACACCTTCGCAGGAGGACCTTTGGTGACCACATCACAACTAGAATCATCATCCTTCACTTTGTAGCGTGATACCCCACACCTGGGGCACTCGTGCATCTCTTCAAACTCTTTCCTGTACAATATGCAATCATTGGGGCAAGCGTGTATTTTCTTATACTCCATACCCATCGGACACAATATCTTCTTCGCCTCATAGTTTCGAGATGGCAATGTGTTGCCTTCTGGAAGCATTTCTTTCAACAACTCAAGCAATTCGGTAAAGCTTTTATTGCTCCACCCATTTCTCGCCTTCACATTGAACAATCTTAACACCGCTGACAACCGTGTGAAATTAGTGCACCCCGGATACAAAGTCACTTGCGCATCACTGCACAAAGTATCATACACATGTGCGCGCCGAAAAGACTCTTGCCCAACATCACGGATCATGTCCTCTAGTCCATCGTCCATTTCCACGTCATCAACTTCCTCTCTATCCGACACCCTCGGCCTGTCTAACGATTCACCATGGCATATCCATGTTGTGTAATTCTTGCAAATCCCCTCACAAATAAGATGATCACGTATCTCCTCAGCTTCTAGTCGTCTCTCATTCAAACAGTTAACACAAGGACAATAAAACCTTCCGTTACCACTATCAGGAGCATTTGTTTTTGCAAACTGTAGAAAATCTTCCACTCCATTCTCATACTCATCACTTGTCCGTCTAGCATTCATCCAACCGCGATCCATGACTAAACCAATACCTTCGTACTTAGTCCAACATATTCATCAACCACTTCTTATGACAGGGTATGGCCCTATCCCATTCGAGAAGAAACTTTTCCAACATTCGGTTAACAGTTAGGCCTTAACTCTCATGCTCATACTCGACAAAATTTCGGCAGCATTTCCCCGCGGTCTCCGACGTACACTACTTGAACGCGATGACATCCACCACGATAAAGTATGCACCCGGAGAACGAAATGAAATGTATCAATCCGAACTTTCATCAAGTATATAACATTAGAACCAATGAATAACTATTTTAACTGAATTAAGAAAAAGTTTTTTCCAAAACTGTCCAACTTTGGACAATTCAAGATCCAACACAATGAGCGGTACATTAAGCACGTACACGTACGCTCATTAGTATTGCATCTCAAACGGGAAACTAAGGCTTTACTATTTATGTAGCTTGCATGAAGATGGGGCTTGAAAAGTGAAGAAAATTAGCCAAACAGAGCCCTTCACGGCCTAGCCTTAAAAGCCATCACGGCCGTGATCGAGTATAGCTTGAAAGAAAGAATGGAAAAGTCATAACTGGTCACGGCCATCCCGTGATGCCCATCACGGCCGTGACATGTCAGCTGTACCAGACCCTCACAAGCAGAACTGATCACGGCCTAGCCGTGATGGTGGTCACGGCGCGTGCGAGACCAACCGATGAAGCAACCTCCAAGGCGAGAACCTATCCCGGCCGGGCCGTGATGGCCATCACGGCCGTGACATGCCAACTGAACCAGACCCTCACAGGCAGAACTGATCACGGCCTAGCCGTGATGGTGGTCACGCCGCCGTGACGGACCAACCAATGAAGCAACCTCCAAGGCGGAACCTATCACGGCCGTGACATGCCATGCCAATCGAACCAGACCCTCACAGCAGAATCGATCACGGCCTTGCCGTGATGGTGGTCACGGCCGTGACGGAACAACCAGTGAAGCAACCTCCCAGGCGAGAATCCGTCACGGCCTAGCCGTGACAGCAAAGACTGGCCGTGACGGGTGATACCACCACGGAAAAATCCAGTCTTGGAGCAACAGAACAACACATGCAAGTATATTATCCAACCATTTCGAGTCAAAGTTCATAACTTTTCTAAACAAGAAACAAATATATACCAGAGGGAGGAGGAGGGACGAGCAAAAATGGCGCTCTTCACGCAAACGAGGGTAGCTCGCGGATGATCGTTCTAAGTGGTTCTCTTACGAAGCAGAAAATGAAGGCTCGCAGTCGCAGTGGTCTTCTTTGTCTACGATTGAAAAGGGAAAAAGGACGTGAAGAAGGGAGCGAGAGAGAGAAAGAGAAAGAAAGAGAGAGAATGAGAGAGAGAGAGACGCATACCTGAGGGTAGCTCGCGGATGTGAGTGCAGTGAGAGATATGGAAAAGCTGCAGTGACAACACGCGTTAGCAGAGGGAGGGAGTGTTGTGTTTTAGGGTACGTTCAGAAACTGAAGAATGAGGGCGCAAAACACAAGGAGGGAAATAGAAAAATTGGGACTATTACACATCGGTTATGAGGAAAACCGATGTGTTAAACATCTTATACACATCGGTTATGACAAAACCGATGTGTAAACATGAAACATTTAAATTCTGATTTTTTCTTTTAAATTTTATACATCGGTTAATAAAAACCGATGTGTAAAAGTAAAATCTAAATTTCTATTTTTTTTCTTTATAATTTTATACATCGGTTATTTAAAAACCGATGTGGTTACTCACCATTTTACACATCGGTTCAAAAAGAACCGATGTTGAATGTTAAAAATTCCGAGTTTTAATTTTTTTTATTTTAATTTTACACATCGGTTATAAATAACCGATGTGGAAAAGTTTTACACATCGGTTATTCTCTAAACCGATGTGTAATACTTTCGTTTTAATTTCAAAAATGCCACCGCCTCGTTTTACACATCGGTTTATACTAAACCGATGTGTAAACTCCGATGTAGAATCCCTTTTCTGCACTAGTGTTAATGTAAAACTTGATACTGCAATGGCTGAGGAATCAGCTCTTATAGAAGTCTGCTACTACATTACATTTACAACTAACTAGCCAACTATGCTATGTTTACAACTAACTAACCAACTCAGGAGCTGACTAACTGGACTTGTGATAACTAACTTAACTAACTAAATGATGCAATGCATTGAATGGAGTACATTGCATTGATGGAATTGTCTTGAGTATTATCCAATACCCCCCACAAGCTGGAGAGTGTATGTTGAGTACTCCCAGCTTGGAGAGAAGGTACTGAAATGGGGAAGGATCCAATGCCTTGGTCAAGATATCAACCGATTGTTCTTTGGTGGAGATTGGTAATAGGTGAAACAATTTAGCTTGGAGTTTTTCTCTGACCAAGTGGCAGTCAATATCGATATGTTTTGTGCGTTCATGGAACACAGAATTGGCAGCTATGCGGCGAGCTGACTGGCTATCACAATATAGAGAAGCTGGTGAGATGTATGGAATGGACAGCTCTTGAAGTAAGTAAGTAAGCCACTGAATTTCGCAGACTATGGCAGCTAGTGCCCTGTATTCAGCTTCTGAGGAAGAACGGGAAATTGTACTTTGCTTCTTTGTTTTCCATGATATGAGTGAGTCACCCAGAAAGACACAATAGCCAGATATTGAGCACCTTGTGTCAGAGCATGTGGCCCAGTCAGAGTCACTGAAGGCCTTCAACTGAAGAGAGGAGGCGCATGGGTAAAATAGACCTTGAGCAGGGTTGCCTTTGAGATACCTTAGGACTCTGGTGGCTGCTTTATAGTGATCCAAGGTGGGACAGGACATGAACTGACTAAGTTGTTGGACTACGAAGCTAATGTCAGGCCTTGTATTAGTCAAGTATAGGAGTCTGCCAACTAACTTTCGGTATTCAGCAGGGTTGGCATAGGGTTCAGTTTTTGAGTTGGACAATTTGGTTGATCGAGCCATTGGGGTGGGGGTCGGTTTCGATGCCAGGAGACCAGTGTCTGACAAGATGTCGAGTGTGTATTTCCTTTGGCATAGAGTGATGCCTGTTCTAGATCGAGAAACCTCTAAGCCAAGAAAATATTTGAGTGTGCCGAGGTATTTTATCTTGAATTTGGCATCCAGAAAGTGTTTCACATAAGCAATTTCAGAGGCATCATTACCAGCTAGTATCAGGTCATCAACATAAGCAAGAAGCACTGTGAAATTGGAACCATTGTGCTTGTAGAACATGGAGTGATCATGCTGTGATTGAGTGTATTGCAATGCTTGGAGAGAGCTTGAGAGTTTAGCAAACCACTGCCTGCTGGCTTGTTTGAGGTCGTATAGTGATTTGTGGAGATTGCATACTTGGTTTGGGTTGGTGCATTGCACACCTTGGGGAACCTCCATGTAGACTTCTTCGTCTAAATCACCATGTAGGAAGGCATTATTGACATCAAGTTGATGTAATAACCAGTTTTGAGATGATGCAAGGGCCAGGATGAGTCTGACAGAACTGAGCTTTGCTATTGGTGCGAATGTATCTAGATAGTCCAATCCTTCTGTTTGTGTATAGCCTTTAGCCACTAACCGGGCTTTGTATCTTTCAATGCTGCCATCAGATCTGTATTTTATTCGATAAACGCACTTAGAGCCAATGGGAACCTTGCCTGCTGGTAGATCAGTGAGAGACCGGGAGTTGTTTTGGTCCAGAGCCAGTAATTCAGCCTACATAGCCTCTATCCAGTGGTTGGATTGGATGGCTTGTTTATACGTCTTTGGTTCAGCGTTGTTGGTGATAGAGAGTGTGAAGTGTAAGTGTGAAGGAGAAAGGGAATTATATGAAAGAACAGATGATAAAGGATATTTGGTACCTGTGGATGATGGAGCATGCATAGTGGTCAGAACATTGCAATGGAAGTCATGTAGGTAAGCAGGGGAGTGTTTGGTTCTTGTAGATCTAGATCTTCTTAAGGGTTGGTGGTGTATGGGAATGTTAGAGTTTGCATGATCAATGGCTGTAGGTTCAGGAAAGGGTAGGTTGGGAACAGAGGATGTAGTGTGTGGACTAAGTTGGTTAGGGTTGTTCTCTGCAGTTGATTCAGATGGAGGTTGGATATGTTGATGTGGTTGGTTGGTGTGAGAATGGGTAGATAGATCAGAAGTAATATCATCAAAATTGAGGAAATCAAAGGTGTTGTTGTCAGAGGTTTGGGAAATGTCATTTTGTGCAGTGGGTTGTGAAGAAAAAGGGAAAATGTGCTCGTGAAAAATCATATGTCTTGAGATAAAGACTTCTCTTGTGTGTAGATCCAACAAGACATAGCCTCTGGTTCCAGATTTGGAACCAAGGAAGACACATTTTCTAGCCCTTGGATCCAACTTGGTGCGATTCTGTGTCAGTGTTGATGCAAAGCACAAG
Source organism: Sophora flavescens (assembly GCA_030762895.1). Taxonomy (NCBI): domain Eukaryota; kingdom Viridiplantae; phylum Streptophyta; class Magnoliopsida; order Fabales; family Fabaceae; genus Sophora; species Sophora flavescens. Next base: position 49,733,368 of record CM061067.1, on the reverse strand, counting down.
CTTCCAAATACCTTTAGATCTAGTAAGGTTGGTGGTTTGTGATGCAACATTTCAAGTGGAGATTTGTTCTGTAAAATCAGTGTGGGAGGTCTGTTTATTAAAAATATGGCATGACTTACAGCATAGCACCAGAGGGACTTAGGCAGATTTGACTGAAACAAGAGAGATCTGGCAACATTGAGGATGTGCCTGTGTTTTCTCTCTACTACTGAGTTTTGTTGTGGAGTTTCCACACAAGAGGTTTGATGAATGATGCCATTACTAGCATAAAATTGGTTTAGCAGAAATTCTTTGCCATTGTCACTCCTAATGGCTTTTATTTTTTGATTGAATTGTGTCGAAACTAAAGAAGTGAAGTTCTGAATTAAGTTGCATGCTTCAGATTTTAGCTTCATTAAGAAGATCCAAGTGTGTCTTGTGAAGTCATCAACTATGGTGAGGAAGTATCTTTGACCATGGATAGATGGTATGCTCAATGGTCCCCAAATATCCATGTGAACAAGATCAAAGGCATTCGCAAACTTGGTTGTGCTATTTGGAAAAGGAAGCTTAACTTGCTTAGCAAGATGACAGGAATCACAAATTTTATTGGAATCAAAGTGTACATATGGAAAGTATCTTGATACATTCTGTAAGACATTGTGTGATGGATGCCCTAATCTAAAGTGCCAAAAGTCAAAAGAACTCGAATTCATAGTATTGATTACAGTGTTGGGGAAATTTACAGTATTGGAAGGGATAAACTTGAGAGGCTTGTTTGGTTGAGCAAGGATGTACAAATGGTTCTGAACTCTAGCATGCCCAATCATCTTCAAGGTACTCATATCTTGTATTTTGCAAGAAAATTGATCAAAGGTTAGCTTGCATGATAAAGAAGAAGCAAGTTTATTGATAGAGATTAGGTTGTGTTTGAAGTCTGGTATGTAAAGGACATCATGTAGGTAAAGGTATTCAGAAAATATGATTGTGCCTGAGTGTTGTGCAACTGTGCTTGCACCATTTGGTAACTTGACAGTGATTGGTCTAATGCATTTATAAGAAGTAAAATAGGAGAGTGAGAAAGTAACATGGTCTGTAGCACCTGTGTCTAATATCCAGGATGCATTACCTGAGACTTGTGGAGCCAAGTGAGTAGAAGACTCACCCGCCTTGGCTTGGCTTACATGATTTACATTGTGAGATTGTGTGGTGGTTTCTGGAATAAGGCTGCAAGTTGAGCATACTGTTTTGAACTGATGGTAACACTTGGTTCTTTGTGTTCTGTAACAGAGAAAGATTCCAATTGAGCATCAGAAGTTGAAAGTTCATCCGAATCAATATCATCTGATGCAACATTGTTGACATTTGCAGCATTCTTGAACTTGAATTTGAAATTAGGTGGAAAGCCATGCTTGTAATAGCATGTATCAATTGTATAGCCACTCTTTCCACAGAAGGTGCAAACCTTGTTTGAGTTTCCATTTGATCCTTTTGCAGTTGATCTTCCTCTCCCTCTTCCAGCATAACCATTGCCTCTGCCTTGACTCTTCCAATTTTGATTGGAGTCAGCACTGTTGAACAAAATTTTGGATTCCGAATCAATCTATCCTTCTTGCTGTTTTACCATTGAAAATGCTTTTCTCATGGGAGGTAAGGGCTCCATTGCAAGAATCTGACTCTTTAGAACACCATATGGTTCACTGAGTCCTTTTAGAAAGCAGAT